>OX411776.1:18729846-18755578 GCA_948252455.1 Acleris cristana | reverse complement strand
CCTAACCTAACCTAACCTAACCTAACCTAACCTAACCTAACCTAACCTAACCTAACCTAACCTAACCTAACCTAACCTAACCTAACCTAACCTAACCTAACCTAACCTAACCTAACCTAACCTAACCTAACCTAACCTAACCTAACCTAACCTAACCTAACCTAACCTAACCTAACCTAACCTAACCTAACCTAACCTAACCTAACCTAACCTAACCTAACCTAACCTAACCTAACCTAACCTAACCTAACCTAACCTAACCTAACCTAACCTAACCTAACCTAACCTAACCTAACCTAACCTAACCTAACCTAACCTAACCTAACCTAACCTAACCTAACCTAACCTAACCTAACCTAACCTAACCTAACCTAACCTAACCTAACCTAACCTAACCTAACCTAACCTAACCTAACCTAACCTAACCTAACCTAACCTAACCTAACCTAACCTAACCTAACCTAACCTAACCTAACCTAACCTAACCTAACCTAACCTAACCTAACCTAACCTAACCTAACCTAACCTAACCTAACCTAACCTAACCTAACCTAACCTAACCTAACCTAACCTAACCTAACCTAACCTAACCTAACCTAACCTAACCTAACCTAACCTAACCTAACCTAACCTAACCTAACCTAACCTAACCTAACCTAACCTAACCTAACCTAACCTAACCTAACCTAACCTAACCTAACCTAACCTAACCTAACCTAACCTAACCTAACCTAACCTAACCTAACCTAACCTAACCTAACCTAACCTAACCTAACCTAACCTAACCTAACCTAACCTAACCTAACCTAACCTAACCTAACCTAACCTAACCTAACCTAACCTAACCTAACCTAACCTAACCTAACCTAACCTAACCTAACCTAACCTAACCTAACCTAACCTAACCTAACCTAACCTAACCTAACCTAACCTAACCTAACCTAACCTAACCTAACCTAACCTAACCTAACCTAACCTAACCTAACCTAACCTAACCTAACCTAACCTAACCTAACCTAACCTAACCTAACCTAACCTAACCTAACCTAACCTAACCTAACCTAACCTAACCTAACCTAACCTAACCTAACCTAACCTAACCTAACCTAACCTAACCTAACCTAACCTAACCTAACCTAACCTAACCTAACCTAACCTAACCTAACCTAACCTAACCTAACCTAACCTAACCTAACCTAACCTAACCTAACCTAACCTAACCTAACCTAACCTAACCTAACCTAACCTAACCTAACCTAACCTAACCTAACCTAACCTAACCTAACCTAACCTAACCTAACCTAACCTAACCTAACCTAACCTAACCTAACCTAACCTAACCTAACCTAACCTAACCTAACCTAACCTAACCTAACCTAACCTAACCTAACCTAACCTAACCTAACCTAACCTAACCTAACCTAACCTAACCTAACCTAACCTAACCTAACCTAACCTAACCTAACCTAACCTAACCTAACCTAACCTAACCTAACCTAACCTAACCTAACCTAACCTAACCTAACCTAACCTAACCTAACCTAACCTAACCTAACCTAACCTAACCTAACCTAACCTAACCTAACCTAACCTAACCTAACCTAACCTAACCTAACCTAACCTAACCTAACCTAACCTAACCTAACCTAACCTAACCTAACCTAACCTAACCTAACCTAACCTAACCTAACCTAACCTAACCTAACCTAACCTAACCTAACCTAACCTAACCTAACCTAACCTAACCTAACCTAACCTAACCTAACCTAACCTAACCTAACCTAACCTAACCTAACCTAACCTAACCTAACCTAACCTAACCTAACCTAACCTAACCTAACCTAACCTAACCTAACCTAACCTAACCTAACCTAACCTAACCTAACCTAACCTAACCTAACCTAACCTAACCTAACCTAACCTAACCTAACCTAACCTAACCTAACCTAACCTAACCTAACCTAACCTAACCTAACCTAACCTAACCTAACCTAACCTAACCTAACCTAACCTAACCTAACCTAACCTAACCTAACCTAACCTAACCTAACCTAACCTAACCTAACCTAACCTAACCTAACCTAACCTAACCTAACCTAACCTAACCTAACCTAACCTAACCTAACCTAACCTAACCTAACCTAACCTAACCTAACCTAACCTAACCTAACCTAACCTAACCTAACCTAACCTAACCTAACCTAACCTAACCTAACCTAACCTAACCTAACCTAACCTAACCTAACCTAACCTAACCTAACCTAACCTAACCTAACCTAACCTAACCTAACCTAACCTAACCTAACCTAACCTAACCTAACCTAACCTAACCTAACCTAACCTAACCTAACCTAACCTAACCTAACCTAACCTAACCTAACCTAACCTAACCTAACCTAACCTAACCTAACCTAACCTAACCTAACCTAACCTAACCTAACCTAACCTAACCTAACCTAACCTAACCTAACCTAACCTAACCTAACCTAACCTAACCTAACCTAACCTAACCTAACCTAACCTAACCTAACCTAACCTAACCTAACCTAACCTAACCTAACCTAACCTAACCTAACCTAACCTAACCTAACCTAACCTAACCTAACCTAACCTAACCTAACCTAACCTAACCTAACCTAACCTAACCTAACCTAACCTAACCTAACCTAACCTAACCTAACCTAACCTAACCTAACCTAACCTAACCTAACCTAACCTAACCTAACCTAACCTAACCTAACCTAACCTAACCTAACCTAACCTAACCTAACCTAACCTAACCTAACCTAACCTAACCTAACCTAACCTAACCTAACCTAACCTAACCTAACCTAACCTAACCTAACCTAACCTAACCTAACCTAACCTATAACCTAACCTAACCTAACCTAACCTAACCTAACCTAACCTAACCTAACCTAACCTAACCTAACCTAACCTAACCTAACCTAACCTAACCTAACCTAACCTAACCTAACCTAACCTAACCTAACCTAACCTAACCTAACCTAACCTAACCTAACCTAACCTAACCTAACCTAACCTAACCTAACCTAACCTAACCTAACCTAACCTAACCTAACCTAACCTAACCTAACCTAACCTAACCTAACCTAACCTAACCTAACCTAACCTAACCTAACCTAACCTAACCTAACCTAACCTAACCTAACCTAACCTAACCTAACCTAACCTAACCTAACCTAACCTAACCTAACCTAACCTAACCTAACCTAACCTAACCTAACCTAACCTAACCTAACCTAACCTAACCTAACCTAACCTAACCTAACCTAACCTAACCTAACCTAACCTAACCTAACCTAACCTAACCTAACCTAACCTAACCTAACCTAACCTAACCTAACCTAACCTAACCTAACCTAACCTAACCTAACCTAACCTAACCTAACCTAACCTAACCTAACCTAACCTAACCTAACCTAACCTAACCTAACCTAACCTAACCTAACCTAACCTAACCTAACCTAACCTAACCTAACCTAACCTAACCTAACCTAACCTAACCTAACCTAACCTAACCTAACCTAACCTAACCTAACCTAACCTAACCTAACCTAACCTAACCTAACCTAACCTAACCTAACCTAACCTAACCTAACCTAACCTAACCTAACCTAACCTAACCTAACCTAACCTAACCTAACCTAACCTAACCTAACCTAACCTAACCTAACCTAACCTAACCTAACCTAACCTAACCTAACCTAACCTAACCTAACCTAACCTAACCTAACCTAACCTAACCTAACCTAACCTAACCTAACCTAACCTAACCTAACCTAACCTAACCTAACCTAACCTAACCTAACCTAACCTAACCTAACCTAACCTAACCTAACCTAACCTAACCTAACCTAACCTAACCTAACCTAACCTAACCTAACCTAACCTAACCTAACCTAACCTAACCTAACCTAACCTAACCTAACCTAACCTAACCTAACCTAACCTAACCTAACCTAACCTAACCTAACCTAACCTAACCTAACCTAACCTAACCTAACCTAACCTAACCTAACCTAACCTAACCTAACCTAACCTAACCTAACCTAACCTAACCTAACCTAACCTAACCTAACCTAACCTAACCTAACCTAACCTAACCTAACCTAACCTAACCTAACCTAACCTAACCTAACCTAACCTAACCTAACCTAACCTAACCTAACCTAACCTAACCTAACCTAACCTAACCTAACCTAACCTAACCTAACCTAACCTAACCTAACCTAACCTAACCTAACCTAACCTAACCTAACCTAACCTAACCTAACCTAACCTAACCTAACCTAACCTAACCTAACCTAACCTAACCTAACCTAACCTAACCTAACCTAACCTAACCTAACCTAACCTAACCTAACCTAACCTAACCTAACCTAACCTAACCTAACCTAACCTAACCTAACCTAACCTAACCTAACCTAACCTAACCTAACCTAACCTAACCTAACCTAACCTAACCTAACCTAACCTAACCTAACCTAACCTAACCTAACCTAACCTAACCTAACCTAACCTAACCTAACCTAACCTAACCTAACCTAACCTAACCTAACCTAACCTAACCTAACCTAACCTAACCTAACCTAACCTAACCTAACCTAACCTAACCTAACCTAACCTAACCTAACCTAACCTAACCTAACCTAACCTAACCTAACCTAACCTAACCTAACCTAACCTAACCTAACCTAACCTAACCTAACCTAACCTAACCTAACCTAACCTAACCTAACCTAACCTAACCTAACCTAACCTAACCTAACCTAACCTAACCTAACCTAACCTAACCTAACCTAACCTAACCTAACCTAACCTAACCTAACCTAACCTAACCTAACCTAACCTAACCTAACCTAACCTAACCTAACCTAACCTAACCTAACCTAACCTAACCTAACCTAACCTAACCTAACCTAACCTAACCTAACCTAACCTAACCTAACCTAACCTAACCTAACCTAACCTAACCTAACCTAACCTAACCTAACCTAACCTAACCTAACCTAACCTAACCTAACCTAACCTAACCTAACCTAACCTAACCTAACCTAACCTAACCTAACCTAACCTAACCTAACCTAACCTAACCTAACCTAACCTAACCTAACCTAACCTAACCTAACCTAACCTAACCTAACCTAACCTAACCTAACCTAACCTAACCTAACCTAACCTAACCTAACCTAACCTAACCTAACCTAACCTAACCTAACCTAACCTAACCTAACCTAACCTAACCTAACCTAACCTAACCTAACCTAACCTAACCTAACCTAACCTAACCTAACCTAACCTAACCTAACCTAACCTAACCTAACCTAACCTAACCTAACCTAACCTAACCTAACCTAACCTAACCTAACCTAACCTAACCTAACCTAACCTAACCTAACCTAACCTAACCTAACCTAACCTAACCTAACCTAACCTAACCTAACCTAACCTAACCTAACCTAACCTAACCTAACCTAACCTAACCTAACCTAACCTAACCTAACCTAACCTAACCTAACCTAACCTAACCTAACCTAACCTAACCTAACCTAACCTAACCTAACCTAACCTAACCTAACCTAACCTAACCTAACCTAACCTAACCTAACCTAACCTAACCTAACCTAACCTAACCTAACCTAACCTAACCTAACCTAACCTAACCTAACCTAACCTAACCTAACCTAACCTAACCTAACCTAACCTAACCTAACCTAACCTAACCTAACCTAACCTAACCTAACCTAACCTAACCTAACCTAACCTAACCTAACCTAACCTAACCTAACCTAACCTAACCTAACCTAACCTAACCTAACCTAACCTAACCTAACCTAACCTAACCTAACCTAACCTAACCTAACCTAACCTAACCTAACCTAACCTAACCTAACCTAACCTAACCTAACCTAACCTAACCTAACCTAACCTAACCTAACCTAACCTAACCTAACCTAACCTAACCTAACCTAACCTAACCTAACCTAACCTAACCTAACCTAACCTAACCTAACCTAACCTAACCTAACCTAACCTAACCTAACCTAACCTAACCTAACCTAACCTAACCTAACCTAACCTAACCTAACCTAACCTAACCTAACCTAACCTAACCTAACCTAACCTAACCTAACCTAACCTAACCTAACCTAACCTAACCTAACCTAACCTAACCTAACCTAACCTAACCTAACCTAACCTAACCTAACCTAACCTAACCTAACCTAACCTAACCTAACCTAACCTAACCTAACCTAACCTAACCTAACCTAACCTAACCTAACCTAACCTAACCTAACCTAACCTAACCTAACCTAACCTAACCTAACCTAACCTAACCTAACCTAACCTAACCTAACCTAACCTAACCTAACCTAACCTAACCTAACCTAACCTAACCTAACCTAACCTAACCTAACCTAACCTAACCTAACCTAACCTAACCTAACCTAACCTAACCTAACCTAACCTAACCTAACCTAACCTAACCTAACCTAACCTAACCTAACCTAACCTAACCTAACCTAACCTAACCTAACCTAACCTAACCTAACCTAACCTAACCTAACCTAACCTAACCTAACCTAACCTAACCTAACCTAACCTAACCTAACCTAACCTAACCTAACCTAACCTAACCTAACCTAACCTAACCTAACCTAACCTAACCTAACCTAACCTAACCTAACCTAACCTAACCTAACCTAACCTAACCTAACCTAACCTAACCTAACCTAACCTAACCTAACCTAACCTAACCTAACCTAACCTAACCTAACCTAACCTAACCTAACCTAACCTAACCTAACCTAACCTAACCTAACCTAACCTAACCTAACCTAACCTAACCTAACCTAACCTAACCTAACCTAACCTAACCTAACCTAACCTAACCTAACCTAACCTAACCTAACCTAACCTAACCTAACCTAACCTAACCTAACCTAACCTAACCTAACCTAACCTAACCTAACCTAACCTAACCTAACCTAACCTAACCTAACCTAACCTAACCTAACCTAACCTAACCTAACCTAACCTAACCTAACCTAACCTAACCTAACCTAACCTAACCTAACCTAACCTAACCTAACCTAACCTAACCTAACCTAACCTAACCTAACCTAACCTAACCTAACCTAACCTAACCTAACCTAACCTAACCTAACCTAACCTAACCTAACCTAACCTAACCTAACCTAACCTAACCTAACCTAACCTAACCTAACCTAACCTAACCTAACCTAACCTAACCTAACCTAACCTAACCTAACCTAACCTAACCTAACCTAACCTAACCTAACCTAACCTAACCTAACCTAACCTAACCTAACCTAACCTAACCTAACCTAACCTAACCTAACCTAACCTAACCTAACCTAACCTAACCTAACCTAACCTAACCTAACCTAACCTAACCTAACCTAACCTAACCTAACCTAACCTAACCTAACCTAACCTAACCTAACCTAACCTAACCTAACCTAACCTAACCTAACCTAACCTAACCTAACCTAACCTAACCTAACCTAACCTAACCTAACCTAACCTAACCTAACCTAACCTAACCTAACCTAACCTAACCTAACCTAACCTAACCTAACCTAACCTAACCTAACCTAACCTAACCTAACCTAACCTAACCTAACCTAACCTAACCTAACCTAACCTAACCTAACCTAACCTAACCTAACCTAACCTAACCTAACCTAACCTAACCTAACCTAACCTAACCTAACCTAACCTAACCTAACCTAACCTAACCTAACCTAACCTAACCTAACCTAACCTAACCTAACCTAACCTAACCTAACCTAACCTAACCTAACCTAACCTAACCTAACCTAACCTAACCTAACCTAACCTAACCTAACCTAACCTAACCTAACCTAACCTAACCTAACCTAACCTAACCTAACCTAACCTAACCTAACCTAACCTAACCTAACCTAACCTAACCTAACCTAACCTAACCTAACCTAACCTAACCTAACCTAACCTAACCTAACCTAACCTAACCTAACCTAACCTAACCTAACCTAACCTAACCTAACCTAACCTAACCTAACCTAACCTAACCTAACCTAACCTAACCTAACCTAACCTAACCTAACCTAACCTAACCTAACCTAACCTAACCTAACCTAACCTAACCTAACCTAACCTAACCTAACCTAACCTAACCTAACCTAACCTAACCTAACCTAACCTAACCTAACCTAACCTAACCTAACCTAACCTAACCTAACCTAACCTAACCTAACCTAACCTAACCTAACCTAACCTAACCTAACCTAACCTAACCTAACCTAACCTAACCTAACCTAACCTAACCTAACCTAACCTAACCTAACCTAACCTAACCTAACCTAACCTAACCTAACCTAACCTAACCTAACCTAACCTAACCTAACCTAACCTAACCTAACCTAACCTAACCTAACCTAACCTAACCTAACCTAACCTAACCTAACCTAACCTAACCTAACCTAACCTAACCTAACCTAACCTAACCTAACCTAACCTAACCTAACCTAACCTAACCTAACCTAACCTAACCTAACCTAACCTAACCTAACCTAACCTAACCTAACCTAACCTAACCTAACCTAACCTAACCTAACCTAACCTAACCTAACCTAACCTAACCTAACCTAACCTAACCTAACCTAACCTAACCTAACCTAACCTAACCTAACCTAACCTAACCTAACCTAACCTAACCTAACCTAACCTAACCTAACCTAACCTAACCTAACCTAACCTAACCTAACCTAACCTAACCTAACCTAACCTAACCTAACCTAACCTAACCTAACCTAACCTAACCTAACCTAACCTAACCTAACCTAACCTAACCTAACCTAACCTAACCTAACCTAACCTAACCTAACCTAACCTAACCTAACCTAACCTAACCTAACCTAACCTAACCTAACCTAACCTAACCTAACCTAACCTAACCTAACCTAACCTAACCTAACCTAACCTAACCTAACCTAACCTAACCTAACCTAACCTAACCTAACCTAACCTAACCTAACCTAACCTAACCTAACCTAACCTAACCTAACCTAACCTAACCTAACCTAACCTAACCTAACCTAACCTAACCTAACCTAACCTAACCTAACCTAACCTAACCTAACCTAACCTAACCTAACCTAACCTAACCTAACCTAACCTAACCTAACCTAACCTAACCTAACCTAACCTAACCTAACCTAACCTAACCTAACCTAACCTAACCTAACCTAACCTAACCTAACCTAACCTAACCTAACCTAACCTAACCTAACCTAACCTAACCTAACCTAACCTAACCTAACCTAACCTAACCTAACCTAACCTAACCTAACCTAACCTAACCTAACCTAACCTAACCTAACCTAACCTAACCTAACCTAACCTAACCTAACCTAACCTAACCTAACCTAACCTAACCTAACCTAACCTAACCTAACCTAACCTAACCTAACCTAACCTAACCTAACCTAACCTAACCTAACCTAACCTAACCTAACCTAACCTAACCTAACCTAACCTAACCTAACCTAACCTAACCTAACCTAACCTAACCTAACCTAACCTAACCTAACCTAACCTAACCTAACCTAACCTAACCTAACCTAACCTAACCTAACCTAACCTAACCTAACCTAACCTAACCTAACCTAACCTAACCTAACCTAACCTAACCTAACCTAACCTAACCTAACCTAACCTAACCTAACCTAACCTAACCTAACCTAACCTAACCTAACCTAACCTAACCTAACCTAACCTAACCTAACCTAACCTAACCTAACCTAACCTAACCTAACCTAACCTAACCTAACCTAACCTAACCTAACCTAACCTAACCTAACCTAACCTAACCTAACCTAACCTAACCTAACCTAACCTAACCTAACCTAACCTAACCTAACCTAACCTAACCTAACCTAACCTAACCTAACCTAACCTAACCTAACCTAACCTAACCTAACCTAACCTAACCTAACCTAACCTAACCTAACCTAACCTAACCTAACCTAACCTAACCTAACCTAACCTAACCTAACCTAACCTAACCTAACCTAACCTAACCTAACCTAACCTAACCTAACCTAACCTAACCTAACCTAACCTAACCTAACCTAACCTAACCTAACCTAACCTAACCTAACCTAACCTAACCTAACCTAACCTAACCTAACCTAACCTAACCTAACCTAACCTAACCTAACCTAACCTAACCTAACCTAACCTAACCTAACCTAACCTAACCTAACCTAACCTAACCTAACCTAACCTAACCTAACCTAACCTAACCTAACCTAACCTAACCTAACCTAACCTAACCTAACCTAACCTAACCTAACCTAACCTAACCTAACCTAACCTAACCTAACCTAACCTAACCTAACCTAACCTAACCTAACCTAACCTAACCTAACCTAACCTAACCTAACCTAACCTAACCTAACCTAACCTAACCTAACCTAACCTAACCTAACCTAACCTAACCTAACCTAACCTAACCTAACCTAACCTAACCTAACCTAACCTAACCTAACCTAACCTAACCTAACCTAACCTAACCTAACCTAACCTAACCTAACCTAACCTAACCTAACCTAACCTAACCTAACCTAACCTAACCTAACCTAACCTAACCTAACCTAACCTAACCTAACCTAACCTAACCTAACCTAACCTAACCTAACCTAACCTAACCTAACCTAACCTAACCTAACCTAACCTAACCTAACCTAACCTAACCTAACCTAACCTAACCTAACCTAACCTAACCTAACCTAACCTAACCTAACCTAACCTAACCTAACCTAACCTAACCTAACCTAACCTAACCTAACCTAACCTAACCTAACCTAACCTAACCTAACCTAACCTAACCTAACCTAACCTAACCTAACCTAACCTAACCTAACCTAACCTAACCTAACCTAACCTAACCTAACCTAACCTAACCTAACCTAACCTAACCTAACCTAACCTAACCTAACCTAACCTAACCTAACCTAACCTAACCTAACCTAACCTAACCTAACCTAACCTAACCTAACCTAACCTAACCTAACCTAACCTAACCTAACCTAACCTAACCTAACCTAACCTAACCTAACCTAACCTAACCTAACCTAACCTAACCTAACCTAACCTAACCTAACCTAACCTAACCTAACCTAACCTAACCTAACCTAACCTAACCTAACCTAACCTAACCTAACCTAACCTAACCTAACCTAACCTAACCTAACCTAACCTAACCTAACCTAACCTAACCTAACCTAACCTAACCTAACCTAACCTAACCTAACCTAACCTAACCTAACCTAACCTAACCTAACCTAACCTAACCTAACCTAACCTAACCTAACCTAACCTAACCTAACCTAACCTAACCTAACCTAACCTAACCTAACCTAACCTAACCTAACCTAACCTAACCTAACCTAACCTAACCTAACCTAACCTAACCTAACCTAACCTAACCTAACCTAACCTAACCTAACCTAACCTAACCTAACCTAACCTAACCTAACCTAACCTAACCTAACCTAACCTAACCTAACCTAACCTAACCTAACCTAACCTAACCTAACCTAACCTAACCTAACCTAACCTAACCTAACCTAACCTAACCTAACCTAACCTAACCTAACCTAACCTAACCTAACCTAACCTAACCTAACCTAACCTAACCTAACCTAACCTAACCTAACCTAACCTAACCTAACCTAACCTAACCTAACCTAACCTAACCTAACCTAACCTAACCTAACCTAACCTAACCTAACCTAACCTAACCTAACCTAACCTAACCTAACCTAACCTAACCTAACCTAACCTAACCTAACCTAACCTAACCTAACCTAACCTAACCTAACCTAACCTAACCTAACCTAACCTAACCTAACCTAACCTAACCTAACCTAACCTAACCTAACCTAACCTAACCTAACCTAACCTAACCTAACCTAACCTAACCTAACCTAACCTAACCTAACCTAACCTAACCTAACCTAACCTAACCTAACCTAACCTAACCTAACCTAACCTAACCTAACCTAACCTAACCTAACCTAACCTAACCTAACCTAACCTAACCTAACCTAACCTAACCTAACCTAACCTAACCTAACCTAACCTAACCTAACCTAACCTAACCTAACCTAACCTAACCTAACCTAACCTAACCTAACCTAACCTAACCTAACCTAACCTAACCTAACCTAACCTAACCTAACCTAACCTAACCTAACCTAACCTAACCTAACCTAACCTAACCTAACCTAACCTAACCTAACCTAACCTAACCTAACCTAACCTAACCTAACCTAACCTAACCTAACCTAACCTAACCTAACCTAACCTAACCTAACCTAACCTAACCTAACCTAACCTAACCTAACCTAACCTAACCTAACCTAACCTAACCTAACCTAACCTAACCTAACCTAACCTAACCTAACCTAACCTAACCTAACCTAACCTAACCTAACCTAACCTAACCTAACCTAACCTAACCTAACCTAACCTAACCTAACCTAACCTAACCTAACCTAACCTAACCTAACCTAACCTAACCTAACCTAACCTAACCTAACCTAACCTAACCTAACCTAACCTAACCTAACCTAACCTAACCTAACCTAACCTAACCTAACCTAACCTAACCTAACCTAACCTAACCTAACCTAACCTAACCTAACCTAACCTAACCTAACCTAACCTAACCTAACCTAACCTAACCTAACCTAACCTAACCTAACCTAACCTAACCTAACCTAACCTAACCTAACCTAACCTAACCTAACCTAACCTAACCTAACCTAACCTAACCTAACCTAACCTAACCTAACCTAACCTAACCTAACCTAACCTAACCTAACCTAACCTAACCTAACCTAACCTAACCTAACCTAACCTAACCTAACCTAACCTAACCTAACCTAACCTAACCTAACCTAACCTAACCTAACCTAACCTAACCTAACCTAACCTAACCTAACCTAACCTAACCTAACCTAACCTAACCTAACCTAACCTAACCTAACCTAACCTAACCTAACCTAACCTAACCTAACCTAACCTAACCTAACCTAACCTAACCTAACCTAACCTAACCTAACCTAACCTAACCTAACCTAACCTAACCTAACCTAACCTAACCTAACCTAACCTAACCTAACCTAACCTAACCTAACCTAACCTAACCTAACCTAACCTAACCTAACCTAACCTAACCTAACCTAACCTAACCTAACCTAACCTAACCTAACCTAACCTAACCTAACCTAACCTAACCTAACCTAACCTAACCTAACCTAACCTAACCTAACCTAACCTAACCTAACCTAACCTAACCTAACCTAACCTAACCTAACCTAACCTAACCTAACCTAACCTAACCTAACCTAACCTAACCTAACCTAACCTAACCTAACCTAACCTAACCTAACCTAACCTAACCTAACCTAACCTAACCTAACCTAACCTAACCTAACCTAACCTAACCTAACCTAACCTAACCTAACCTAACCTAACCTAACCTAACCTAACCTAACCTAACCTAACCTAACCTAACCTAACCTAACCTAACCTAACCTAACCTAACCTAACCTAACCTAACCTAACCTAACCTAACCTAACCTAACCTAACCTAACCTAACCTAACCTAACCTAACCTAACCTAACCTAACCTAACCTAACCTAACCTAACCTAACCTAACCTAACCTAACCTAACCTAACCTAACCTAACCTAACCTAACCTAACCTAACCTAACCTAACCTAACCTAACCTAACCTAACCTAACCTAACCTAACCTAACCTAACCTAACCTAACCTAACCTAACCTAACCTAACCTAACCTAACCTAACCTAACCTAACCTAACCTAACCTAACCTAACCTAACCTAACCTAACCTAACCTAACCTAACCTAACCTAACCTAACCTAACCTAACCTAACCTAACCTAACCTAACCTAACCTAACCTAACCTAACCTAACCTAACCTAACCTAACCTAACCTAACCTAACCTAACCTAACCTAACCTAACCTAACCTAACCTAACCTAACCTAACCTAACCTAACCTAACCTAACCTAACCTAACCTAACCTAACCTAACCTAACCTAACCTAACCTAACCTAACCTAACCTAACCTAACCTAACCTAACCTAACCTAACCTAACCTAACCTAACCTAACCTAACCTAACCTAACCTAACCTAACCTAACCTAACCTAACCTAACCTAACCTAACCTAACCTAACCTAACCTAACCTAACCTAACCTAACCTAACCTAACCTAACCTAACCTAACCTAACCTAACCTAACCTAACCTAACCTAACCTAACCTAACCTAACCTAACCTAACCTAACCTAACCTAACCTAACCTAACCTAACCTAACCTAACCTAACCTAACCTAACCTAACCTAACCTAACCTAACCTAACCTAACCTAACCTAACCTAACCTAACCTAACCTAACCTAACCTAACCTAACCTAACCTAACCTAACCTAACCTAACCTAACCTAACCTAACCTAACCTAACCTAACCTAACCTAACCTAACCTAACCTAACCTAACCTAACCTAACCTAACCTAACCTAACCTAACCTAACCTAACCTAACCTAACCTAACCTAACCTAACCTAACCTAACCTAACCTAACCTAACCTAACCTAACCTAACCTAACCTAACCTAACCTAACCTAACCTAACCTAACCTAACCTAACCTAACCTAACCTAACCTAACCTAACCTAACCTAACCTAACCTAACCTAACCTAACCTAACCTAACCTAACCTAACCTAACCTAACCTAACCTAACCTAACCTAACCTAACCTAACCTAACCTAACCTAACCTAACCTAACCTAACCTAACCTAACCTAACCTAACCTAACCTAACCTAACCTAACCTAACCTAACCTAACCTAACCTAACCTAACCTAACCTAACCTAACCTAACCTAACCTAACCTAACCTAACCTAACCTAACCTAACCTAACCTAACCTAACCTAACCTAACCTAACCTAACCTAACCTAACCTAACCTAACCTAACCTAACCTAACCTAACCTAACCTAACCTAACCTAACCTAACCTAACCTAACCTAACCTAACCTAACCTAACCTAACCTAACCTAACCTAACCTAACCTAACCTAACCTAACCTAACCTAACCTAACCTAACCTAACCTAACCTAACCTAACCTAACCTAACCTAACCTAACCTAACCTAACCTAACCTAACCTAACCTAACCTAACCTAACCTAACCTAACCTAACCTAACCTAACCTAACCTAACCTAACCTAACCTAACCTAACCTAACCTAACCTAACCTAACCTAACCTAACCTAACCTAACCTAACCTAACCTAACCTAACCTAACCTAACCTAACCTAACCTAACCTAACCTAACCTAACCTAACCTAACCTAACCTAACCTAACCTAACCTAACCTAACCTAACCTAACCTAACCTAACCTAACCTAACCTAACCTAACCTAACCTAACCTAACCTAACCTAACCTAACCTAACCTAACCTAACCTAACCTAACCTAACCTAACCTAACCTAACCTAACCTAACCTAACCTAACCTAACCTAACCTAACCTAACCTAACCTAACCTAACCTAACCTAACCTAACCTAACCTAACCTAACCTAACCTAACCTAACCTAACCTAACCTAACCTAACCTAACCTAACCTAACCTAACCTAACCTAACCTAACCTAACCTAACCTAACCTAACCTAACCTAACCTAACCTAACCTAACCTAACCTAACCTAACCTAACCTAACCTAACCTAACCTAACCTAACCTAACCTAACCTAACCTAACCTAACCTAACCTAACCTAACCTAACCTAACCTAACCTAACCTAACCTAACCTAACCTAACCTAACCTAACCTAACCTAACCTAACCTAACCTAACCTAACCTAACCTAACCTAACCTAACCTAACCTAACCTAACCTAACCTAACCTAACCTAACCTAACCTAACCTAACCTAACCTAACCTAACCTAACCTAACCTAACCTAACCTAACCTAACCTAACCTAACCTAACCTAACCTAACCTAACCTAACCTAACCTAACCTAACCTAACCTAACCTAACCTAACCTAACCTAACCTAACCTAACCTAACCTAACCTAACCTAACCTAACCTAACCTAACCTAACCTAACCTAACCTAACCTAACCTAACCTAACCTAACCTAACCTAACCTAACCTAACCTAACCTAACCTAACCTAACCTAACCTAACCTAACCTAACCTAACCTAACCTAACCTAACCTAACCTAACCTAACCTAACCTAACCTAACCTAACCTAACCTAACCTAACCTAACCTAACCTAACCTAACCTAACCTAACCTAACCTAACCTAACCTAACCTAACCTAACCTAACCTAACCTAACCTAACCTAACCTAACCTAACCTAACCTAACCTAACCTAACCTAACCTAACCTAACCTAACCTAACCTAACCTAACCTAACCTAACCTAACCTAACCTAACCTAACCTAACCTAACCTAACCTAACCTAACCTAACCTAACCTAACCTAACCTAACCTAACCTAACCTAACCTAACCTAACCTAACCTAACCTAACCTAACCTAACCTAACCTAACCTAACCTAACCTAACCTAACCTAACCTAACCTAACCTAACCTAACCTAACCTAACCTAACCTAACCTAACCTAACCTAACCTAACCTAACCTAACCTAACCTAACCTAACCTAACCTAACCTAACCTAACCTAACCTAACCTAACCTAACCTAACCTAACCTAACCTAACCTAACCTAACCTAACCTAACCTAACCTAACCTAACCTAACCTAACCTAACCTAACCTAACCTAACCTAACCTAACCTAACCTAACCTAACCTAACCTAACCTAACCTAACCTAACCTAACCTAACCTAACCTAACCTAACCTAACCTAACCTAACCTAACCTAACCTAACCTAACCTAACCTAACCTAACCTAACCTAACCTAACCTAACCTAACCTAACCTAACCTAACCTAACCTAACCTAACCTAACCTAACCTAACCTAACCTAACCTAACCTAACCTAACCTAACCTAACCTAACCTAACCTAACCTAACCTAACCTAACCTAACCTAACCTAACCTAACCTAACCTAACCTAACCTAACCTAACCTAACCTAACCTAACCTAACCTAACCTAACCTAACCTAACCTAACCTAACCTAACCTAACCTAACCTAACCTAACCTAACCTAACCTAACCTAACCTAACCTAACCTAACCTAACCTAACCTAACCTAACCTAACCTAACCTAACCTAACCTAACCTAACCTAACCTAACCTAACCTAACCTAACCTAACCTAACCTAACCTAACCTAACCTAACCTAACCTAACCTAACCTAACCTAACCTAACCTAACCTAACCTAACCTAACCTAACCTAACCTAACCTAACCTAACCTAACCTAACCTAACCTAACCTAACCTAACCTAACCTAACCTAACCTAACCTAACCTAACCTAACCTAACCTAACCTAACCTAACCTAACCTAACCTAACCTAACCTAACCTAACCTAACCTAACCTAACCTAACCTAACCTAACCTAACCTAACCTAACCTAACCTAACCTAACCTAACCTAACCTAACCTAACCTAACCTAACCTAACCTAACCTAACCTAACCTAACCTAACCTAACCTAACCTAACCTAACCTAACCTAACCTAACCTAACCTAACCTAACCTAACCTAACCTAACCTAACCTAACCTAACCTAACCTAACCTAACCTAACCTAACCTAACCTAACCTAACCTAACCTAACCTAACCTAACCTAACCTAACCTAACCTAACCTAACCTAACCTAACCTAACCTAACCTAACCTAACCTAACCTAACCTAACCTAACCTAACCTAACCTAACCTAACCTAACCTAACCTAACCTAACCTAACCTAACCTAACCTAACCTAACCTAACCTAACCTAACCTAACCTAACCTAACCTAACCTAACCTAACCTAACCTAACCTAACCTAACCTAACCTAACCTAACCTAACCTAACCTAACCTAACCTAACCTAACCTAACCTAACCTAACCTAACCTAACCTAACCTAACCTAACCTAACCTAACCTAACCTAACCTAACCTAACCTAACCTAACCTAACCTAACCTAACCTAACCTAACCTAACCTAACCTAACCTAACCTAACCTAACCTAACCTAACCTAACCTAACCTAACCTAACCTAACCTAACCTAACCTAACCTAACCTAACCTAACCTAACCTAACCTAACCTAACCTAACCTAACCTAACCTAACCTAACCTAACCTAACCTAACCTAACCTAACCTAACCTAACCTAACCTAACCTAACCTAACCTAACCTAACCTAACCTAACCTAACCTAACCTAACCTAACCTAACCTAACCTAACCTAACCTAACCTAACCTAACCTAACCTAACCTAACCTAACCTAACCTAACCTAACCTAACCTAACCTAACCTAACCTAACCTAACCTAACCTAACCTAACCTAACCTAACCTAACCTAACCTAACCTAACCTAACCTAACCTAACCTAACCTAACCTAACCTAACCTAACCTAACCTAACCTAACCTAACCTAACCTAACCTAACCTAACCTAACCTAACCTAACCTAACCTAACCTAACCTAACCTAACCTAACCTAACCTAACCTAACCTAACCTAACCTAACCTAACCTAACCTAACCTAACCTAACCTAACCTAACCTAACCTAACCTAACCTAACCTAACCTAACCTAACCTAACCTAACCTAACCTAACCTAACCTAACCTAACCTAACCTAACCTAACCTAACCTAACCTAACCTAACCTAACCTAACCTAACCTAACCTAACCTAACCTAACCTAACCTAACCTAACCTAACCTAACCTAACCTAACCTAACCTAACCTAACCTAACCTAACCTAACCTAACCTAACCTAACCTAACCTAACCTAACCTAACCTAACCTAACCTAACCTAACCTAACCTAACCTAACCTAACCTAACCTAACCTAACCTAACCTAACCTAACCTAACCTAACCTAACCTAACCTAACCTAACCTAACCTAACCTAACCTAACCTAACCTAACCTAACCTAACCTAACCTAACCTAACCTAACCTAACCTAACCTAACCTAACCTAACCTAACCTAACCTAACCTAACCTAACCTAACCTAACCTAACCTAACCTAACCTAACCTAACCTAACCTAACCTAACCTAACCTAACCTAACCTAACCTAACCTAACCTAACCTAACCTAACCTAACCTAACCTAACCTAACCTAACCTAACCTAACCTAACCTAACCTAACCTAACCTAACCTAACCTAACCTAACCTAACCTAACCTAACCTAACCTAACCTAACCTAACCTAACCTAACCTAACCTAACCTAACCTAACCTAACCTAACCTAACCTAACCTAACCTAACCTAACCTAACCTAACCTAACCTAACCTAACCTAACCTAACCTAACCTAACCTAACCTAACCTAACCTAACCTAACCTAACCTAACCTAACCTAACCTAACCTAACCTAACCTAACCTAACCTAACCTAACCTAACCTAACCTAACCTAACCTAACCTAACCTAACCTAACCTAACCTAACCTAACCTAACCTAACCTAACCTAACCTAACCTAACCTAACCTAACCTAACCTAACCTAACCTAACCTAACCTAACCTAACCTAACCTAACCTAACCTAACCTAACCTAACCGGATAAGTTTGTCAACCCCCTAGCACCGAAACGGGAAGAGATAGACCAAAAAGAAATCTCGGAGCTGTTCTCTCACGAGAAAATATCATAAGGTCAATCTCCCGTAATACCATCCCAAAAACCACCCCCGGGAAGATTTTTGGGAAAAGTTGGAAAAATTCTGACCTTCTCGAATTTTTAGGGGTTGGAAAACCGCCTTGTCAGTAACTGCGGTACCTCCCTTACATGATACCAGCTTTTTCCACCTTGATATCCCTCTCCTAAGGTCGAAACAAACTGTTTCAAGTTGGCAAACTTCTCCCAGCGGTATTCCCGGAGGAATAAAATAGGAACGCGCCGGCTACAAGTCCCGTGTTTGCGCGACAGGCGGGACTGGTCTTTTCTCTCCAAAACACAAAAAACCCCGAAATTTTTGGCCAACAGCTTTATTTAATACGCATTTTTTAAGATTTCAACCCAAACGCAAAATTTAAGATTGTAAAGATAAGCGATTTTCAAAAAACCCCATTTATCTCGAAAACGGTGCATCCTAGATCAAAATTAACATAATTACTGCCCCCCCCTCTCAAACTCTCCCCCCTACGCTAGGCACCGAAGGACCCCTTCCGGATCCACCCCTTAAGTTTTAACCCCCTACCCCTAAAGGAGCGTTTTGACCAGCCTTGCCTGACCCTCCAACTAAAACCTTGGAAACCTTATAACTTCTGTAACTCCGGAAGTACTGCTCCGATTGGAGAGCGGTTTTCGACAAACACCTACAAATAAGTGGCGCTATACTTTGGACAACAAATTAAAGCTCTACTGTAGAGCTAAAAATATTTTGTACAAACATCTTTAGAATTAAGTGTGTACACCCTAGTTGATAAGTAAGAGTGCTTAAAAAGCGACTTGTAGAGCCAACGGCTCTACAAAGAAAAACTTAATTTTTATTTTCTTTTCTTTGTGTTAAAATTTTATAAATTGTTGACTACTGACGCTGTATTATACAGCTACAACGGCTCTACCTAGAGCAAAAAATACTTTGTGTAAAAATAAAAACTGTGACATTACTGAAAAGGAAAACCTTATTAACCATTATTTTCAAGTTACATATAAAGGGACAGCTTCATCTTCAAAACATTGGACGCTAAGGAAATCTGGTTTCGCTGTTCTCAAATAAACTTGACAAACATTGTATTCTGTTTACAACTTTTACAAATTTACAATACCAAGTTTGAATCTCTATTTTGTGCTAGCCAAATTTCTTGCTTCCTTGGTTTATTGCGATCGGATCTCCTAAAGCTAAAATGTTTGGTTACCACACGCCCCCCAAGAAGGGCGTGGCTTCCGGGTCTCACTCTCCGACAAAAACAGACAACACTTGTCTAGCGGAAACCTCTAAGGTGAGGCGCAGTGTCGGGGGGTGGGAATCAGGTAAGCCAGAAATTGCTCACGAACCTTCTTCTCCTTCAACCAAAGCGGCTCCAGGGGCAGTCCAAAGTTCAAAAACAAAACTTCCACTCTCCCAGGAGAACAGACCACCAGCTCCAAGAACATCTGTGGATGCAACGACCACCTCACCTAAAAGAACTTACAAAAGTAGGTTAGACGAAGCTAGAGCCTGCAACAACAAGGCAAAGACTTACCTTTCGAACTCGAAAAACCTAAAAACAGATATAAAGCAAGGCGTCACGCACGCCATAGAAAGGCTCTACCAAATAATCAAAGAAGCTGAAGCTGAACTGGTGAAGGAACGAACAGGAAGCGGAAAGACAACACAGACAGAACTGAAAACCGAAACCATAACATTGGAGGTAAAAGGGGATAAAGAAAAGGAGCATGAAGGACAACATAGCCAAATAATGGCTTCAATAAAAGAAAATACCAAACTTCTCCAAGAAAATGGAAAGAAAATAGAAGAACTTAAAGGAATAATGGAAAGACAAATAGAAGAAAAGACAACATATGCAAGTGTAGTTGCTGCCCCCCCCAGGAGGCAACTTGTGGAAACTACGGCTATGCACTCAGTAGCCATAACATCTAAAAATGAAAATGACACTGGAGAGCAGGTGTTTGAATATATCAGACGGGCAGTAAATGCCAAGGAGGAGGGTGTTAGGATAGATAAAATAAGAAAGGCTAGAGACAGAAAGGTAATAGTGGGATGCAGAACTCAAGAAGAAATTGGAAAGGTAAAGGACAGAATAAAGAAAGCAGGGGGACAGCTTAATATAGAAGAAATACAAAACAAAGACCCACTCATCGTGCTGTTCGGGGTCCTCAGTAGCAACTCGGATGAGGATATACTGCGGGCCTTAAAAAACCAGAACAGACACATACTCGGTGACTTGAACGAAGCGAGCGCCCGAATGGAGATAAGATTCCGACGGAGAGCCAGAAACCCGCTCACCGCGCATATAGTTGTCAAGGTTTCTCCACAAATTTGGAGCCGTCTGACGGAAGCAGGTGTGGTACATATCGATCTCCAGAGGGTCAGGGTGGCTGACCAGTCCCCCTTGGTTCAGTGCTCACGCTGCCTAGGGTACGGACATGGTAAGCGACTCTGTCACGAAACTCTGGACGCGTGTAGCCACTGCGGAGGTCCTCATTTAAAAACAGAATGCGCTGACTGGCTTGCTGAATCACCCCCCAGCTGTTGCAACTGTCAGAAGGCAAAAATGGATCTAGTGACTCACAACGCCTTCAGCACGGAGTGCCCAATCAGAAGAAAGTGGGAAGCAATAGCGAGATCCACTGTGGCATATTGCTAAGGTGGCCCCGGGCAATGACAGGATTATTAGCAATGCGGCGGGAAAGTACAAAGTGGTCCAGGCGAACCTGCAACGCAGTCAACTAGCAACGGCAGAATTAATGGTGGAGGCAGCAAGGAAGAAAATTGCATTTGCAATGATTCAGGAGCCCTACACCGGAAGTATTGGTAGGATGAAAGACTACCCAGGAGTCAGACTGGTGCAATGCGACCGGGAACCGGAGCGAATTCAAAAGTCCGCCATAGCAATCTTTGACGCAGGGATTGATATCACCCCTTGCCCTTCTCTCACGACATCCAATATCGCGGTCGTAAAATTGAGGACAGCAGCATGGCAGATAGGAGTGATATCGGTGTACTCGGAGGGAGATGCACCAGTTGAACCCTATATTGAAGAGATTGAAAAGGTGATAAGTGAGCTCGGGACCAGCAACGTGCTAATGGGAGGCGACTTCAACGCATGGAACCCGTGGTGGGGAAGTGTGAAAGTGGATGCCAGGGGAGAAATCTTTGCGGGCTTTTTCGAGGAGATGAATATGCATATACTTAACCGGGGCTCTGAGCCTACATTTGACACAATAAGGGGGGGGAAACACTTCTCGAGTTGTGTTGACATTACTGTGTGCTCCGCGGACATGCTCGGACGGATTGAAAACTGGAGAGTAGACGGCAACATGACTATCTCGGACCACAAGGCAATCCTTTTCGATATAAATTTGGAGAAAGCAGAGGGTATTGACATAAAAAGAACCACCAGAATCTACAACACAAAAAAAGCAAATTGGAGCCAGTTTCGTGAGAAACTGTCTCTGATTTTGTCGCAGGAAAATATAAACAAAATTGAAATAGATAAAATAATAAACACCGAAAATTTAGAAATACTATTAAAAAAGTTCATTACCTCTATAAAACACGCTTGTGAAGAGTCAATACCCAAAACAAAAAACATAAGGCGAATAGGATTGCCTTGGTGGACTGAGGAGCTCGAACAAAGGAAAAAGGAGGTAGCCACAAAAAAACGCAGAATAAGGTGCGCAGCACCAGTTCGACGAGCATGGGTTGTGGAGCAGTACCTTGAAGCTAAAGAAGCTTACCAGCTGGAGGCAAAAAAGGCTCAAACCGCAAGTTGGAAGAGTTTCTGCGAAAAACAGGACCGCGAGAGCATGTGGGATGGCATATATAGAGTGATTGGCCGCACTGCGAAAAGAGAGGAAGATGTTCCACTGGTCCAAAATAATAATGTACTAGATAGTGATCAATCAGCGAATCTACTGGCGCAAACCTTTTATCCGGAAGACAAGGTTGAAAATGACAATGCGGAACATACAAAAGTACGACAAACTGCCATCAGAGCAAATGAGTGGGCACATGGTAAACCATGTGACCCTCCATTTACAATCGAGGAGTTAAAATGGGCTGCGTCGAGCTTTAATCCAAAAAAGGCGCCGGGTCTGGATGGTCTCACTCCGGACATTTGCAGTGAAGTCATCGCCATGGACCCTGACATCTTCCTGGCAATAACAAATAAATGCCTGAGCCTCCACTGCTTTCCCGCAGCCTGGAAGGAAGCGGTGGTGGTGGTCTTACGGAAACCAGGGAAGACCGACTACATGCACCCAAAGTCATACAGGCCAATTGGACTATTGCCTGTTTTTGGAAAAATCCTCGAAAAGATGCTAATAAGAAGAATAAGATGGCACATATCACCGAGCATGAGCCAATGCCAGTTTGGCTTCACACCACAGCGCGGTACTGAGGACTCCCTATATGTTATGATGCAAAAAATTAGAGAAGAGCTCAAAGCAAAGAAAATAATAACGTTAGTTTCGCTCGACATAGAGGGAGCTTTTGATAGCGCCTGGTGGCCCGCTATACAATGTGCATTGGCCGAAACAGAATGCCCAGTAAATCTTAGGAGTCTGGTGGATGACTATTTGTCTGAAAGAAGGGTACGGGTTAGGTACGCTGGAGCGGAATCCATAAGAAGGACCTCAAAAGGCTGCGTGCAGGGATCAATAGGGGGGCCAACCTTTTGGAATCTGCTATTGGACTCATTGCTAAAGGAACTTGAGAGTGGAGGCACGTACTGTCAAGCGTTCGCCGACGATGTGGTCTTGATCTTCTCGGGAATGACAGCACAAGAAATCCAACGTCAGGCCAATGCTGCTCTCGGGCTTGTTTGGAGGTGGGGAGTCCGTTACAAATTAAAATTTGCACCGCAAAAAACCAAGGCAATGGTTTTAACAAACAAGCTTAAATATGACACGCCACTTCTGAGCATGGGCGGGGAGCGCATTAAAATGTCGCGAGAAATAAAAATCCTCGGCCTCACCGTGGACGATAAGCTCACTTTTAATACTCATGTGTCTCATGTGTGCCGCAAAGCGCTTAACTTGTACAAACAGTTAGCAAGAGCAGCAAAAATCCACTGGGGACTGGGACCAGAAGTGATCAGGACCATATACACGGCCGTGGTGGAGCCGGTAATCTTGTACGCGGCAAGTGCGTGGGCACCTGCGTCAAACAAGCTAGGAATCAAGAAACAGCTTGAAACGGTGCAGCGAGGTTTTGCCCAAAAAATAATAAGGGCATACAGGACTGTCTCCCTAAACTCAGCCCTATTACTCGCCGGGATGCTTCCGTTGGACATAAGAGTCCGGGAAGCAGCCCTGCTTTACGAAGTAAAAAAAGGTATCTCTCGGCGAATGATAGGAGAACGGGAAATGGAGACACCTACACCCTACACGGACATGCCACATCCGGCAGAGCAATTGGGTTTGCAATTCAAATGCCTGGTAGACAGTGCACAAGTGAACCAATGTGACAATTTTGGCCTTAAAATTTTTACAGATGGTAGTAAAATTCAGGGAAAAGTGGGAGCCGCATTGTCCATCTGGGACAATGACGTAGAAATCAAAACGCGTAAGCTAAAGCTCTACAACTTTTGCACTGTTTATCAGGCCGAAATGCTGGCTCTGGCCGAGGCCTCCGAACACGCTCACAAAATTGCTGCAAGCAGCTGCAACATATATAGCGACTCAAGGGCTGCTCTTGAGACTATCGTTAATGGCGTTTCCCTCCACCCCCTCGCGATTAAAACAAGAGCAAATATTAAACGACTGTTGGAAAGAGGCAAAATTATTAATTTATATTG
>OX411776.1:13041146-13341146 GCA_948252455.1 Acleris cristana | reverse complement strand
ACCAGAAGAGGAGCTCTATGAATAATTTTTTAACATGACCTAGTTCTTGAGTGAAATTGAATTCATTGATTGCGGGTTTTTTTGGTTCTACTTAACTCCGATTTCATTATTACCAAACTTTCTATTAGTGGTGAGATTAGCTACATTTCAGGCTGGTTTCTCAAAGTCAGTACATCTTCTTCAATAAGTGTTAGAGGACTGGTATGCTTTTTTTATATATACGCTTGGTAAACTTTCATTGCTTTTTCAGGTTGAAGTCATACCACAGTCACTTGCACTCGGAGAGAGATTATTTTGTGTAAAAGTGCGATCTTCGACACTATCATCAGACAAAAAGTCGTCAGTTTTATTTCTACCTATAGACTTTTTATTGGTATTTAAGTCTACTTGCAGATTTTGAAATATTTTTTAAGTTCAAGTGTTCATTTCTGCAACCAAAACCAAAACGTGTTAGAGCATACATAGAAATTATTATAATTCTGGCTCCATTTTGATTTAATTTTAATATAATCAAAATGATTTAAAGAATACATACTTACACATACATACATACCTTCACGCCTGTAATCCCAGAGTGGGCTACGCAGAGCTACAGAATTATCTACCTAGTCTAGCCATAAGTTCTGTCACTGAGATTTATCACAATTTAAAAAATAAATAAAAGAGTTTCATAAACCTGTAGCACATCAATCAAAACCTTATTTTATCTAGAATAAAAAGAAGCATAATTTGTATTCTTTACCATTGCAATCATTTGACGAACGAGCTTCAAGCATTCCATTCTGGTTAGGAAATCATGGGTCAAAACACGCACGACCACGATACTGATAACGGCTACAACTTTTGTAAGAGTTCTCGTATTGAGTCGAAATTTGCGTGACATATTGACCAGACTTTTATGTTTAAACTCTGATACAAATGTATTTCCAAGCAACTAAAGATCCTCTTATACACCGGTCAATCTTCGTGTCTCATTAAATCGACCCTAAGATTTCGCATCAATTTGCAGCAATACGAAAACAGACTAAACTTTGAGCTTCATAAGCTGGTTTTTGAGTGTCGTTAAGAAAATAATGCTGGTTTCTAAAGATACCCACAGATGAGAGGCTTCACAATATTAAACAAAAAAAAAACGTAGTTAACAAAAACTAACCTTTAAGGAGTTTTCAAAAAGTGAAATTTTCAAAAACCTCGTGCGTGTTTTAATCGGTGCCGGCCGTGAATGTTAGAAGATCGTATCGGAAATTGCGGAGACTATGTGGAATGATTATTAGTTCTTAAAAATGTACATTAATTAAGCTTTTAATTTGTGTATATTATGAAATTAAGAAATAAACATAAGTTAGTTTTATTTGACTAAACCTTTGTGACAGAACTTATGGCCAGACTAGGTACAACTTTAAAAACTTGTTGATAATTCAGTATCCAAATTTTGCACATAGGCTAAGATATTTACCAGTGTATTAGTGAAAGGTTGCAAGCCCATCGCCTAACAGTACTACAAGCCTTTATTCCCTTAGTCGCCTCTTACGACATCCACGGGAATACATGGAGTGGCACTATTCTAATCCGGCAACCACCAAAGAATATCAACTAAAAAGCTAAAAACAAGCTAAAGATTAATATCCTACAGCACTTCGACAGTTAATACGAATCTAACGACACCTCATAATGTTTAAATCCATCGACTACAGAGCGTGCCAAATAAAGACTCACATACATACATACATACGCTGGAAATACATAACTCTTCTTCGGGCAGTCAGGAAAAAAAAATGTCAACTATGTTATCGTTAGAATTTCGTAACTACGAATGAATACCTATATATTCTTTGTAGCAGACAGTCATATTTTGTATTTGTTTTTATGCATACTTGCGAGTTTTTAGTGAATAAGAGCTTATTTCTATAATACCGTCAAAAAAAGTTCTTACTTTTTCCTGAAGACAATCCGTAACGCCAATGCTACACTGTTCCTCAAAATAACTTTACCGTTCCTGCGTTGTATTTGACGATGTTTCACTATTGCAGAAAAAATCTTTCTTAAAAATTATTTAAAATCCACGTTTTTTGTAATGGACCTCTATTGTAGAAACGAAATTTTTCTTCAATATAAATATTTTGTTTTGAGCCCATATTCACGAGAGAAACGTAGCGTTACTGTCGAACGGTGCGACACAACTGGAGGAAAGCCACTCTCGCCAAAAAAATGGCGTCAAAATCCGACCAATCACAGAAGGGCACATCGTTCTCACGACTCCATTTTGTGACGTAGGCACACGGTTGCTTTATTCAAGATAAAGTTTCGCTTACGCTGCACCTCGTCCTGTCCTTAACTCGAAAACGTATTATTTTGAATTGCAGCGTTATTGCAGACAAGCAGCGAACTGGTCTAATACGCACCTAATCTAAAACGCAACTGGTCTAATCAGACATCTAGCCTAAGACGCACCCCGTTTAAAGCTGATTTGGTCTAAAACACTCCTAGTCTTTGAACTGCCATATACGAATTGTCACAGCGATTAAAGTGGCAAGGTTAGTATCGTCTCATCTAAAACGCAGCTGCTCTAAACAGCGAGTGGTCTAAAACTTAGCTGGTCTAAAACGCAGCTGGTCTTATGTAGCAAGTGGTCTAAAACTTAGCTGGTCTAAAACGCAGCTGGTCTTATGTAGCAAGTGGTCTAAGTTCGCAACGGGTTAGTATCGTCTCGTCTAAAACGCAGCTGGTCTAATCAGCAGTGGTCTGAAACGCAGCTGGTCTAAGTAGCAAGTGGTTTAAAATGCAGATGGTCTTATGTAGCAAGCGGTCTAAAACTTAGCTGGTCTAAAACGCCGCCGGTTTTTTGTAGCAAGTGGTCTAAGTTCGCAACTGACCTACGTATTTTAAAAAATCCTCTCTTATTCAACAAGTTGACGGAGCCACGCTACGCGGGGCTCCTATCTCTAGGCGGTTTGCCCTTCGGGCATCTGAAGCTACCTAACGAACCTAACCTACCTACTCTGTCTGTGTCTGTGTTAATTTTAGACCATGTACTACTTAGATCAGCTGCGTTTAAGACAGCTTGCTAATTAGACCATTTGCAATTTAGACGACTTGATATTACTTGTTTAGACGAGTTGCTTTTTAGACCGCTTACTACCCTACACAAGTTGCATTTTATACGACATGATACTAACCCCTGATACACATATTTAAGAACTCGACTTAATAGACAATGACATATATACTTACATTGAGAAATAAATACTTAAGTAAAACATCCAAGACTCGTGCTCATCACACAAATATTTAATACCGGGAATCGAACCCGGGGCCGCAAGTTTCGAAGGCAGGGTCCCTACCAACTAAGCCAACGCGTCCTCAAATATCTACTTCAACTTTTACTGATGCATTGTTTACAACATCCACTGACTAATAAATAATTTTATTAGCAGTAACTAAAACAATTAATAAATATTAGAGGACAATCTCACATAATTTGACCTAGTCCCAAACTAAGCTCTAGACTTGTACTATAGATACCAGACAACCTTAAATATACTTGTATAGAGAGGAAAAGTGCACATGAATGTGCATCAATTTGGAATAATTATATATGAATTGACACAGCGAAGTGACAAGGAAAAAAGTGTACACATATTTATGAACTCGACTGTACAATTTAAACAAAGGTATAGGTACAACTTACCGAACGCTACCCAGCAGAGTTGGAGTCAAGCTTTAATATCATAAAACCTTATTAAAATATCCTTATACGAATTTCCAGCACTGGTCATCAGGGACCACATTGGAGCCTTCCGACAACGGTCTGTTTGCCACCAGCGTGGCCGTGGAGCTAAAGGTCACTCCAGACCTGTTCCCCACCGGCCGACTGCGGGTGACCTGTAACGCCACCATGTACACCGTGTACAATGAGTCTGCCAAGCTGGATTTCTTTACACCGGACACAGATCCGCGGCCGGAGAGAAGTGAGTAACAAATGGTTCAGTGCTTTAAGTTTTAATTATTAAATAGATAAAAAACCCCTATATAATAGTGACCCCTACTTTTAGAGTTGATATCTATTAAACGGCCTAATTAATTTTCATAAAACCTAGCTAAGAACCACGGCTGGAAAACCTGCTTTCAAATATAAAAAAAACGTATCCAAATCGATTCACCCCCTTTTAAGCTACGGTGCCACACACAGACATGCATAGCGGTCAAACTTACAACACCCCTCTTTTCGGGTCAGGGGTTGAAAACGTATCTTAAAGTGATAATATAATTATGTAAAAAACTAAATGAAAAGCAAGCTTTAAAAACCCGACTGCATTTTTCGATATTGTTATTAAACCCGTTTATTAATGCTACTACGAGTATATTCGTATACTTATACTTGAGATGGTCCCATTAAGACCTTTCAAATGATACCTATACTGTAATAATTAGAAGGGTTTTTTTGGTGTCATAAATAATTGTCATTAATGTATCCTATGTCACACGGGATGGTGAAAGGATTCTAACGATACCAAACGCATTTAAATTGGCTCAGGCTTTTAGAAGTTATGGTAGAATAAAGAATCGTAAGATACATAACATACTTGAACCCTGAAAACATTACACTTCTATTTTTGGGCAGTCGTGTAAAAAGGTGGATAAACACTTTATCGGTACAAAAAACCATACAAAAAATACAAGATCTACTACATGATCTGCTAGATGAGTTGAGTGTTCTTTTAGGTAAATGGGTGAATCAACTTTTAAGGTACTCCCCATTTTTTGACATGTTTCACAAATTATATTGTTTTTAGAAAAACTATAATGCTTGCAAACTACGAGGCTTACACGCTTATTAAATCAGACAAATAGGCTAACATTTGAAATTATTTCATTTAAAATAGTACAATTTAAAATAATAATATAGTTGGTAACGCAGGGGACGATGTTGTCCCTAGGTTTTGTATGGAAAATGTGCATTTTCCCCCGAGTTACCAGGTTTTTTCGAAGATTAAAATATATTTGAGGTATTTAACGACTGTAAATTTGGTGGACTGATTTTAATATTCATACATTTTTATTAATAAGTCACAAGGAAAATTTTAATACCGCAAAAAAAAGGAGTACCTTAAAAGTTGATTCACCCAAATACTACGACCCTAACGCCGTACCCGTACGTTTAACAAACTCGGTTAAGGATTTTGGAATCAAGATAAGACGTATTCAACAGAACCCATTAAGGGCCGAGTTCACCAACCAATTTAACAGATGGTTAAGTCTTAATCAGCTGTTAGTCAATACATTTGACAACCGTTAAACCTCTAACCGACCGTTTAATTGTTGGTGAACACTGCACTAAATCATTAGAACTGACCATCACGGGCCAGTTAGTTCAAAGGAACTCTCGCAAATTGGAATACACTAAGGGCCTGTTTCACAATTGACGAGTAAACTTATCTGCCATTTAAAGTTACCCCTCCTCCTTCTTGTCTATTTTTAAGAATAAGAAAGAGAAAGGGCTAAATTTATCTGTCAAATATGTTTTACTTGTCGATTGTGAAACAGGCGGTTAAAGTAATTAAGAAATAACATTTTAAGGGTTCCCGTATGGAATCCCTAATCGTCATTTGTCCTAATGCATCGTTTGTCCGAATTTTCGTTTGTGAGGGATTCTAAAGGACACCCCATTTTAAGAAATGAATTCTCTTAGTTCTGAATTTAAATAAGATTTTTTTAGGGTTCCGTATCCAGAAGATGCCAAACAGACTCTATTGCTAAGGCTCTGACGTCTGTCCTCTTGTCCGTTATTCGTACAGGACACTAGAAAACTCTACAGACTGTATTACTATGACCGCCTTTACAACAAACAATACAAATAAATTTAAATTTAAATTGAAGCGGGTCTCTTTAGGGTACGTGGTATGGAACCCTTCGTGTGCGAGTCCCACTCGCACTTAACTGGTTTTTTTTCTTTATAAAGATTTGCAAAGTCCGACTTGCCAAAGTCGACCAGACGAAGGTAGTGGAAATAAAAGTATAAGTCGAACTTTTAATGTTAGTTTGTTTTTATAAAGCTGCCATATTTTAAGGTGTGTTGATTAGTCAATACCTCTATGTGATAATGACCATGCGTCGCCAAATTAGGTCTTAAAGGAAAACGAGATACACCTTCAAACATTGCCATTGGATTATATTGTTTCTCGGATAGCGCCTCGCATTCCTATGATTCGATAGTGTCGCTTCAATGATTGCCTCAGGCGATACGGCGTGTCAAGCGTGTACGGCAACTAGCGTGTACGGCAACTAGTAAACTTAATTAGTTATCTAAGCATGAATGGACGTATATGTTGATGATACAATTGTTGAATTGTATCAGGGGGGTTATTTTAACGTAGGTATGCAGTTCAATTTACGCTGAGAGCAAAAGGACAGAGCTATGTCACTGCTTTAGTTCTGTCCTTTACGCTCGCCGTAAAATGAGTTGAATGATGGCTGATTTACATTGATCCAGCAAAAGCATGCCAGTAGAAGTACATTGAAGAGTTGGTTTTCACGTTGGAGGCGAGAGCTATTGTAACGACGCAATGTACTTCTACTGGCATGCTTTTACTGGACCAATGTAAATCAGCCATGAGCCATGTCATTACCGCTCTAGAGTATGGTGCAGTGTAATTAATTTGAACCTATTTAAAGCTAGGGTGAATAGGCATCTTCTGCGTGAGCTCGCTTCATTGTCGTTGAAATCTTCGTCCTCCGAGGGCAAGAGTTAGTGAAGAGCAAACACATTATCTATAAAAAAAGCGCTTTGCCATCTACCCATCTACTTCAGGGTTAGCTGGAAGAGATCCCATTTAGGGATAAGTTCGCATTTGTACAATAATTTAATTTTGGTATTGTAATATTTATATTTTTGTGCAATAAAAGGTTTACATAGGTACATAAAACCGCATAAACTTAAGTAAGGTTTTATCAGTTCAAACATTTAAATATTATATAGGAGTTTATGTAAAAATTATTTTAAATATTAGAATTAAAATTCAGTAGGTAAGTACTAACGGTCGCACTCAAGAGTCTGTTAATGATGATTAAGTCGTTATTTAGTGTCAATTTTAATACACAAATTACATCTAAAATATCTCAGAGTACGATTTTATAAACAGGAGTTTTGATTTTTTGTCATTTTCATAATTTTATTTAAAAAGCCAAATACACTTGCCATAAATAGCTAAACACCCTTTTCTAACTATATGAACACCGATGGGGACAAATTTATTAAAAAAATGGGTTTTAAGTTTAAAGTTATAGTTAATGCGGGACTATGCTTTTGGGTTACGTATTTTCCAGTAATAAAATAGTTCACTTCTCCATTAACTGACTTCCAAAGTTTCAATCCTCTTTTATAGCACATTTTCAGTAGAAATAGTTTGGATTGGTAAGGATTTGCGAGACGAGAATTGTCATTTTTGTGGTTTTAATATTTAACTGTATTACTGATACGAGAAAATACGTTTCTCAAATAATTTAAATTATTGATATTGATTTCGATGACACGCCATGCGAATTTTTCGTATAAATGAGCTAGCAAGTTTTAAATTCTCAGCTCGACTAGTCTTGTCTCGCCTTGTCGGTGGAAAAACACTTGGCCTAAAGTACCCAAGGAATAATCCAAATAATAATCTAAATTTCATGTTCTAAGGTTTAGCGTGTTTTATACAGATGGAAACACTAGTAAAAATATAAGGATGTACAAACTTTTCACGTGTTGTCCTTCAGTTTTGTCACTTGTATCTAAAACTAAAATTTCTCAATTCCAGTTACCCTAAACGGCAAAGCCTCCAGCAGTTTTGCCAGCTGGGTCCTCCTGTTGTTCCTCCTCTTCTTGCCCATAGTCCTGAGTCAGGACTATGTGTTCAACCGGGATGACATCGGAGACAATCCTGACATCTACCCGGAATTCTACGGAGACAGTCAGAGCATCGAAAGGAACCCGCAAAAGGCATTTATGTCTCTAATTGGGCAGTAAACTTAAGTAGTTTTAAAGTTAAGGAAATCGACGTTTTAAATATAAGGTATTTTTGGTCTTCTGGTTTTAAAGATAAATTTCCTTTGTATTTAAGTAAATCCCCTTGTACGTACAGTAAACTTATTTTGGTTAACGTGTTCTTTGTTTCTTTCTGTCAAGATCAAATATTAATAATGAAACATAAGGACGAAGCATATTTTAAGCACACCTTTAGCTGTTGTGCGTTTATGACTACTTATAAGAGGCAAAGTTCATTACTTTTTTGTATTTTAAACTGTTTTTGTTATTGAAATGTCAGGTTACAGATTCGACCAAAACAGATAAATACCTAATTGATTCTATACATTTGATAAATACAGTTGATAAATTTACGGGTCTGGTTATGGGGAGGAATATTCTTGGTAAAATGGATCATTTAAAAAAAGTCCAACCATTTATATTTTGTTAAACTTTGTTTAAAGACAGTGAACTAACTCCTGAATTGGTCGAATCGGGATGACTGTATAAGTATGACTTTGTGTATTATTTTTCAAAACTTCGCTTGCTCTTTCTCATTCGTCCTTTAAGCGATGACAAAATTGATAATTAGGGATCGAACAGGCAACTTTTAAACGTTTTTTGTATTTCAATTGAGCTCTGAAGGCTTTCTCTGCTCATAGAAGAGGATACTAAGTGATTGCGTACGTACAGTCACGAGATTAAATTTGGTACCCACCTGGTCCAAAGTCAATCTGACATTCTACAACGATTAGGTTGAGTTGCCTAAAAGTTACAGTCACCACACGGGATTGTTGAGCCACTTGCCACTGTTCATAATTTAGCCATGTAATGAAAATCAGAGGGGCTAGACAAGATGCACTACGCTAACTATCGTTTCTAATCGCTTCGTTTTTAAACCAATCGCGTCACTGGTAGATCCCGTGACTTTTCGTATCACGTCATCTACAAGTTTAAAAACGTAACGAATAGAAACGCTGGTTAGCGTAATGCATCTTGTCTAGCCCCTCAGGTATACTCGTGTGACATCGTCGTGAACTACTGATAACGAATGATGAGATGTCTATATTCGTGTAACAGAAAGAGTATTCTAACTTTGTCATTCGGTATTTCCATCAAATCAGCTGTCAAAAATAATCTGACTAAAAATCGGTAATTTATTAAATTATTACTGCCGCACTCGGAGATGTCAATTAAATTTAATGCTTGTTTAGTGACGTGTTGTTTTATTCTATTTACAAAGCAAAGAAAGTGACAACAGCAACTTTAATCAAGCATTAAGTTTAATTGACGTCTCTGAGTGCGGCAGTATGACTCGTAAACTACGTTCGGATAAAGTCGTTGATTCCGAGTTTTCCCGATGTCGTATGACCAATCATGATTTTTACGCTGATATCGTTACGTTATAACAATTGTTGGTAGATTACTGTTTCTAGACCTTTAATTGGTTGGCTTTGGGTGTAATCACTCTATTATGAGGTTGGTAGGCTTGGTCTTCGGGTTAGCCAACAGTTAAATAGCATGAAAATATAACATTAATCAAGTGGTTCTAACCTAAATGGCACTTCTCGCCTGTCAAACACTATGACAAAGATGGAATACTTTCCTGCGACTATCCTTGTCTGGATTTAAGGGCAAAACCGACTAAACCCGTGTATTACACGGCCAAAATACGTACTATCCCGTGTTGTGACTGTACAAATGACTTGACATCTCTAATGACATTGAAAACTTCGGCATATTTTTCTTGAAATGGGTCCCAAATTAACGCTCGTGACCGTATTAAATTATTATAAATTTATTGATAAGGTTTGTTTGCACTCCATTAATTTGTCACTTTTTATCCTCTAACGTGCAAAATTATTCACTGTGTGTATAGAATCTCATGGTTGTAAAAGTGTAAATAATATTGTGAATGCGTAGATAAATTTATTTCGTTAAATTAACTTATTGCAAAAATATCTTACACCATAAACTCGTTAGGTTTTCCATGCCATTCGATGCCAAAACGCTATTGAAATTGTATGTTTTAAACAGACGTACATTATATAGATATAACACACAATCAATGACACTATTCCTTTTGTAAATGATAGAATTGTAGTGTTTTAATAATCCATGAAGTCCTTTACGTAATTCTAAGTACACTGACACACTAACGCAAACTCAATTTAATTTTAATTCCTAAATCATCACTCATAATATACAGGTCTTAGGCGCATGGTTGTTTTTTTCTAAAACCTGGAGTACTGGACCTCTTAATTAGGCCTGAATAAGTAGTACATGGCACCACTTATATATCCGCCATCAAAAACGGTACAAAACCCTCCCTTGGCTCAAACATTACGATTTAATTAGTTACAGAAATGCACTTTGCATGAAGCGTCTGGTGAACACTATCAAAACCTCTTACCTTCTTTATTTCTTATCGTATACTAGTCCATCGCTGAATATAAGCCTTTTTCGCTGTACGCCACCGAGTACGATCCACGGCCAGTCTTATCTAGGTCTTGCCAGTCGCCTTGCGAGAACGTCGCTCCACCTAGTCTGAGGGCGTCCTACACTCCTCCGTTTAACGATCCGCGGTCTCTCACGATAACTCCAACCGGTCATCAGAGGCCCTTGCTAAGATGCATTACGCTAACTAGCGTTTCTATTCGTTTCATTTTGAAACCAATCCAAACCACATAAAGTTTTCCTGCTACTATAAATTTTAAAAATATGAATTAATGTAGTTTTACATATTAATATGTAAAACTCCGCATTAAAATTGCAAATGCTTTCATAGTGTTTGTAATAATAACTTCATTTTTTTACAGTAGAAGCAAAAAGTCTTACTTTTGATTCAGGGCAGTGATATCCGTTAATTAATAGTGGTTTGATTGCAGATACATCTTTTATTTAAGAATTTCTACATTTTTATCCGCATACCTATTAAAATGGTTGATAGTTATTCAATCGATATCCTATCGCAAGTCCGAATTTTTGTTTCCTAACTGCGCCTCTATTCTAGACGGTATAAACGATATCGTAGTTTACCTGTTAAGGTATTGTTATGACGTCAGCCGTCATTACTGTCAAGAAAATAAGAGCTATCAAAACGTTGACAATACGATAACAGGACAAAAACGATATTGTTTTTACCGTGTTGAATAGAGCCGCAGCGCTGTACCACTTGTCCGAAAATTCATAAGCTAGAAAATCAATCTTTTGCCAAACCTTTTAATTCTTCAAAATGTCTAAAGAGTATACTCACAGAACCTGTAGGTAAGGTACAAGGTACAGTATATATTATTACCAGGGTTCGAAGTTTTCATAGCACGGTAAGACGAAAGAGAGCTGTGGAGTCGACATTAACATTAAAATTCAACTCTTACTCATACTCATTCGTTTATTTAATTGCAATATTTAATTTTGTTGTAAATATGGATAATGACTTTCACTTTTAATATTTTTAACATTGTGAGATTAATATTAAATAATAAATGTACATGAAAATATATTTTTTTAAAACTGTAATCTTTCATAAAGCCTGCTTTACATTTGGCTAAATTCAGTGTGCTGACTGATTTAGACTGGCAGAGTCGGGTCTCGCTGTCTAATTAGCTTGACTAACATGCTAACTGCTTTTAAATTTGTCTTTTTTTAGAGTCTTTTTCATCCAGCACACTGAATTTAGCCAAATGTAAAGCGGGCTTTACGTAGCTTAGCAGCTTTACCCGGGGGCTTAGGGCAAATAAAAGCATTTTGGAATTAAATAAACAAATGAGTATGAGTATGAGTAAGAGTTCAACTCCACAGCTCTCTTTCGTCTTACCGTGCCTTGAAAACTCCAAACCCTAATTATAACAATCCAGGGAAATTAAAAGGATTCAGAAAAAAACGTGTGAAAATTCGGACAAACGAAAAATGTGATAAGTGAAATTCGACCTTATGTTAGGTAACCTGTTCTATCTAACATGTCAAATGGAATGGAAAACAAGATAATAGTATTTTCTTGGTATTTCAATGAACGTTGCCCGGTTGCTGTAATGTACTTAAATTAAGAAAGGGGTGCAAGTTCGTGAATTGAAATAACAATTGTTTATGAAAGAAGCCTAGAAGAAGAAGAATAGTTATGAATGTTTAACAAGCTTCTTAGGAGCAATAAAATTATTTGTCGAGACGTTTTCTTCACAAAAATAAATGTATTTATTAATGTAAAGCAAAATTTTTGTACAAAGTGAAAAATGTTTAAAATACGAAAACTTAGCTTAGCAAAGGATAAATCCTAAATGAATTGAAATTAAAATTAGTCTTAAAACACGAATTAGTTAGCAAGGCAATTTATCCAAAGATTTTTTAAATATAACATTGTTGTAAATAAACACAGAAATAAAATTTAAAATATTTTCAAGTTGTTTTATTATTCGTTCATATTGACTATACAACGTTATTTAATAAATAAATATGGCTATGAATACTTATGTTACTGAGTATACATGAAGGGTCCACGGAAAGAACATGTCTAGTCACTTTTTTTTGAAAATGAGTTTTGAGTCTCAAAATGTAGAGGACGAAACCTTGATACTTTTTGTATTTTTTCACACTTAAAAAAACCTCTACACGAAAATTACGTACAAAATGTCATGGTTCCTAACTTTCAAATCGCGATATCTCAAAAAGTTACTAATGTGACTAGACATGTTCTTTCCGTGGACCCTTCACATACTGTCCCAAAATTCAACGATAACCTGGTACCGGGCGGGAGCCCAAGTAGTACCAGTTCTGGAAAAATTAAGGAAAATTGTGATGTAGATCGTTTTTCTTATTTTTTCCAGGGCTGGTATAACTTGACCTCCCGCCCGGTACCAGGTTATCGTTGAATTTTGAGACACCCCGTATATTTCAAAATAAGAGATCAAATAATTATAAATTCACATACGGGTAATGGGTCCAATGTTGATTTTGTTGTCTAATTTTAAATACGTTGTTTCAACATTAAAAGTAGATACTCACTTTAGTTTTTTATCTCATTAACATGTCTGACAATCTTGTTTGACTTTTTGCTTATGTGGCTGTAAAGCGACAAGGTCCAAAAGTGAATACACACTTTTGAACCTTGTCGCTTTACAGCGACTGTACAAAGTTGACATGTTGACTGCACATAGTTATAAATAAACTACCTTCTACGGTAGCTATCATCAACATCATACTCATCATCATCATCATCATCAGCCTATAGCAGTCCACTGCTGGACATAGGCCTCTAACATGGCTCGCTAATTGGCTCGATCCTGGGCCTCCTTCATCCAACCAGAAACCTCCTCACGTCGTCCGTCCATCTAGCTGGCGGCCTACCCACACTACGCTTGCCCGTGCGTGGTCTCCACTCCAAAATCAATCTGGTCCAACGTACGTCAGTTCTTCGACATATGACCACTGCTACTTCAGCTTGCATCATCATAAACATAAACGCATATATATTATGTAGAGACCTTAAATTCTATTTAGAAAATAACTATGATTAAACATTAAACGGCAATTTATTAAAATGTTGATAGATCATTTGCAGCGATAATATCGTCAGGAAGGTAAGAATATATTTTAGAGCCCTGGGATTTTATTAAAATCGAAAACATACGATACGTTGTTTTTGTTATCCATGAAAAGTTTTATTATCCATGCTGAGATTAAAATGTTTTTTTACGTGTCATCAAACTTATAAAAGCTTATTCTATAGAATATAATCCTATACAATTATTGTGGGTTACCTATGTTTTATCAAATTATGTTTGACAAATTATCACTTCCCAAGTTATTTTTCGTAAAATTTCATTTGCCAAATAATCGTTTGCCAAATTAACTATTCACAAATAATTGTTACCCAAACCTAATTTTTGGCACATGAATGTTTAGGCATTGACTCGCTTAACAACTGGTAGTTTGACCAAATTTCATTTAGTCAAATGTTTTAGTTGGCATTACATATTTTACGCAAAACAAAATAATTATTATTTGTATCGTCAATATTCAATTTATTATTTCTGTTCAGTCTGTTTTTCATTGAGTCGCATGAATGACAAATAATTTCCATCTTTATTTCAGTGGTGCAGAAGATACAAATTAAATTACAACGTTTTTATGTTATAAGGGTAAGAAGTAATTCATAAATGACGCTCAATGTAGTCTGATCGTGGAGCATACTGTCATTGAGTGTTGTTTTGATTTCTCTTTATAATTATTATAAAAGTATATTTTTATTCGTTGGTCACAGTTCTAACCTAACTTAACCTATTTTATCGCTAGAATTTCTAACCTATAACTTATTTACCTGGCAACAGTTCGGTTCTGGCGCTTCGCCGGCCGCTGCCGCGGCACGCTCGCTTTGCTCGCTTGGCTCGCGCGCTGTTATTGTTGCAGTTCTAACCTAACCTAACCTACTGCTCCAGAAGCAGTTCGGTTTTCTTGGGGGTCAAAGTTCTAACCTAACCTAACCTACTTACCTGGCAGCAATTCGGTAATCAATTCTGACTGTAAACAAACTCCGATTTTCGTCTTTATATATTTTGTCATATCAATAAATTTGACTAAATATTTATTATCTAATGTATTTTTGCCTTAATAAAGCATTTGCTAAAAGAACAAATTGCTAAATGTCAGTTTCCATACTAAAACTCTGCTAAATGAAAATTTGACCGATTGAAAATTTGCGTATTATAAATATGCCAAACATTGCATTGGCAAAAAAAACAGTTGCTAAAGTTTGTTTGGGTAATGAAATTTGACCAAAATAATTTTGGCAAAACGGCAGGATCCCAATTATTGTGTATTGAGTTGACTCTAGGAAAATACTGCAATGTATTAGAAAAGAAGCGATTTACTTAAATACGTACTTAGTTTATCTAAACTCAGCATGGATAATAAAACCTTTCATGGATAACAACAACAACGTATCGTATGTTTTCGATTTTGAGAAAATACTTGAATTGTATGGAAGACACAAATAAAATAAACAAGCTTTGAAAACCGGCCTGCACCTGCAGCACGAGGACTGAGAACTACTTATACTGTAAGTATGTATAACCTTTTAGGTTTAATCTGGTTACCAATAGAGTACAGAATGCATTGACTACTACAATGCAGGTAGCCGCTGTTTTGAGTTTCTTTGAGTTATACGATCCTACGAAACCTAAGGGCTATTATTAATTAACTGATCTCGACTGAAATGCTCGTCTCAAGATGCGACATAGATGATAGTTTCCCTACGGTTTCACGTTTACTTTGATATATCTTGTGACGGGCATCGCAGCTAAGATTAGTTTATAAATACGGCCCTAAGACTTCAAATGCGTAGCCCTAACACTATAATGAATGCTTCTATGCTAGAAACTTCATCAGTTGTCTTATCTCCACACAAAAACACAACAATGCGAATACTGCTGCTTGGCAATAGGTTAAAGGATAGAGATCCAGACGGACCCTGCATAAGGTCCTACCGCCACCACTAAATCACAAATAATTAATTATATCTACTTGAAAAACGCTACCCACATTTCTTGGGTACCTAGTCAGGTAAAATAAGGGCGCCGGGACAAAACATCCGAAAGTCGGTGTCGTTTTAAAATCATGGACAGTAGCCAAAACGCAGGAACAAAATATTCATGCTGGGATAAAAATATGGAGAAAATTAGCAATTATAAAAAAAATACCCAATTGAGCCATTTTTAAACAGTTCTTAATTTTTCCTATTTTGTTATTATACTTATTCATCTTAAGTTTTGATTTAAGTTGTGCCTCAGATAATAATAATAATAATAATAATAATTTATTTTCATACAACATTAGCCCATACATTTACATCTAATTGACATATTTATAAAATTGAATTAAATATTGTTAGTAGCTTAGATTATATTTTTGATTACTAAGATAAACTATAGATAAAATTTGGATATAAAAATATTGAAACGTTTGCTAACATTGCAGAAAATTAAGTAACTGAACTAAGCACGTTTTAATTTAAAGTAAGTACTTACAAACTTTCTTAAAAATGCTCAAATATCCAAATTAAGATAAATTATTGCCAACTAGCTGCCCGCCCACTGGCAGCCACTGCTTCGCCCCCGCTGCAAATTTCTGAATTTCCGGGTAGTTTTGTCGTTTGGTTTCCGTCATACAAACCTTGCGTTGACAATAACGAACACAACCAAAAACAACTATATAAATAGGTGCAGACGTTTGGAAGCTATGCGTTTAGGTACATACATTTCAATTATAAACCCTTTGAACACAAATTAAACCTCAACTGAAACGTATTCAACACATGAAACGAAAATGAAAGCGAAAAGTTTCTCATGGCTAACAAAATAAAGGAACTCCTTAGTTCTACGCCCCAGTTCTGAGAACAAACGGCACGAACTAATTGTGGCCCTTACCGCATAAATGGGTAGAAATTTATAAGCCGGTTCCAATTAGAAGGCGGTAGAAAAATCAAATTAAAAACCCTCTAATGAACAAACATAGTCCGCGGGCAGAAACAGAGTGTTTGAGCACAGAGTGTTTTGATGCGACAGCTTACTTAATAAACGTATAAGCCGTACAGGACCTTAATGACATTAAATTTAAGATTTAGTCAGTTTGTTACACAGTTAGGGTTGAAAACTCATTGCAAACGTTGACGTTGAACCAAAAAAAATCCATATGTATTTCAAAATATAAATAATATTTTAAAATTAAGTTTGTTGCTGTGGTTTTCAAAACTGGCGCCCAACATGGGGCCTAATGAAAAAGAGGTGCAGCGTACTTTGCTCCAGTTCTTAAAAAATGTCAAGAGTTTAAAATGAATGGTGTAAATTTAATAGACCCAGTACAATTTATTAGCTTAAGTAAAATGGCATTTTCCTACGTGTTTTTGTTCTTTAATTTTTATTGGAAGTAATTGAAAATATCAATGTTGAACTTAAAGATGTTGTATTATAATTATTTACAACATAAATGCCTAAGCGTGAGGCTAAGCGAAACATTTAAAAATAAATAGCCAAGTTTTCTGGTGCAGAGTACTCTGCGCGGCTTAACTTTTTCAAATTGGTGCCATCCGTTCGCTGCGCTTAGCTATTTAGTTTCTTGTATTTTGACATAACATGCAATGTATACTATGACTCACTTTGAAAAATGAACATCATTCATTCATTCATTCAAATTAAAAAAATGACGTCGTTTATTAATCAAAACGTTTTTACAAATTTTCACTTTTATTAAATTAAGTAAGATAACAGCTACATAGCTTAACTGAACCACGGCAACAAACATTCCAACATTTCTAGAAAAACTGGAACAAATAGCGAGGTTCTGGTGCAGCGTACTCTGCGCGCCTCGACTTCCTCGACTTCGCGCCATCCGTTCGCTGCGCTTAGCTATGCGTGCCTGGCGCATTCTAGGCCAAAGATTTGTAAGATTCCCTTTTGAATTGTTGGTTTGTGTATCATTCTCACGTTTTTAGGGTTCCGTACCAAAATGGTACAAAAGGAACCCTTATGGTGAGACTTCGTTGTCTGTCTGTCTGTATGTCACAGCAGGTTTTATTTTATGTAGTGCTAGAGGATTCATGATTGAACACGCATAGAATACGCTATACGCTATATTAAAAAATACGTTTTAAAAAAGTTTACTTTCAAGATTCCTTTTCTTTGTTAGGTAAGTACTTAAGGCTGTTCATTTATAGGGTTCCGTACCAAAATGGTACAAAAGGAACCCTTATGGTGAGACTTCGTAGTCTGTCTGTCTGTATGTCACAGCAGGTTTTCTCAGCAACTACAAATGCTATCAACTTGAAATTTGGCATAGTTGTACAACTCGCTTGCCCGCATCTATTTGTAGTAAAAAAAAAATTGACAAGGGGTCTAGATTGGGGGGTTCAAAAATGAAAGTGGTTCGATTACAGCAAATGGGGTGTCATATAAAAGGTCTTAATCTGCGCATTTCAAAACTATTTTTTTTATTTTTTTTTGTGATGTACTTTTTGATTTATAGCCAAAAATGTACAAAAAATGACCGTTCCCCCCCTTATCTCCGAAGTTTATTAATCAAAAATTCTGAAAAAAATCTTTACGTATAGATAATTACTTATATTTTCTGGGAAAAATAAAATAAAGTGTTCATTATTTACAGTTTTTGAGAAATAACAAAAAAACTAAGAAAATCTGTATTAAAATTTAGGCTAGTCTAAATCGACATTATTGCCTGGAAAATAAAGCTTATAACAAAATGAGTATTTTCTTTTGCGATTACCAAGCATATTATCTTCGATACGGAACCCTCGGTGCGCGAGTCCGACTCGCACTTGACCGGTTTTTATCAACAGTCAGTAAAGGAAATATAAGTTTCTGTCAATAAAATCATTTTTGGGTCAAACTTTTCTACTTATCAAGACCAAACTATTGAGTCCCGACACGGTGGGTCTACGTAAAAATCCTGTCGCCACCTTCCGACTCCATATCAGATGACCTCTTAGATACCATAATATTGGATTGTCATCGGGTTTACGTATTGTATTGTGGACCAAATTTCAGCCCATTACGTTCACGGCAGCGGCAGTTCAAGTTAAATAAAAGCTTGTAAAAATTTACGCTATTGTTTATTTTTATGAGACCGTTAGATAAATGGTTGGTAAAATTTTCAAACAAACCCTAACAATAAGGTAATGAGATTTTGTTCCATGCTTGATTTACAAATTTTGATAGGTACTCAATTGTTAAATTTTATTTTTTATTTTTAACGTTACATTTCCCACGCCCACCGTATACTTTTCAATTTTCTCACATTTAATTAATGTTTCTGAGTTTTATATTGTTATTTTTTAACAAGCCGTTAAGCCTTCGAAACACTTTTATGACTGAGTTCATGGCATCATTGGGTTATGTACCCCTGTTCCATGTATCCCTACCGCCTTATCCCCCCTGATAGAAATAAGTGGAATATTTTTCCGTTCTTCGCCACCGGTAGGGATATTATTCCACATATCCCTACTAAAATTCATTGCGGTAAAGACATTTGGATTTTTTTCCACCCATCCATACTAGCTTGCCCCTTGGTAGGGACATGTGGATTTTTTTCCACCCATCCATACTAGCTTGCCCCTTGGTAGGGACATGTGGATTTTTTTCCACCCATCCATACCAGCTTGCCCCTTGGTAGGGACATGTGGATTTTTTTCCAACCATCCATACTAGCTTGCCCCTTGGTAGGGACATGTGGATTTTTTTTCACCCATCCATACTAACTGACTCTCTGGTAGGGACATGTGGATTTTTTTCCACCCATCCATACTAGCTAGGTTTTTGGTAGGGACATGTGGATTTTTTTCCACCCATCCATACTAACTGACTCTCTGGTAGGGACATGTGGATTTTTTTCCACCCATCCATACTAACTTACTCTCTGGTAGGGACATGCGGATTTTTTTCCACCCATCCATACTAGCTTGCTTTCCGGTAGGAATATGTGCATTTTTTTTCACCCATCCATACTAACTGGCTCTCTGGTAGGGACATGTGGATTTTTTCCAATCATTCAAACCAACTTACGGTCTTAAAGAACGGTTTTAAATAAAATAACAGAAATAAAACCAATCACTTTTTTTATTCACTAAATCGCTGGGTGGGTGCAATAGTGGCATACGTCAAAATATCAAAATGTCTAGAAAAGGACTGTCAAAGTTATAAAAATTGGATGCAGGCGACAATAATGTAAAAAATAACCTAATTAAATAAGTATTGTTATGGTCTTGTTTTTTTTATCTTCCTTAAAATAAATTATATGTTTTTTTTTGGTATCTTAAATTATTAATGCATAAATATAGGTATTATGATAATTACGATTTTTGAGTTAAGTCTTATTATTTCGTTGAACATACACGATATTAATCAGGTTATTAACGAAATAAATACTCTTTCAAATTCTAAATAGTTTATTGTTACTTATTGGTAACAATAAACTATTGTTCATATAAGTTCTATAGCCTATGTTAATCTGGAATTCAAATGGTGAAAGAATTTTTGGTATTGGTATTGGTATTTTTGAGTTTATTCGTTAAATACATACAGACATACATACAAATCTTTTCTCTTTATAAGATATATATACAGGGTGTAACCGTTAAGTGTGACCAGGCGATTATTCCGAAACTATTACAGATATGCCTGATTAGCCTTTTCAATGCATGTTGGAGTAGCGGCCGAGTCCCGGAAGATTGGGTCAAGGCCGTTATCGTCCCTCTGTATAAAGGGAAGGGGTCACAGCAAGACTGCAAAAACTATCGCGGTATCAGCCTCCTTAGTGTTGTCGGCAAAGTATATGGGAAGATTTTAATTGAAAGGGTATTGAATGTTACGAATGACAAAAACTGGGATGTACAAGCGGGATTTCGAAAGGGAATGGGATGTACGGATCAGGTCTTTTCACTACGGTCTATCACAGAAAAGTTCTTGGCTATCAACCAAAAAGGTTTTCTGTGCTTTTGTGGACCTGGAAAAGGCCTATGATAGGGTAGATAGAAAGGAGTTGTGGAAGGTGCTGTCTATGTATGGAGTGAGCAGCAACCTGGTGCAGGCTTTGAGGTCCCTTTATGAGGGCTCCAGAGCCTGTGTCAGGATCAATGGGGCATACTCGGCCTGGTTTAATATCTCCAGAGGTGTTAGACAGGGCTGTGTTGCCTCACCATTTATTTATCACTGGCCAGCACTTTCTATGACAATCAACACTTGAAAGTACCTACTGTAAACCTTTTTGTTATGTATTTTATTTAAAACGTACCATTAGTAAATGATAGTGTTCGTGTTTAGATTGTTTTATCTAGGAGTTTGTTAAGTCTTTTTTATACATTAATAATGATAAAACATCTTATCCTAGCCCGGATATACCTACAGAAAAAAAAATATGCGTCCCCTTCAATAACCTAGCTAGTAGTTATGTGTGGAAGAAATTCCATCTACCCCTACCAAAAAGCTAGCTAGTATGGACGTGTGGAAGAAATTCCATTTATCCCTACCAAAAACCTAGCTAGTATGGATGTGTGGAAAATATTCCATTTATCCCTACCAAAAACCTAGCTAGTATGGATGTGTGGAAGAAATTCCATCTACCCCTACCAAAAAGCTAGCTAGTATGGACGTGTGGAAGAAATTCCATTTATCCCTACCAAAAACCTAGCTAGTATGGATGTGTGGAAGATATTCCATCTATCCCTACCAAAAACCTAGCTAGTATGGATGTGTGGAAAAAAATCCACATGTCCCTACCAGAGAGTCAGTTAGTATGGATGGGTGGAAAAAAATCCACATGTCCCTACCAAGGGGCAAGCTAGTAGAGAAAGGTGGAAGAAATTGAAATTCCATCTATCCCTACTAAGGGGCAGGTTCTAGAGAAAGGTGGAAGAAATTCCATCTATCCCTACCAATGGGGGCTAGGAGGGATAAGTGGACATATTATTTCCATCTATCCCTACCGGTGGCGAAGAACGGAAAAATATTCCACTTATCTCTATCAGGGGGGATAATGCGGTAGGGATACATGGAACAGGGGAATTGTACTATCACGAACGTTAATTTGTGACCCATTTCAAGAAAAATATGCCTGAAGTCGTCAATGTCATTAGAGATGTCAAGTCATTTGTAACTTTTAGGAAACTCAACCTTATTTGTTGTAGAATGTCAGATTGACTTTGGACCTAAAGTGGGTACCAAATTAACGTTCGCGATTGTACTTATTTTAGGAACGACCTAAAACATAATTTCAACTGTTACAACTTCCTAATACGAGAGTGACCAATTTATAGAGATATATAATAATAATTATCCTAGTAATACAGGAATTTTATTCCCTTGAGAATCTTGCAAATTGAAGCCGTTATTTTTAAGACAATTGCAAAAAGACAAACACTAATGCCCTTACTATAAAGTGGAATAACCTTGGAGTAGTTATGCCTTGTTTTGTCTTTACCTGTCGTTGTGACATTTGAATTCGACGGATAAGGACAAAGCATGACTTAGCTACTCCGTGGTTACTCCATCATTATAAGTAAGGGCATTAGATTATGTCAAATTAATTTCTTAGGCATGGAAGAAACAAGGACGATTGATATCTTTTACTCGACTTTAGGTAATATCAATTATGTACGAGTACACCCTATGACCTGGATTTTAATTATTGTAGTTTTTACTCACGGGAAAATATTTCTTTAAACAAGAACAAAGTCTTGAAAAAGAGGATTTATTTAAAGTTAAACTAACATAAACACAATAAGTTCTCATTTCCAACTAAACCTATAAAACGTTTAAGAACTTGAAGGCGGCACTAAAAAGTTTGAATTCACCTTTAAATAAAAAAGCTGTTTTACCGGGACTTTGATTGAGAAGTCCCGCGATAGCGGGGATTTCCTGGGCATCGAGGATTATTTTCCTCCTTTCAGTTTACAGAGTGCACTTCCTGTTGTTTTGTTGGGTACGCTTTTGGTATTGACAGTGTACGAAGTTCTGAGTTTTGTTGTGAAGCTTCTCAAACTTAAAGACGTATCCTAAAATATTTTGGAAGTGTACCAATATTTTGTGATATTTCTGAAAATGCTCTATTAAAGACCACGCATACTCGTTTATTAATTAAAACAAATAATAGAATGCTGGGTTTTTTTCTAAACGTGCTAATGAAATAGTGATTATTTTAAAATTAAACAAATAATAACAAATACAGGTGACAATCTGACTTAAATTTATCTAGTCCCAAACTTGTATTTTTATTTATTTATTTAGTTAAATCACATTCTTTATCTATTTATTTCGATCTTTTTTTTGAATATCTAATATCTAAATCTAATTTAAAAAAGCATTCAATGAAATCAGACAGCTAAATAAGCTACATATTATTAACAATTCCTGGTTTAAGATAAAAAAAAGGCTGCAAAAAGAAAATAAAGTTAATTTGATTTTTGCAAGGAAATTAGAAACATGACAATATTTCAAGCAGTGCGAGTGCATTATCAAATCTGCGTCCCTGTTGGCAAACTCGGTTGTCTCTATTTACTCAGCAGCTCTCAGATCTGCATTCTACATTTAATTTCTACTCTTTGCACGACTAAATTGCATCGCATAATCATTAATAATTTGGGTCATCATATGAAAATGTACCAACATTAAAAAAATGTCTATGATGAAAAACGGGCAATGTATGCGTAGTTTTTTGTCACATTCGCTTTGTTGTTTTATTATGCAAAAAGCAGATAAGTGAGTTAGCTGAACGCTCGCAAAGATTAGAAAAAACGCAGGTGCAAATCTAGGCTTTAAAAGGAATGTTATCAAATGGTATATGAAGAATAGGCAATTGAACGAAGATAAAGCGTGAAATCTAGTAGATTTTTCTATGTTTAATCTCGTCATCGAATGAAACTATTGAATCAAATCCAATTTAAATGTAGCTTTTTTGTATCAAAGGCTGCTTTTGTTTATTTTTTACGATAGTTTAAAAAATATTTTATTTAAATTTCAGTAATCAGTAATGAAAATATACTTTAAAACTGAACCTAAGCCGATAATTTCTCTAAACATAAATAATTTCAATACAATCATACTTGGGACTGTAAAAAAATGTTAATTCGTAGTATATTACGAATTAACGAATTATTAACATAATTACAATTTAAATAATTTATTTAGACATAATATAGAAACAACATTAAAACTAAACGTATTCGAATAAAAAATAAACTAAGCTAAATAAATACATATGATCCAAAAACAACTGTAAAAGTAACATTTTTAGCAGGTTGAGAAAGGTAAGCACCAGTTTTAGGAAAAATTAAAAATAATTGGAATTGAAGATCTTCATAAATAAATATAACGGGACTATCACACATAAATGGACCTTGTCCCAAACTTAGCTCTAGTATTACTATTTCTCCAAAAATGGTTTTGAATTCCGGTATTGTGAAATTCCGGTATATTCCAATTAGCTACATTAAATACCTTATAAGAAAAGGAAGCGAAAGTTGTACGTTGAGACCGGGGCACCTGGCGTTCCATAGTATCTGCCTACCCCATTGGGAGACAGGCGTGAAAGTATGTATGTATGTAAATCTATATATATAAAAGGCTAAACTGACTGACTGATGTATCAACGCACAGCCGAAACTACTGTACCTAGAAACTTGAAATTTGGTACAAGGGTTCCTTTCATGATGTAAGTGAGCACTAAGAAAGGATTTTCCGAAAATCGACCCCCAACGGGAAGAAATGGGGGGCGGGAAACTAATTCTACGCGTACGAATTCGCGGGCGTCCTCTAGTATCTTATAAATTTTGAAATAAAGTATGTATCACGGTATGCATAGCATTTATTAATGTCATATATTACTTACTAGTATGAAATTAATTGTATAGACAAATATTGTACGACTAACGTAGTGTTTAAGAAATTAAAAACTTTATGTCATAAATACAACGCGCTTCCACTCAAACCCAAGTTAAAAACTCAGCATTCAACCCACATCCGGCAAACTCCTAACTCGGTTGCTTTGTCAAAAACTTATTTAGCACTGCAACAATGAAAGTTCTTGTGCAACAGTAGGTACCCAACTTTAATTATAGTAGAGTTTGTAAACATGGCGGCGTCCCATAGTTCGTTCCACAATTAACAATGCAAATGTCTCGTCTCACGAAAGCTGTTCTGAATTTCATACGGCGAATACATATGGAAATTGGGTTTTAGCGAAAGAAAAACGCCATAGAATAGGATCTGAACTGGCAACTCGTTAAGATTTTGCGGCGCTAGGGCTCAAGTTGGCTCGGCGTGGCGCGGACGCAGCCGTGGAGGGGCAGATAACGTAGAAAATACACTAAATACTGTTTATGGATTGGATTGAAATTATAGGTGTGATTTGTTTAAGTTAACTAAATTTCGTATTAAAAAGCTTATTTTGAGTTGTGGAGTTGTGGAATACAATAAACATTATTGAGTTTTGAGATGACCGTCTCAAGTCATGTCAATGTCAAAGTTAAGTCCCTAAGAAAACTCTACTTTGAAAATTTAAGTTTGAAGTTATTATTTTCAGCTCCATCCCTTTCTCTCCACTTAGTCTCAAGTGACGAGTGATAAGGACTCGGTTCCCAATGTTTCGTATTTACTGTTCGTGGTAAGCACCTTGTCAATTGTGACGAGTATCTCACCCACAGTCTTCTATGATGGCTTCAGTGGCAAATAGTACGTAGGTTCGTTGAATTTGTACTCGTTTTATGCGACTTTTTATAGGTGGGTACTTAGTTTATCAGAATAATCAGTGATTCAAGTGCAGCCTGCTCAAGAAATGTTTTTTTTTCACCAAAATATCCAATTATTTTTAATAGCCTATTTGATGACCCACTGTTGCGTAAAAGCCTCTCTTTCGTTTCACCACTTATCTCTAGATTAGACAACTAATTGTTGCTACCTTGGACTGAAATTATCCAAATCATTTCCATTTGATGCTTTGGTCTGCCTCTATTCTGACTGCCAAAAACTTATTTAAGAGTTTTTTTTTATTTGTCTATAAACAGTTACACATAACAGCTATAGCGCTTTAGAAATGTTTAATGTTCTAAAAAAAACGTTTGTATCACAAACAAGAAATCATTCCGACACTTATTCGAAACTTAATAGAAGTGAAGCAGCTGCTCTCTCAGGTTATCTCCCAGTTGACTCAGCCCGTGTCTCATTTACGCGCGGAGTTTCGGGAGTTCGTTAGTATTTTGTCTTGGCTGAGTTAATTTATGGATGTATTATAAAGTTACGGTGCCTTCATCTTACGTAACGTTACGTAAGTGGGTTTAAAAACAGAACTCGCCTTACGTATAGAACCCTATTTTACAAACCTGGCGTAGCAACACAAGGGACAATTCGACATACATTGCAAAGTTTTGCAAAGTCTCAGTGAGTTTATAATATCACTAAGGTTTATAATCTGCTTCGCAATGTATACAGAATTATCAATTATCAACAGGATTTTAATACGCGGGGCCGGCCTCCCTTTCATGACAATTGTTTGGCATTTTAAAAACGCATCGATAATTAACTTAAAATGTTACTATAATACTTCAAATCATATTCAGGTTTTTTTCATTAATTAATCTTAGACGTCCTTTTACAAATCAAATCGGAGAAATACTGGAAAAGGGCAGAATGTTAAGTACCCGAAACCGACGTGCGTACATGACTCGATGTATGAATGTGGAAAGAAGCGGCCTACCCCTCTGGGAAACAGGCGTGATCTAATGTATGTATGTAATCTAAATGTTATCCCGACATGATTTAGATAATGTCGCTTTACCTTTACATATAAGTCCTTGCACTCGCAATAAACTATGGATGCATTACGACACGAAACAAAAAAATATCCTTTTGATCACAGAGGTAGACCATTTTAACTCAGCCGCCATTAGTGTCGAGTAAATAAGAGTAATCAAAACGTTGACAATACGATAACAGGTCCAAAAAACAATTTGGTTTTTACCGTGTTGAATAGAGAGAGGCACTGTTCCGAGAGCAAGCCTTGCCACTTCTGACAAAATGTACCTGGCTGTTGACAGACGCGTACGTCCCTATCCCTTTTGGCGTCATAACATAACGTCACTACGCTATATACCGGGTCTTATTGGAAATATAACAACGGGTGTTTTTGCATCGTGTAGCTTACTAGGTTAATAAGTAGATGACGTTGTTAATTCAAAATGAACAGATTTTGTATAGTGACGTTGATGTAATCCATTTGTGAATATAGCAAAAACAAACGAATAAAGTAAATCAATAGCATGTGGTATGGCGCGAGGGCGCAGGAACTGGCAACGATGGCTTTAAAGCGTAATTCACACAGAGCGCGGGTCGTGCGCGGGAGCGGGCATATTGCCGTTATATTGCTCGTAATACACGCATTCTCCGATAGGCCTTCTTACAGAGAGCACAATGTAATGGCAATTCGCCCGCTCCCGCGCCCGCCCGTCCTCTGTGTGAATTGCGCTTTAATGTCATTATCCCAATTGTTTCCATTTTATTACATTGTTTTATTTACAGCGATTGTTAATACAAAACGAAAACATGTTTTTACGACTTAACCTTAACCGCATGAAATAAAATTGAAATAATATACACAATCGCAATAAAATACAAATAATAATTTTATTTGGTGGTAGTACGCAATATACATTTAAGTATTTATTCTTAATGTGAACATTCAGGATGAATTTGTACTACTGTACGTTAATTTTGGTTGTTTTACTTTGTATGGAAGTTGGAAATGGAAAAATTAATTATGTCACGTTTCCCAAAGTGCTATCAAGGGCAACTGCCTTTGAACCAGTGGGTGAGTACTGGACTATTAATAAAGATAAAAATGTGTATGAAAGTAGCTTCGTCTGTCATTATTGTTCTAGCTCTCAAGGGTAGGCACCCGTTTTCGTGAGATAAAGTAGACCAACCGAGACCATCCACGCAAAATGAAATATAATGAATGAGATCAGGGCCTCTATTCTAGGCAGTAAAAACCATATCGTTTTACCTGTTAAAGTATTGTTTTTAACACGGAGTATAAAAACAGTGGAAGTGGCATGAGCTTCGCTTAGTATCAGACCTGTTGTCGCCAATACTTAAATTATCATAAAAACAACACGACACCATGGAAAATGTTTTTTGCGCGGCTGTCGTTTTTACATTCCAAAATAGCACAATAAGGCATGCTTTTGAATTTATTTCCTATTTTAGAAATATCTAAATATCGAAATATCGAAATAGGCGATCGCGGCAAAAGTATGGTAGGTTGCGCGGAACTCCGCATAACTATGCCACACGTTACACGCCCACTTGACACTTCTACTGTTTTTTCTGTTCTGTGGTTTTTAACTTGGCTGCCATTACTGTCAAGTAAATAAGAGCTATCTAAACGTTGATAATAGGATAACAGGTCAAAGACGATATGGTTCTTACCGCGTAGTTAGAACCTCGGCCCTGATAATGTTATTTATGTCTATTTTTCAGTTAACAGTAAAACTTGTCTACTCAAGCCTCAGGAAGGTCCGTGTCGCAGCAACATAAGCATGTATCACTTTGATCCAGAGAGTATGAATTGCAGCATTTTTTATTGGGGAGGTTGCCAAGGCAACGGGAACCGTTTCGATACCTTTCAGAGTTGCCAAGAAAATTGTTTAAGTCAACCTGGTCGTAGTAAGTACATAGAGACAAACTTTTGTGTAATTATGTATTTCAAGAATTTGTATGATTTTTAATATTTGGTAGGCGGCAACCTAATACTTAGCCTTCGTTATCCGTATGTCCATCCGTTATAACTTTAAAAACGGAATTATTAAAGTATTTAGAACCGTAATTGATTAGTTTATTTTTAAGCAGAATACCTATGTGTTATAATGGCGAAAAAATAGATAAATATTCTACGGTGGCACGAAACCCTTCGAGTGAGTCCGACTCGCGTTTGTCTGGTTTTTGTTACACTTATTTTCCAATAAACTATTTGACTGTTGATTAATACAAAGAAATATGTAACTAGGTATTTAAGAACAGCAGTGCAAAAACTTTTGCAATTTAATTGCTTTACGTAGGTTAGGTTAGGTTTGATCACGATATAAAAAATAAAGTGTTCTATCAAAACATTGCATTTGGTCAATTCGGAATTATGACTCTTCGGAATTATGTAGTGTACCCGACAAAAACAAGTAGCAATCGTGAAATAGACTAAGCAATTTTAATGTACTTTTGCTATTTTCTAGAGTCACGTCCCAATTATTGTAGTTTAAGATGGGACTTCGGGTACTGCTTTGGCGAAGACCCGAGATGGTTCTACGACCAAAAGTGGCAGGTCTGCAAGACGGCTATCTACTCAGGCTGTGGAGGCAACAAGAACAACTTCTACAATCTAGAAATGGTATTTTGAAAAACATAACTAACATAATGTTATGCAAAAAATAAATGAATAAGACTATGTATATGAACAAGTAGATAAAAACTGTAAATAGTGATGACCCCTACATCAGAGTTCATATTTCTTAAACGGCATAACAGATTTTCGTGAAACCTAGCTAAGGACCATTCCGATTAAACTAGCTTTCTTTTTAAAAGCCCAAATCGGTTTGGGAGATGTCACACAGACACACACACAGAGAACAGACATACAGATACACAAACACACAAATACATACACCCAACTTATAATTGAAAAGCTGACCTATAGATATTTATCGTAAAGATGACAATAAGTCAATGTCAATTTACTAACTAGCATAGAGCCATTCCGTGTCAGCCCTCAGGGTTGGCTACGCATTTGAAGGGGTGTGCCCACAGAACAGAAAAAACAGTAGAAGTGTCAAGTGGGCGTGTAACGTGCGGCATAGTTATGCGAAGTACCGCATAACCTACCATACTTTTGCCGCGGTCGCTTATTTAGATATTTCGATATTACGATATTTCTAAAATAGGAAATAAATCCAGAAGCATGCCTTATTGTGCTATTTTGGAGTGTAAAAACGATAACCGCACGAAAAACATTTTCCATGGTGACGTGTTGTTTTTATGATAGTTTGAGTATTGGCGACGTCTGATACTAAGCGAAGCTTATGCCACTTCCACTGTTTTTTCTATTCCGTGGGTGCGCCAAAGTTCATATAAAATTGCAACTCCGATTATTGGAATTCCGAATTTTTTTCTCATACTATTTTACATCATAATGATCACTCTTCACACTCTTCATAATATTTTTTAATACTAAATGATCGGAACTCATACTCATCTGAACTTATAACGCCAATATTCATGGAACCGTACACTTTTCAGAATTTCTTAAATATCTTACGTGTAGATACAGTTGGTTAGGTAAGGTTAGATTTATAACAATCCTCAAAAAGTGACAGATTCTTAAAAAAATGCATTATGAGTTGCGACAATTATGACTTAAAAAAGTATGATTAAAACAGTATGAGCAAACTTTTTCAACAAATGATGAATATAGACACATATCGTTATTTGTATAAAAAATCTAAAGAACAATTTTATATGAGCCAATATGGACCCGCATTTGAAGTCTTAGGATTGCAGTTATAATGATTTAAGGGGTCACAGATCCCACTTACCATCAGGTGGCCTGCGGGTGGTTTGCCTTCTCCATGCCATAAAAAAAACCTTTTAAAGTCGTGCTGCTTCGTATCATTATTTTTTTGAAGCAACACCACAGGCAGGTCCGAGATTCTACACGATAAAAACTTTGTTGTTTTTGACGTGTTATAATTATAATAAAAAAGATAAAAAAAGATTTTTATTCAGTAAGTAGGCCGCACGGGCACTTTTACACGTCAAAAATCTACCAGCGCTTCGCAAGAGACCACTGCTGAGAAGAAACGCCGCAAGAAACTCAACAGTCAGTCGTTTTTTAAACATTGCTTATGATATGATATTATACAACGAAAAAAAACTTAACCTAGCATTATATAAAACAATGAATATAACAAAAATATGTCTATATATATATATCATGCGTAGTTGAGTAGGAAGTTAATATATAATAAATGGTACGGCATCAAGTAAATAAGAGCTATAAAAACGTTAACGATACCATAACAGGTCAAAGACAACATGGTTTATTTCGCCTAGAATAAAGTCCCAGGGGACATGTCATATCTACACTTCTACACAGCTCTTAAGCAAACAGAAACCTTTTGCTTCTTTGCCGTTAATCTGTTTACCAAACTTCGTACAAATTTTTTCGACAAATTTTGTTTAAAATGTTGGCAAAGTTAATTTTTTTCATTATAAATAATATTAGATAATTATACCAAACAATCAAGGTACTTAGTATTTTATTTAATATCAATACAGTCCTCAGAACTATGGATATTTGTTCAGGTCGGGGGCCCTAGAGAAGATGCAATACACTAACGGAAGCGATTTTCGAAGTGACATACGTGCATTTTCGAAAACGATGATATTGCCTTGAAGCACTGTTTATGTAAAGATTGTCCCGTCTTTTACCTACTTGGTCTTTATTCTACAGAGTGAAACAATATTGCTTTTGACGTGTTATCGTATTGTCAACGTTAAAATGGCTCTTATTTTCTTGACGGTTATGTAAGCTATGCTACGTCTCATGTTATCTTTAGGTGATCCTTCACATGATATTTCTATATAGTAGTGTTACCTATGTGTATCCATTCATTAATGAACCTCTTGATTTTTTAAATACTTATATTGTTTAGTACAAAGTACAATATTGCATTGAATACGACTGTATTTACTAAAACACGTAAAAATGTTTAGTGTGTTACCCAGTAGGTACATTAGAGGCCCAGCTAGCATAATTGCCTAACGCACCCACCATCGCAATCGACTACAAAGTGGAACTTTTTTTTTTCATTTTTAAAGGTAACTCGCTTTCGGGCTGTCCTTTTATAGCACGGGATCAATAAGTGTTTATCCATTTTTTATAGTGCGAAGCAGTCTGCAAGTACGGCCATGGTCCAATCGGGCCCCCGACGAAGGAGCCGCCGAGGCACAAGGTGATCATCATCAACCCGGGCGACACCACCGCCGCCCGAGGCTTAGACCAACCAACCGCCCCACCTAGTACAAGTTCTACTAAACGCAGAAAAACGTTACATCCTAATTAAAAGCTATTGTTCATTTTTACAAGCTTTTATTTTACTTACTATAGCACTAAAAACGACGCTTTACGAAATAGTAGATCTGAATAGGAGACGAACTTCACCCAGATGTTTGTTCAATAAAATGTATTTTATATCAAATTTAACATGGTAAGTAATATATGGCGAATAGGTTAACTGAAAAAATTCAGTCCAGTACAGTCCATAATTAAAAAAAACACTTTTTTTAAAAATTGTTATTGCTTGTTTAATAGACCAATTACATACTAATAGAAAGTATGAAGCCTATAGACTACTCGTATGTAAACGTTGGAATGCGTAACGCATTTCCCCTCGTAGAAAAACGAACCGACTCTAGCCGAACCCGAAATAATTTCTAAGACCTCTTGCTGAATGATAGCTTTTACTGACTATTTCTGTTTACTGATTTACTCTATTCATTTGACATTGGTGAAATCACTACGGAGTACCGCGGCGGACAGCCAATAAAAAAAAAAAGAAGAAAAACTCTTGCTCATGCTGATCGAGGACCAGCAGAGCACAGTGACTGTAGGAAAAATACATTAAATCTCGTGTAACCACCGTAACTTGTGGCTATAATTTATGTATCTTATGCAAGATACAAAAATTATAACCACAATTATATTTATTTGATCCAACTTTAAATCAAATTCAAGGCCGTAGTGATTATAAAACAAGCCAAAAAATCTAGTAATTAGAGGTAATCTAGAGATGAAGGAAAAAACATTGTAGGTAAACAACGATAGATGGCGTCAGCATAGTGGATTTTAAGTAGGGTCTTGGTGGCATAATTGGTAATGCGCCTGCATTGGCCCGGATTGCCAGAGGAGATGTAGGTTCGAATCCTGCCAAAGACAGACGGAATTTTTTCGCTCCAATATAGTTTGAATTTCGTACAGACATTTCTGTTAAAATTAAAAAATATTGTAGGTAGTAGGTTCTGAACAAAATTAGTTTGAAATTTAGGGAAGTCAAATTTCAAGATATAAAATATCGGACGGCCCTTATCAGTAATGTAATGAGTATAGATTTGTTACAATAACTGGCAAAAGGGGCTTTACTTAAGTTTTTTACTTAAATTTAGAAATATAGGTATCACGACAAAAAAACAAACATCAAAATATTTACATATTTTTTTAATCATAAATTACCTTTATTTTCAGCAATAACAACAAATAAATATGTAAAAATACCAATTTAAATAGTACGTACACCTTGGAAAATAAAAAAAAAACAAAACAGAATGAGATCTAAATAACTTTGTCGCAGGCTGACGGCCAAGCGAACAGCACCTCTTTTCTAGGCGATAAAATCCAAATTGTATTTCACCTGTTATGGTATTGTTTTTAACTTGGCCGCTTTTTAGTGATCCTATTGGTGCTATAATGTAGTCCCATTGTTTTTAACTCGGCCGCCATTACTGTCAAGTAAATAAGAGCTATCTAAACGTTGATCATATAAAATAAATGAATAAAAAACCAAATACCCGCCTTCAAAAACGCAAAAAATAACTTATTTTTAAATGGTAGGTAGGTCAGTCGAACTGAGGCCGGCGTCCCACAACATTTTTAACCAAAAACCTACCTACCATTTTAAAAGATTTATACTTTTTAGTGATCCTATTTATGCTGTTAACTATGTAGTCCCATTTTTCAATTAATGCGAAACTTTAGAACATTTCAAGCTCGCCGCAAGCAACGCCGTGGGATTAGTCATATATTCAATCTTAATGTGCTCGTCATTGTCGCTCAATTATTTAAATCGAGATATCCTATCGCCACCCTTGAAATAGGTACCGTTAAGGAGTTCCGGGGGCCATTCTGTGGTCTTCGTCATCAGTTCCACTTAGTTCTTTCCATAAGCAAATTCACGAGTTACTATGAAAAATACCCAAATCGCTATAGGTATGCCTAAAACATTTGAGGAGTTCCCTCGATTTCCCAAAGATCCCATCATCAGATCCTAACGTGTTGACAATGAAACCAACTAGAAAGTATACTCTTTCAAATAAAAAATATTTTTAAAATCGGTCCAACTGTCTTTGCGTAATCGAGGAACATACATAAAAAAAACCCCGACGAATTGAGAACCTCGTCCATGTTTTAAAGTCGGTTAAAAACATCGTGACTAAAATCTAACTTGTTTAACCATGGTTTAAATAAATAAGGAATTATTTTACTAAGCTAGCGAAGCTAGCTGTCCCGGGGTTAAAATCCGAATATTTCTGTGATGAGCGCGAATATTCGTAACTGCGTTTTGAATGTTTGCTTTGTATTTAAGTATGTATTTATCTACATAAGTAAGTTTTTCGTTGTCTAGTACCCATAGTACCAGCCTAGAGCTTAGTTTGGGACTATATAGGTATATTTGTGTGACATTGTTCCCTTATTTTTTTATATTTTTATTACTTTATACAATATTGATTTATAATATTATACGAAGTTATAAGTAAGCCTTCATTAGCATTTCCTACCTAATAGATAGATATTTTAATTAATCAATTATAATTTTTCCATCACCCTTCATAACAAAATACTTTTGGCTTTAATAGTCAGTAGCCGTTACGTATTTTTTGGTGTCAAATCAGGTCAGTCAGGTAAAAGGGACATAGTTATAAAAAATATATTAAAAAGTCCTCTGAATCTCATGCAAACGTCTTTGCGTGCTATATATACTCGTATAATATTCCCAGCTTCTTAATAACTTTCGTCTGGCTGTCGCTATCAGGCTTCCACTCGCAACTGACAGTATATTTGTCACTCGTGTGTCTTACAAAAACGAAGATTGCCGATGGCTATGAAGATAGTAGCACTGTACTAATTTAATCCTTGAATCACCTCTAACTCACATAAAAAGAAACCTGGCTGCCGCTTTCAATTTCAACAAATCGTTCATTGAATACAAAACGGACACATTCCAAAATCAGTCAGTGTTGCATTTTAAATTTAGAAGCTGTTGGTGTAAGATTTTCAATGCAAGAGCAAATTATTTTGGAATGTGTCCGTTTTGTATTCAATGAGCGAAATGCTATTCCAAATGGGTTGCCATTACAATTTGAACTTTCTTCTCTACGACGTAAAGTGGCTATTCGTATAAAGTATTTTGTTATTTATGTGTTTCATTTTGCACTGCTAAGAAGCGGTTAGACTTAAATAGATAAAAATAATCTGATAATAATAATAATTATAAGATAAGCTCTCAAGTGGATACTGACAAAAAACCACAGCAGTCATATGCTGTGTCCATTTCGCTGCTTGGAACCTTCCAGGTGTTAATAGCATATAATACGGCTTCAGTTCTCAAACCCAACAGTTCTTCTCCAGTCATTTCTTATTAGTCTTTAAGAATAAGGTATGTTCCAACACAATTGTTTGCCATTATTCCTTCACCACAAAATAAACAAAGTAAGCAATGTAAAATGTTTACAGGGACAATGACATTTTTATAATTGCTTGTAGATTTTCAGAGAGTTTGCTGGTTCTGCAATAAAAACACAAGTTACAAAAGACTATAATATAATATTATGACGATGGTGATAAGTAGAAGATATGTAAGGACAAAATGGAAAACGGAAAAAGTTGTTTTGCGGTTTTTTTAACACAAAGTTAATTAGTAAATGTGTTAGTATTTAGGTATGTTTTGGAGTTATTGTCAATTTGTTGAAGGGGATTTATCAAATAAAATTGTTTGGTATTAGTATTGTGACATTATTTCAAAAATCTTATAACATCTATCTATCTATCTTTATTCTCTTTACAAAGGAATCTTATTCCAACCACGAGGTATTCTATATTTTCAGAATAATGCTTCGTTTTTTGAATATCAGGCCATAAATAGAAGTACAACCAAAATAGTAGACCAAAATTCATTCAACAAATTGATCGACAAAACCGTAATAACAACTTGACAGGGCCTCTTTTGTACTGGGTATATTGCCTTTGACAATTTATCGAATTATTTTTAACTTGGCCGCCATTACTGTCGAGTAAATAAGCTATCTTAACATTGACTACTGATTTTATCCAGTAGAATAGAGGCCCTTTTTGCTTGTTTTTTCCTGTAACGCCCTGCGGGTTAACCAGTTTTTACAAGCTTTGCAACACTCAGGCTTAAAACTTTACTTACTGTGAATTACTGACACCGTCTGTCAACTTGAACATGTAACTGGGACACGTCTCTGGATGCATGAACCGCGCATGGAACAAAGTACCCTGGCAAATGCAGTACAGCAATTCTGGTAGAGGCAAGTGAGATGGCAACACTTTCTTTTCATAAAGAATCGTGGAGTAAAGCTGAAATAAAGAAATAAGACCAGTTAGGCTTAAACAACTCACTTTTTTAATCCATCAACGAAATTTTCTAAAGTCTTTCTTCGCAGGAAGAAGGACTAAGGTGCCTGTCTCGACCCAGGGTGAAAGGGTGAAGGCTAGGCTAATGTTATCCTTTCAATTGGTGTAATAACAATGAGATCAATGTAGAAGGATGTGCCGCGGGTCACATGGCTACAAGGCTGAGGGTAGAACGGGGTCGTGCGGAGTGGGCTCGCCGGGTGGGGGATGGGGTCAGGGACTATGGTGAGAGGGGTGGGGAGCAAAAGTGGATATGGAACCTCGGGTCACGGTAGTGTGATTCTGAGACTGAAGTGGACTTTGAGCAACCCAGAACACATGATGATGGTGGTAGGTGTACTTATTAGGTACCTACTTAAATAATTGTAGAGTGGTGTTTTCAAACCAAAAATCCAGTTAAACATAAATATTTTTTTCTAAGCAGCTAGATGAAAAATTAAACTTAATATCCAACAATCAAGAGGTTCAGTTTTTTTGTAGAAAGAGCAATTTAATAAACGACTTACTTTTAATGCAGCAGTAATTGATGCTGCTGCAAACCCTAAACTAGGACTGAATAGGACCGAAAGTCCTGCGAGATATCCGGCCGGCAGCGCGTACAACGCTGAGTCGACACCACGTTTACGGCTCATGTAGCATATCACAGCCTACAATGGACAAAAAATATTATTAGCTCAGATGTTATAAAGAATATTGTTGTAAGAGGAAGATAATTCAAGGTTGACTTTTAAATTATTAAAACACCTGAAACGTATTTTCCGTAGTAGATAGTTCTTTTTTTACTTTTTTTCAGAAGATTATTTTAAGATCAGTGCGCATAAAAAATGGAAAACACTCTTCAATGGAAGATTAATATTTGCGCCAATACTTGTAATTCTGAAGTGAGACAACTTGAACAAGTATTCTTCAATACCAACTCGAGCGACGCTCGATATCGTTATTTTTCTTCTTAAACAAAATAGCGTTTAGCAACAAATCGTACTCTGTAAATACCGATATAGGATCCAAAGAACAGGCCCATCTTGAAATGCTTTGGTTCGATAGATGAGAGCGCCTGCATTGGTGATCCGAGTTTAGGTAGAAGCACCCGAGCAAGAGTTAGAGCTGTTCCTACTCCAAAATATGTAGCCGTGCCCTGAAAAAAACAAATCAAATCAAATTAAAACAAATTAATTTATTTCATAAAAATGAGATTTTTAAATTACAACAAAATAAAGCAAATTATTTTTTTAGCCTTTCAATGTGCCACATTTTTGTCGTAGGTATTGTTAATGTAAACAATACGATTACAATAGCCTCGTCCTGCCCAAGCATTTTTAAGCATTTCACCCTGTTTCTGCATAATTTTGTAAGTAATTTATTCTTTGTGGTATAATCTTAGCCATATTAGGCCTTGCGCATAAACTGTTATCGCAGAATCTAAATTTGGATAGTTCGATTTCGCAGAATTACGTTAGTCCGAATATAATTTGGTCATATTTTTATTTAATAGAATAAACAAGATATTTAATCAGTAAATAGGAATTTACATACATATCACATACCTATAAACCACAGAACAGAAAAAACAGTAGAAGTGTCAAGTGGGGGCGTGTAACGTGTGGTATAGTAATGCGGAGTTCCGCATAACCTACCATACTTTTGCCGCGATCGCTTATTTCGATATTTCGATATTTCTAAAATAGGAAATAAGTCCCGAATCATGCCTTATTGTGCTGTTTTGGCGTGTAAAAACGATAGCCGCATCAAAAACATTTTCCATGGTGGCGTGTTGTTTTTATGATAGTTTGAGTATTGGCCACAACTGGTCTGATACTAAGCGAAGCTCATGCCACTTCCACTGTTTTTTCTATTCCGTGCTATAAAGGAACGAACTTAAAAACTTACTTAAAACTACACTAATCCAACAAACCGCTACCAGTGGGCATTGTTCCCAAAATGCTGGCAGTATTGGCACATTTGTCATATTTTTTAACCGATTTCCAAAAAGGAGGAGGTCCACTGTATGTATTTTTTTTTATGTATGTTCACTGATTTCTCCGTGAATTGCGGACCGATTTTAAAAATCCTTTTTTAGTTTCATAGAGTATACTTCCGAGGTGGTTGTTCCACTGTCACCATCTGAATCTGATAAGGAGATCAGTGAGGAATTGAGGGAACTCCTCAAATGTTGTAGACAAACATATTAGCGCGTGTGTACCTCTAAGTTAGTGTACCAAGACTTGATGTACAAATTTTAGTTAAATAAAAGTAATGTTTTAAAAAACAAATAACCGCTTTCAAAAACGCAAAAAATTACTTCATTTAAAAAAAAGGTAGGTAATAGGTTAGTCCAACTGAAGACGGCGACTTACAATATTTTCTAAAAAGCCGACTTTAGTTGGACTAACCTACGTAATTTTAAAAAAGATTTTTGCGTTTTTGAAGGCGGTTTTTTGGTTTTTAAAACATTTATTCATGTTTCAAATCATGTCTACCCACGCATAAATTAAATGAGCATAACATTGTATTGCTTAAAACTATTGTTGCAGAAATATATTTTGTCATAACATCGTTTGACTGTTTTTTTTATGGTCTCTGTTCTAACCTAACCTAACCTACTTTTAACGTGTTTTTTTTACGTGTAATTAAGTTTGTAAGTATGCCAAGTTAATTTCGGAAAATCGTTTATACGCCGAATATAATTATGCTGAACAGCATTATGCGTAAAAATAATCGGTTATAACAATAGTATGCGTACTTAATTTTGGACTAACTCAGTTTCAGGATATTACAAATAAAGATACCTGCAAGAGATGCCTTAAAGGGATAATTTCGCCTTTGAACATTCCTGTTCTGTAAATATTGTAGTTGAATTTTTGTGTTTTGCACAATAAAATGTATACATACATAGTTAAGTACTATTACTAAGCAGTTCATTGCCTTCTTTGGTATCTCGGCATTATCGTAGAGCTGTATGTTACTGACAGAATAGTTCCGTTGGAACCATCATTATGAAACCGGAAATGACGAGACCTAGTGACGATAAGTGAACTATACAAATCGAGGGTAGGTAAATAAATAAAGAATGAATTTACCTTTAAAATGTATTTCGTGCACGGTCCGTCGTGTGGACACGGATTTTCAGTTTCATCTGTTTTTCTTCTCACTTTTTCTGGAGTGAATAACCTGAAATTATTTTGAATAGTTTAAATCAATCGAGGTTGTATCAATGTATTTCACTGTCATTAAAATACAAAAAATGGATTTAGATTTAGCACTAGTTACAAAAAGTTTTTTTTACTATTATAATTTTTATGTGATGTGGCCATTTACGAATTTCATTTCTTTTCAGTTGAAAACACTTAAATATTTAAAGAACTAACCCGACTGGCGACTTCACCATTTAAAATGTTACTATTTATACCGATAACACACGCTTGTTTGAAAAAAAAAACATTACTCGGGAGACAGAGTTCGGGAGGAGATTATACCAATAGATAGAGTAATTCAAGAGGAAGGTTTTTATGTATCAAAATTCTGTATTATTTACGGGTGCTACAGAAAACTCACACAAACCGAAGCAAAGCGAAGGAGGGTGGCTAGTTATAGATAAATTAAAATAAATAAATACCTAAATATCAGGGGATAGCACACGAATTGACCCTAAATAGTCTCAAACTAAGCTTTCGGCTTGTACTAGGATTACTAGACAACAAACAAACATACTAATGTATAAAAAATTACACACATTGAAAACATCCAAAACGATGACGAAGACGATGTTTCTCAAACAAATAATCGCGCTCATCACACAAAAGTTTACCCTTACCGAAAAATCGAATCTGTGACCGCTTGCTTCGTAAGCAGGGTCTACTTACCGCGCCAACAGTACCAACTAGGCTAACCGCTTCGAAGAAAAATTATAATTTCATGACTTTACTCAACACAGACTCACCACACATTCATTTCCTGATGCGTTTGTAAACAAAACTGTACGCTCTTTGTACTGGAATGATAACAATATCCCGACGATTGAAAGATTCAATAACAAAACGTCCTAGTTATCATTTAAATAGAAATAACATTTGACCTTAATGGTGTAAAAATAAAGTTGTGTTTTAGTTGAATTTGTAACTGTTATAATACCTTTAGCTACTGGATGCTTTAGTTGATAAATGCAATTAAACTCTTAAATCGTGAACACGTTTTATTTATTAAGTACAGTCAGCAGAAGTAGGTGAACAGTCTAAAAACTTTAAATTATCTTTTCACAACACTGCTCGGAAATATGGCCATAGATAGTCTTGTTTGGGGTCACAAAACGTCACTTATAAGGACACATCAAGAATGTTTTTGTCGGAATGTTTATTGATTGGTCGAGAACATTGTTGTCCAACTTTAAGAACCAATGAAAATCAATCAATCAATTTTTGTGTTATGCTCCTTAAAATAAAAAATTGAAATCGACCAATCAGAACACACCATTTTGTGTCGTACAATATTAGGTGTATTTTTGCTAAAAGATACACAGACTAAAAACTGTCACTGCTTTTTTTTAAAATGTAATTCACACTTTGCCCCTAATCTCGAACCACTACAGATGAAATTACATGGGAGATATGGCGAAACAAATACAATTTTATATATGGAGTTGACATCTTCATCTTGAATGTTAGTTTATTAATCTCGAGTGCCACGAGGATAGGGGTCCAGATTAAAAAGAAAGTTATCTATGGTAAAATTGGCGTTGATACAGCTTCTATATTACATGAATTAAAATTTGAGTTTTTAATATGAATTTTTATTTTATTTCCTCTCAGTAGTTGTGAAAAGCACTATGTCTGCCTCGGTAGAAAGTGCAATTTATGGACTCGTACACTAGAGGGCCTCAACTACGTTTCGGCCCTCTATATGACTCGTCCAAAAATCGTGTACTTTCTATCCTCTGCAACAATGTACTAATGCATTCTCTTATTCTCTTGACGATAGAATCGTGTATGGATAATTTTGGGCTATTTGACTGTCCACGACTCGTACGACGCTCGACTTCTGTTGCTGACTGTACTTTTTTAAAGTTCGTTACTAAGCAAGATATTACTAAGAAAATTGTTGGAAACATTTGTGAGCGTAGAGAATGTTCTCTTTCTACACAAAAATCAAGAATATTTCTCTTCGAAGAAGTTTCTCGTCGGAACAATGCTAATGATGAGCGCAAGTAGGTATATTTGCCTAAATCTTGTTTCCTTTTTAACTATTTCATACTGCTTACCAAAACAGTGGTGTCCTCTCTTTCTTGTCACCCTCCAAACGCATTAGGTAGAAAAGGAGCGAGCTACCAAGCATGAACATAAAGGTCATTTTCGATTTGGTTATTGATATATGTCCTGCTTTTTCTAAAGTACGGAGCCAGAACTCCAACATCTGTAAAAGTATAATTATTGTCAATACCTCATGATTCCACATAAAATACAACACGTTCAGCACGGCTAGCACAAGTTGCCCGCGACTTGTTTGTCGCTCGGATCTCCCTTTCTATCCAGTCAGTAACGATAGAGACGCACTGAGCGACAAGCGAGAAAATACAACTAGTGCTACCCGTGCAGGTGACATTCCGAGACCCTAGAGAAAAAGGGAATACGGTCTACTAAGAACTAAGTTAAAAAAGGTGCAAGACTAGGTATTATATAGTATAGTTTAGTGATCTGAGTGCGTCCGGACCGCTACCACCATCTTATTTTTAACCTACCGCCAAGCAGCAGTGTTTAACTTGTTGTGTTGTGGTGTGCGCATAATGATAGTGTTAATTATGATCATAGAGGCATTCCATATTAGTCCTCAGGGTTGGCAATGGGTCTAAGATCCTATACTTACCACCATCCGTCCGTGTGACAGTTTGCCATACATAAAATGTTTTTTTAAATAATAATATTAGTTTTGTACAGGATGCGTTGTAATGATTTGATTACAATTATGTAAACAATTTGTTTTTTAAACATTATAAAACATGAACCAAAAGGTTTTTTAAACTACACTTGGACTTGAAGTCTAATATCCAAACAGGAAATCAAACTAATACATTTATAATATTTAAAGGAAGGAAGGGAGGATTACTGTCTACCTTCGTCTTCTTTTGCACAGAGAATAATAAATTATCAGAAAATTAACCTGTGAAAACTGAGCCCCATAAAAGGGGCACACACCACACTACGTAAATTAATCACACGGAAATATAATCTGAATGAAGTACATGAAAATATATTAGGTATTGGTAGGTATTGCCCCATTATATGGAGCCATCACGTAAGGAAGATACATCAAAATGTCACATATACTCGAATGGAGCATGCGATAATCATTTAAACAATAAACACGTATGCCATCTGATGGTAAGTGGGGTCTGAGACCTATTAGATATTTGAATTATTAAGACAAAAATTTCAAGACTGCAATCCCATAAATTCAAGTACGTTGTAAACCTTAAGGACTATGATAGAATGGCTCTATGACAGTAATTTTATCGGTTTTCTTATCTCTATCCTGATACATAAACATAACAATGCGAATGCTGCTGCTTGATGGTGGTAGCGTTTCGGTTGGATGCACGAGGGTATCACTAATGGCGCAATCACGTTATGAATAACTACATCAAAAGGTTTTCATATACGTGGCACGTAAAGTGAACGTGTTGAAACACTTACCAAACTAGAAAAGAGATTGATTACAAGACCTCTTCGGCTTGGAGGTTCCAGAAATATGGCTACGCCGTTTATTGTGCTGGGTAGCAGGAAAAGCGTGTAATAGTAGAATTTTTCGCCCAGGATTCGCCTGAAATAATAATTATAAATTTTATTGGGTAGTCCAAAGGCTTATAATTAGATTACAACATTAATACCATACAGTCTGGTCTGTAATAAAAATGTAAAAAAAAACTTTGAATTACAAATGAATAATATGTTTCAAATTCCAGTCGATGAAAATTTGTGTTAGAATGACATAATAAAATATTGCCTTGAAACAAAGAATGTTTTTTTTTGCTGTACAACTTAATACACAATGTATTAAGTTGTGATATGACAAAGTTTAATAACTTTTAACCTTCGTTTAGTGAACTTATCGGAAAAAGGTGGCCACTTTTTTCGTTAAGTTACTCACTCATAGTTCCATTGTTAATAGGTTATGTCATATTCCCTATAAATTGTGTATTCATTTATGTTAAACAATTAAACATTTCTCCCACATGCTCGAAAATGTTAACCTTACTGTTGTAAAATCAGCCCGCGAAGTTCTGAGTACCAGGTCCAGGTAAATTTAAAAAAGTTATTTTTTAGCAACGGCAGCGGCCGCGAAATTGTATGAAATTTCATTACATACCTGGGGCTTTACTTTTGAAAATCATGTTTGGACTAGGATAACTAACTCCAAACAACCAAGCACTTGTGCAATCAAAATTGTTCCTTGTATATTTTACTTTTTAAATGTCAAAGACTAAAAAGTTAAACCTTTTCAAACAACGTTTACAGCATAAATTATTTAACAGTGTCTCAAGTAGTTTGACTTTTTTTTTATAGAAATTGGGTTTATAAACAAAATGGCATAAATGGCCGAAATAACATAATTTGTGTACTTAATAATTGATATAATTTAGATTATATTCTATTAAAATTGAACTTATTACGTTTAAATTTGTGATTTCATTTAATGATTTATTTCAGTTTCATACTGATTTGTACCTGTTTATTGGAATGTTAATAAAATTATGAGCAACGTTGACGATGATAGTGACATTGTTCTTTTTTTTCAAGGAAATTTTGGGATTGGGTTTAATATTATAACAATTGTGTTAAATTTTCTCGCATTGTTGGAGAAAAGCACTATACAAGACTCAGCCGGGAAAGGCGGTTGCAGGATTCGTATATAGTGCCAGCCATTTTCCAGGCGGTTGCTGCACTCGTCCCGCAACAGCCATTTTCCCGGTCTGGGCCGTAATGTACTATTCTTCGATTTCCAGGCAATACTAGTAATGAGGGCCCCACTGGACGCTAGGTGCAGTATTAAACCAGCTAATTTGAGCTGTCAATCATCTTACTCATTACCTTAGAATGCATCCCAAAGTGCAGCAGGAGCCACAGACCACAGCTCCAAGAAGCGTGGATCTGGCGTAGTATTCTCCCATTTTTATCCATTCTTCTTTTCTCTTTAGCTTTTTACCACGCATTAGCAGTTGTGCCTGTAATTAAATATGGTTGAATACGTATACTTTTTCAATGGGAGCCTGCCGTTTAGCCAAAATATTTTTGGTCCAATGTTTCATTTCCCAAATTTTTCATTTGCCAAACCAATGTTATTTTTTTTTTAGAATTTGTTTTAGTACCATCGCGTAGAACCCTATAACTTAGGTAAGGTTATTTTTTATAGAATCCTGAAATATTTACGGTTCCAGAAAACAAAGCGGGATGGCAAATGAAAATTTGGGAAATGAAACATTTGACCCAAAAATATTTTGGCCTAACGAAATAGACCCTTTTTCAGTACATACTTAGTGGTAAGATCTTATAAATGGAATGTAAATGTGCAGCGTCTTGCGTTAGTTGCCAATTGGCAATGTTAAATTTGAACAAGCCTTTATAAATATTTTGCAACGTACTTGTTAAGGTTCTTAACGGCTGGCATCCTTGGTCCTAACTGCCCATTGTTTCAAGTGTCGTATCTCAGTAACTACGAGTATTAGGTACATAGAAATGATTCAAAAACCAAATTGTAGCGCATTCATTCGATAATTTCTGTAGCATTTGAATTTGGCGTAAAACCCATTGGATATGAATAATCAACACTGACATCATGACAGAATTTGCGGCAGCACCACATTGGATTTTTAATAAAAACCTTTACCTATACATGGTACGTATTATCCAAAAATGGCGGATACCTTACCTTTTAAAAGGTAAAATCAAATGTATAACTGTACTTCTAGAAGGCGCTCGGATTTATGTAATTATGATTTTTTAGCAGTAATAGGTATCAGAAAAGTACCTCAACCTGCTAAAGGACACGGTATGTACGAGTATATTTCACTTAAAGGATACAGTTTGCTATGAAAAAAAACTAGGATACAAATTTAATCTATGTACCATCTTTACATTGTCTTCCTACCCTAACATGATGTCAAAGGATGCTGTTGGTTTAAATTTAATTATTATACTTAAATTATAAATTTCATTTGAAAAATTAAAAAATATTACGCAGGCATAATATATACAGTTGCACAGACATAGTCACAATTAAATAAAGACCTGCTGCTCTTTCTTTCACAAAAATCAGAGGTAAATAAGTATGCCAATCGGCTTACTATATTTAGAAAAAAAAAACATACATATTCGACTAATCAAAAATGTTTATGCACAGGGTTTTCAATCTTTTTTTACGCTGACCGTCCGTCGGTCCTAAGTTTGAAGAGCTGTATCTTTAGAACCATAATAGATAGTGGACTGTTTTTCTTAGAATTTGTTTAATTAAAGCAGATTAACTAACAAATTAAAAAAAAGTGAATGAATAAAAGAGGTCTGGTCCCCATACAAGAAACGTTTTTTCAATGTATTTTTTATTTTTGTTGTATTGTAAAATCTGTAAAACATACGCGTCAAATTTCGTATGATTATAGTACAAACTCTGAAAACAAACATTAAATACAAAAAAGGGTCAAATGTGAGTTGGGCTCGATCTGATGCGATTCGAAATCGAATTCATATCAAGTACTTTAATTGTTATGCCATTATGGGACCCTGTCATAATGACAGCGTCAAACCACATGAAAGAAATTACGCCAAAATCAATGATTAACGTTATGCGACAGGGTTCCATAGTGGCGTAACAATTAAAGTCCTTGACTGTACTGTGTGACGATACGGAACCGGTTTTTTAAAGGTAACTTACCATATAAATTAAGGAATAAAACTTGGCGCTGCCTATCAGAGACTGTATGTACGTGTATGGCATGGAGCCCAGGCAACTCTCGTTCCAAGGATGGAGCACTACATTGCAGTCCAGGTCTGTACATGCCTTCGCGAACAAAGGCTTGCTTACTTCTATCATTTTGCTGGTCGGGTACTCAGGTGCTTACATTAATCTGAAAAAAAAAAATTATAAATCCCGGGAATTTTATCAATAAATTATATGACCGAGTCCGCCTCCATACAACGGAACAACAACGCCGCGCCGCCGCGAAAGTTTAGGTAAATATCTATCCGAATATCCGATCCCTGTAATTATTCATATTTTATTAATTGTAATAGCATTTTTTATAAGTACGTTATGTTGTAGGTTTGATAGCGTTATAATTTTTTTGTCTGTCTTTTTTTTGCATCTATGGATTATGTAAATTTCATATAGATTATTTAGTTGATTTGTTAATAATATCATTACCCCTTTATTCATAAATACACAATAAACCTATTTCAGTCAAAGTATTATTTGCTCCTTTCTGTAGTCTTATTCAAATATCATAAAGAGAGATGAGGACAAAACATATTTTAATAACACTTTATTAATTAGCTAACCAGATTAAATCGATTTTAAATCTTAGTCAGTACTACACGATAACAAGATCATTCACAATTTGATATGACACTTTGATGCTAATGAATTCATTTGCTCAAATAGACTTGGTTAGCTTGACGACATTCTGCCACAGGGAAGCCAATTTGATGTGAAATTACCTGAGGGCTTATTGTCTAACGCACTCGCAATCACGATCATTTTCATTTTGAAAATCGAAGGCTTGTCTGCATACAAAATGAGAACAATTGCTCCAGTTGCGATTGCGAGTGCGTTAGACAATAAGCCCGCTGGTGGGAGTATCTTCGTACGATGAGAAGGTCACTGGACAAAGAACTATTCCCGTATAAGGAAATACTCCATGCCATATAATTAATTATTGATGACCATAAACTGTCATGAATCATGATATTATACGATATCTAGGTCAGCAGTTAATTGATATGATTGCATTAATATTGGCCATTTGTACATGATAGAACGAACTGAGTAAAATAGATTGTTTTGGTTGTGATTATGTATGTATCCTTTTCACAAAACTAAATAAATAATCAATTGTTGAGATAAATATTATAAAGTATTAAGTAGTACCTAACACTAATGGAGAAGGACCAATGCTGGATTCTAGTTTCTTATTTTAATAATAAAATTACGGACCGAGTTTGGACCCCAGTGTTAGTCACGTACATACTTAGACAGAAAGACCGACAGCGCGGAAAAAACTTTGTACGTTAAGTTTTATCTTCTAAAACCACTCTGTCTGTCTGTTCATCTGTCTGTCAGCCTGTACATCAGCTAATTCCTCCTAAACCACGTAACGGATTTTAAAGCAATTTTCACCATCAGTTAGGATTTTTCACGGACGACGGTTTTAATGTAGAACTAATAAATTCTATTTGTGTCACAAAAACCCACATAAACAGAAGCGATGCGAGGGCGGGTCGCTAAAGATAAAGAAGAAGTTTAAAAAATGTTTAGAATAAGATGGCAAATTGTACTCATGCTAATTTCAACGAATTTGAAACACACTTGTCGTTTGTTAATAAACAACGATAGATGGCGTCAGTATACCCTCCGAGTGTGAAAAAGTAAGTGATCACTAATTTCGTGGATCTCAAGTAGGGTCTTGGTGGCATAATTAGTAATGGGCCTGCATAGGCCCGGATTACCAGAAGAGATGTAGGTTCGAATCCTGCCTAAGACCGACATTTTTTTCGGTTTAATACAGAAAGAAGAAGTTTTTCCAAGTTATGCACTGTACCCAAGACGGCGAAGGAACCTGCCCATTCGAACCGCTGAGTGTGTAAAAGGGTAAGAATACAAAATTTATTTTATCTACATCCATATCATACTTAACTTCCATACAATATAATTTAGAAACAATAAGAAACCTGTATCTGTGGTTGTATTTATTTTTAATGTTAACATTAAAGTATTGCATGTCATTAAAGTATCGGTTATCGATGTGGTTACAGGTACATTAAGATACAGGACAACCACAGATACAGGTTTCTCACGTATTGCAGAAAACTTATGTAGGTACTTACACATAATTAGGCGAGTTTCATAAAACCACATTCGTGTATTAATGCCTCTCATTATGCACCAGTCACTTAATAATTATTATAGAACTGTTATTACCATGGCAACGCTCATTATAGAATTGTTTTCCCGCTTCGGTTACGCAATAGGTGGTATTCTCATACTGTTAACGATATAAATATTAGCGGTTTATAGTACGCGAGTATAAAAACTACTATTAAGGTTGAAAGTTTATCCAAAAGAGCCTATTTGTAAGATAAGAAAGGGAAGTTTAATCACAGTCAAATAAAGTTACGTAACCGTTATCGTACCATCTGTTTAATCACTGTTTATCGTTTTACTTACCACAACGTACTTATGTATTCGTGTTTGCTATCTGCAATTCATTAGTACATTGAACTGTTAATCAATTGAAACGGCATTCTCTACCTAATGGTTACGTAACAGGAACACAATAGAGTTGATATTTGTTTGTGGGAATCGTTGAATAATAATGAGGTACGAGGTGTTGCGGGTTGAGGTCTTAGGTCATGAATATTGAGCCTATACCTTATGTGCTTCTACCGGTTAAAGCGTCACAGATACGGATTTAAGATATATATCAACAATAAAAAAGGTTGTCTGAAAGAGATCGCTATTGAGCAATAAGACTACCTATTGACTGTCTATGTAATATTATTATTATGTAAATCCGTTCCTTGATGTATCTGGTGTTTAATATAAAGTGCTTTAAATTATTAAAAAAAAAACACGATACAGTGAGTCGAGTTGTTTATGTGAAGCCTATTTTTCGGTGAAATAAATAAAAAAATATTATTATTTGCAACTAATGTCGTCAATATATAAATAACATGTGTACATAGCTGGATGGCTGGTATATTATATTTATATAATATATAAGTTCCTTGGATAAAACAACTTTCTTTTTATTGAATGGAAAAGGCAAACAGGCACACAGGCACCTGATGGTAAGTGGGATTTAAGATCCAATGATATTTGAATTCTCAAATAATCTAAAGATTGCAATCCCGGGCCCTTTGCCACGGCAACATCCCGTTTTTGCAGGTGCAGTTTTTTGCAGGATCCCGTACAGTATCCGGTAAACAGGATGCTCGTGTGACTGCTAGTACAATTTTTACTTTATGGCAATTTTTTGTCGCAAAACGAAAATTTGTACTTTACCCATTTAATATTTAAGGGTAAGTACTTATACTAGAGTTTTAATAATTTAATATTGATCTGTTGTGAGCTATGGTTGCCGCTGGGAGCCAACGTAATTTTCGAGTGGCAATTATAAATGCCACCAGAAGATCAAGAGTAGGTACCTACGCTTAAGTTATTATCAATAACTTCTTCCTTTTAATTATTTCTAACTAAATGGTTCAATAATTAAAACATTGTAATTACGGAAACCCATTAACAAACTCCACCGCGAGCGAAGAAATCAAACAATTTAATTTATTTACAAAACAAACGGGTAATTTTCCTAAATTCAAACGTAAACAGCGTAAATCAAACAAAATGGCGGATCACACTCAGGCGTAAGATTCTTGAACACGGCGTAATTGTAGCGTAACTATGTAAAACCAAACACAGAGTTGTTTTTATTCGGTTTTGGAAACATTCATTTTGCTACGTTGTTTGGTAGCCGTTATATTTTGCCATTAGGACAAGCTAAGTTAATAGTAAGTGCTGGATTGCCTATCACTGTCACACTCTTTCCGTTATAATATGTCAGTAAGAGTATTTGACAGAAAGTGTATGAAAGCGATAGATTGCCAAGTACTATTAATACCCGAGTAGAAAAACTACAATTAGGTAGATATTTATTTGCTAAAATTTTGTTACTTAACTAACCTGTCTTTGAACCATTTATGGCACCCGCACCGGGCACCATAAAAGCAGCCCTGAACAACAACACCATGAAAATCACGGTAGGCTTAGGGCATGCAAAGCTCTTCATACAAATAGTTGACCAGAGCTGGACCAATAAACTTTGGAAACTCAGCAGAAGACAACTCCGGTACATTATCGGAGTGTTTACTGGGCACTTTGGGGTTCAACATCTCCTAGCAAAGATGGCCTTGTCAACACAGATTGTAGAATGTGCGTGGAAGAATTGGAGATAACGAGACATTATTTACTGTGTGAATGTGATGCACTCGCCAGAGTACGAATAAAAAGCCTGGTTGCGGCTACCCAGAAACCAAACGATTTCAAGGCACTGCCATTGCAGTCCACTACCCGCTTTCTGGAAGGGGTGGAGGCTGCATTGGATTAAGCGCGAAGAAAGAGGGGTAATTACACAAAAGATCCCATGGGGTCAAAGTGTTTCCGTAAGGACTCCCAATAAGATAAGATAAGATAAGATAAGATAAGAATGTATTGAATTAAAATCTCCAAAGTGGGCAAAAACAATTGTATAGTAATGTGCTTATTTGTTACCAAATAAAATTTAGCACCTAGGGAGGAAATAGCATATTTTTATTTAAGAGAGTTTAGTGAATCACACGCATTGAGAAATTCTTAAATCAGTCTTTCCTTATCGCAAAACAAGGTAAAGTTATCAAAGCAATCAACGTATTTTGAAAGGTGCTATATAAGAGATTGCTGCAAAAGCTAGTAAATTGTGATTATATTTCGTGTAACACATTATAATTTTAGGCCATTTAGCAAAATGTTTTATAAAAACTCTGTCTGCCAAACTTATTGACGCATCCGGGGATCCCAGAGCTGGCGCTTACCTCTCCCATAGGATAGGTTTAACTAACGAGGGAGGTAACGCAGCCAGCATCATCGGCACAATGCCACGAACAGATTTATTGAGGGTGTATTCCTTTTGTAGTTGTGTACATAAATGTATAATTAAAGATAGTATACATTCATTATTTTATTTATTACTAGTTTCTGCCCGCGACTTCGTTCGCGTAGATTTCGATTATCGTTATTCCATCGAAAAATGTAAGAAAAAATACTCGCGCTCATCACATAAATATCTGCTCTTACTGGGATTTGAAACAGGAGGGACCGCTAGCTTCGAAGGCAGGGCCAGTACCAACTAGGCTAACGTGTCGTTGATGTATGAAATGTACCTAATACCTCATTATAATGATTATTTGTTAAATTTATATTAACTAATCCGTTAGTAATTTTTTTTATCGGTTATCATGATCTCAGGAATCAAATTATAATAACTCAGTAATTGATGGAATTATGTTTCATTTCTCGCACAATTTTCTTACCCTGACTCTTGTCTTGATTTATTTACTTTTAATAAAAAAATGTCTAAACTTGCTATTAGATAAAAAAATACCTACTAAAAAAGATAACATTCGTGAACGTCACACAAAACATTTGCCTTAACCGGGGATCAAACTCGGGACTACTCGGTAAAGCTATATTGCTTTAGACATGTTATGATATTGTCAACGTCAACGTTATGATAACTCTTATTTACTTGTCAGTAATGGCGGCTGAGTTAAAAACAATGAGTTAAAAAGTTAAAAGCAATATGGCTGTCCCGAATAGAATAGAGCCCTTGTCATTAATAACTAGGCTGCCGAAGCCGTAATAATTACTAATAGAAAGCAAGCTGTAAAAAAAGTCCGACTGAATTTTTCTATTTTGTCGTCGACGTAATGTTAAATTAATATAGCCCGTGTCACTCCCACAACCAATACAAATCTAATGACACGTAATTCTTCAAAATCGCTTAAGCCATTAGCCCATTACAAACATACTTACATACATACAAATATACGCGCGAAAACATTACTCCTCCTTCAGGGTCAGTCGGATTTTTTAAACTAAGACAACGACTACACGTATTGTTTAGTATTCCACTTTATTATCACTCTTGTGCCAGTTTGATTTTTATTTATCATTTATAGCAGAACTGTCGGTGGTAACAAATTGATAGGAATAATCCTATAGTTTACAAGAAACAAACACTTACAGCGTTTTGTAACGAAATTGGGGTAAGCTTGGCTCTACTATAATCTAAAGTAAACAAGGGCCTTTACTCAGGTAGGCAGAGCTACAGAATTACCAACAAGTCTAAAACCTATAAGTAAATTGTTAATTCCGTAACTACATTTTGCACAAACAGGCTAAGAATCCTAGTTAAAGATAGCAAATTTAATTCATAGGAAACATCCCTTTTTTTAAAGGATAATCTGCATTTTTAGTGGTATTAAAAGTCACTTGCCAGAAGCGGGCATCGGACCCGCCAAAATGTATAAAATAAACAAACTGCACATTTATATAATTATTATGTCACTGATAAATAGCGTCAATCATAAGGAACAACTTTCTCCAGTAGAAATTACCTCTTGAATTTTACGAAGACCATATTTAACATTAAGTTATGTATGAATATAATATACCAACAATAGCAAGCTATAATCCAAGCTAGACGGTTAGTTATTACAGTTTAAAATACAAAACTTCGTTATTTATCGGTTGAGCTCGCATATCAATAATTATGCAGAGACCGGGTGAGATGATGCATATTTATGCATTAAAGTACTTGTTTCAATGATGTTAAGAATAATAATTATGTTTACAACGAGAAATATTATTTTCTCGATCTAAAAATAATTATTATCAATAGTTATTTGATCAATAGGCTTTTGATAACACTGTAGTTAATAAAAATCATCAATTAACAGAAGCAACCATTGTGCATCTTAAGAAACTTTATACAGCGTGCAGCAATTAAAAACGAAGGTTTGCGAAATCGTTGGTATCCTTTCTAAAGACATTGCTTTATCTATAAGTTGATAATTTATATGGATTATGACGCCAGAGTTTATTGATTGCCTCGGGTAAGTTAACAGAAGTTTGATGATGATTCTACGTGTGAATTAATTGTTGTACTTTTCTACAAGATTACAAGTCCTTAGAAAAAAAAGGTTTAAGGATTTTTATATTATTTCACGAATGTGTACACAATATCTACTACTTATCTACACTATAATCGTACTTTTTTCCTTAATAATTTATTAACAGTAAAACCTAAAGTTAAAATGAACCACTCATAGTGTGAAAAAAATTGAATAAATATGTTTCAAGACGTTAATATTTATGACTTTTTTTTGCGCGGTATCCATCACAAGTCTTATCTAATTGAAATAAATTCAATCTAGTCTCTATTTTTGAACGTATGATATTGGGTCCAATTCGGATAAGTGACGTCTAAATTTAAATTTAAGTTAAGAATCTGTAATTTTAAGTTATGTCATTTTAGGTTACACGCCAATTGGTATTCGGATTACCGCCTATGTTGAAGTTGCCATACATTAAAATCTCTTAATTTAGGAATCGCTTAAATTTGACGTTTATAATATTCATTTTAGAGATAGACGCCAATTTGGTATTCGGGTGCACATCACAAACGTCAAATTACAGATTTTTAAACGAAATTTTCTGTAAATTTAGACGCCACCTAAACAGTCCCGTGTAAATTTACACGATAGGTACTTAGGGATTCTAAATCGGATGACAGATCGAAGCCTTACTGATTTTACCATATCCTATAATCTGTGATTTTACCGTTCGTCAATAGGATCCTTCCTGTTTTAATTGCATTTTTTTTCACGTTATCCTAAATTCTAAAAAGGATTCCTAGTAATTGAATGAAAGTGTAATGAAAAGCCCTTAAATGTGTCTGCTTTGAGTTCTGTGTCTGTACCTAGCTATTTGCAAAACGCAAAAGGGATATGGTTCTGTGGAATTCATTTCATTACCTAACCTATCGTACATAAAAGTGAAAATGTTAAAAAGAAACACCCTTAAAATCTGTGTGAGTCAGCTCGTCAATTGATACGATTGCTGCATAAATGAATATTAGGATTTCCCGGACCATCAAAGGTTAGTTATTTAATACACCTGCGGAAATATTCGAGAGATAGTTTGATAAAGTCATTTAATACACCTGCGGAAATATTCGAGAGATAGTTTGATATCTCTGTGAAATGCGTTATACTTGCTAAAGTTTTTCTCTACTAAGTACCTACCTACCTTTTTATTTAAGTATATTTCTTACAATGATAACTTAGGATTTACTAATAAACAACTAACCACCAATTTTTGTCTTTCTAGTGTTCAACAATGTTATGACAAAGGCACTTTATAAAGTACCTAAATGATGCAGTGATATTGCACCCATGTTATAAGATAAAACATAGACCAACACAAGGAATGCTGTACCAGTACATAGATACTTGTTGGTAAGTAGGTACCTATGTTATGTTATGAACTGCCTTAATATAAATGGTTTTATGTACCTACCTAAGTGTAGAATTGGAATAAATTTTATTCTCTAAGCTATACATGCACTTCACAAGTTGTGAGTCTACTAGCACCTATTAATGCTTCCTAAATAAACACTTGAGATGAACCACTGCAAAGAACTCCTTAATATTGTAAATTGTTTTCTACATAGGTTGTGTGCCTATAAATGCTCCGTACAAACAACATGAATAACTTGAATATCACTGTACCTACCTACCATAATTATATTTAAAAAGTAGGGTCTTGAGATAAAAGAAACAAATGATCATAGAATAGTATTGTTTTTTTATATTATGAAATATAAAGAAAAAGATCATTCAATAGTTTTATTATACAGTAGTATAAATACAAGCATTAGATGATTTACATTGCTATTTAACTACATAGTTGTTTATTTCCCATACAACTATGAAACATCCAAGATTCATTGCTGGTATTAATGTTACTTACTGCACAGAAAGCTTAGCCCTATCCTATGTTAATTAAAGTTAGTTATAAATATAATTTAGTGACTCTGAAAAAGAGTACATATTTTCTTTAAGTACCTAAAGTATGATCCAGCTCTAATGCATGCATAAGTGTCATGGGACAACGCATCTAGATTATGGTTTAATGATTTCACTAAAGACATGCCACAACTCACTCAGACCCAATTTTTTATTCTCATTGCTTTAAACTTTACTGCTATTACTTATAAACGTGGAGTAACCATGGAGTAGCTAAGCCATGGTTTGTCCCTATCCTTCGAATTCAAATGTCACAACGGTAAGGACAAAACATGACATGGCTTCTCCATGGTTACTCCACGTTTATAAGTAAGGGCATATAACATTTAGAACCAGCAATCTTATATTATGATTATTTTTTCAGATTAATAGTGGTGACATGCTTTATGGTATCCTGGTGAAATATGCATGATTCATGAAACTTGGTGCGCTGAATAGAGCGAAGTGGTACTTCACATCGAGGCAAAGACTGTTGCTGTATAAGTCGCACGTCCAGCCCCATATGGATTATCTCTGGGCGGGAGCACCTGAATACCAGCTCGGGCCTTTTGACTCAGTTATGTTTTGGGCATTTTGATATAGGCTACGGTAACGGCTTACTATCAGGTGGGCCATATGCTTGTCTGTTTGCAGCTAGTGTAAAGTGTATTTCCAAATTAAATGTTATTGGTTAATAGTAATAAGGTAACATGATATGTGTTTTATTTATTATCTTTGAGAAATGGAGGACATAGATATACCAAGAGGTAATGACATCCTTGAATTTGAATATGTTGTTGCTGTTAACGGTCTTAACGGTGTATTCCTCATGGTCCACTTGTAGCTGTATGTTGCATGAGGCAAGTATGTCACTTAGAATTGTGTCAGTAGGTGATGAATTGGTGATAGTTTGCTGAGTAGGTAGTCACCAGCAATAATATACTGTCGTACATTGGGCGCAAAAATATCTGACACGCTCTTGTACCTCGTGTAATAAAGACGTGTCAGATGTTATTGCGCCCAATGTTGGACAATATATTATTGCTGGTGACTGTACTAGCTGGAGTCCCAATACGGTACAGTCCAGATAGTCTTACACAAGGTGCTTTTCCACTGGCGAGGCAAAGTTAGACGATAATATAAATTTGTATCAAAAATCTATGAACATCATCCTAGGTGGAAATGGTTGTTCAATACGAATATTTAAACTAGTCGCGCCTCGGATCGCTAGTAGAAAAGCACCTTCATTAAATTTTAACCTTCAGCTGATGCCAAAATCAGGATTTGTCAATATCATTGAGATAAGTAGGTAGGTTAGTGTTTTGCTTCTTGTAAGTAGGTACAGCCCGACATTACTCATCATAGGTGTCCTTACAGTTATTTTACTACACGAGGACTGTTACTAAATTAAATTTAATCTAGTACCTACTTATAAAAAAACGAAACTGAACCGCATACAGGAAAAAAACGACTACGTATAGCACAAGTTGCAGTTTTCACGAAGCATGCTAATGCAGGAGTATTTAATTGTATTATGCAGCTGCGCCCATCCATAGATAAGACTGAATTACTGCCTAATGGCTGCGCCAAAATATTAGACTTGTAGAAAATTATAAAATTATAATCGCAGTTCGAATTGTCCGCAGTCCATTCCACAGACGTACATTCCACAACCACATTCTAGAGATGTGTCAACTCGGTTTACCAAACCGGTTCAAACCGAGTTAAGCTCAACTCGGTTTGGGTCGGTTTGAAGTTTCTCTAACTCGCTTCGAGCGAGCTACTCGGAAACCGTGAGCCCGCAAGTCAAAACGGTCGTTCGCCTCGCTCGAATGGACGGACATTGACGAAATTTACCGATTGAACCCGATCAAACGCGGCGCGGCGTTCCGATGACGGGTGGACGAGCGGGAGCGAAGCGGGACTGACGAAGATTCCCGAATAAACCCGACACAGACTCGGTTTGAGTCGGCTCGTGATGAACGAAACGCTAGTGTGCATGCGTAAGTTCGTACTATCAACTCGGTTTGAGCAACCCGGGTTGAAACCGGTTTACATCAATTTTCGACTCGGGTAACTCGGTTTCGAATATTTACGGTTTGGCCCATCTCTACACATTCCACTATTCCAGGGAAAACCACAGATTATAACTACATGATAAAAAAATAATCTTGGTGGTGTTTTCCACAAACCTCAGGGGCCCGTTTCATAAAAGCTTCTAACTTGTAATACAAGTGGAAGTCTCTTTTTAATACATACTGTTGGAAAGAGAGTTCCGCTTATAATATAAGCTATTATTTTTTATGCAATACGCCCCTGCAGCCCGTTTCACGAAGCTACAAATTACAAATTACAAGCGGAACTCTCTTTCTAGCAAAAGGAGTTAGAAAGAGACTTCCGCTTGTAATTTGTTGCTTCGTGAAACGCGCCTCAGGACGCACGTAACTCTACGTTAGAGTGAGATAGAAATACGTCGTGCCCACTTTAACATAATAGTTGCAACCCTCAGTGTTTGTGGCAAGCACCAAGCATGTGGGTACGGCATTAAACTGAAACTATACATAGGTATTTGTTTGTTTACATTACATTGTATGTAGGCATGATGTACCTAGGCAAACTAGAATAATTCTAATAAAGACCAAACAAAACAAGTGTAAGTAAGTATGTATCTACTTCTTATTTTTTCTTATTACTAATGTTGCTAATTGCAACAATATAGTAAATAAAATATAAGTTATGTTTTTCGGTTTTTTTTCACAACAACTTGGTTAACGGTAAAAGGTATGATAATATTTAATACTGTAATAAATGAGCAAAAAAGTAATTAGAATGCCTATTGTTTTATTTTATAAAGTCGTCAATTCTGCCGGTAATTTTCTTTGATATAGCAAAGCCGTCAAAGGCTGACAACTACGTTTCTAGGGCCTTCCAAAAAAAAAACAACTTTATTTCAACTTAACTTTTAAATCTATAAATTTAGGAAATGTCACTTTAGGTTACGCGCCAATTGGTATTCGGAAAAACTCTTAATTAAAATTCACTTAAATTTATAACTTTTTAGCCGTAAATGACAGCTCTAAATTTAGAAACTACTCTCTTGTCTGTGGTTGGTTCTGATAGAATTAAGCTATTTCATATAACGAAAAGCGTTTTTTTCATGTAAGAATGTATCCTAAAGATTTTTCTAGTCTCAAAATCTATCTACAAAGTTTCAAGCGGCGCTTAAAATTGCAGATAAAATATAACGTAATGTGCGTCCGAATACCAAATTCTAATCTACCTATAAATTTAGAAATGTCACATTGTAATCCCTATAAATTTAGAAATGTCAAATTGAGTGTGCCTCTAAAATTAGGGATTTCTGTCTAAAATGAAGAATTCCCGAATACGGATTGAGTTTAGACCTGTCAAAATCGAGTTTGACGTTTATAAATTTAATTTTACAGACGTTTAAAATTAGACAACGGTTATCCGAATTGGACCCATTATTTTTCAACTACTAAATAACATTTTATATTTTATCTTAATACGTACCGAAAAGTACACATTTTACTAAAAATGCTTTATCCAATGCGGTTCAACCACTTTCAAGTAAATCACAGTTCACATAAACCACCAGTTTCACGCACTAAAAATAATGTATTCTATACTATATGTACAAATAATAATATAATCAATCCTTTAAATAAAGAAAAAGGAAGCTTCGATTCTAATTTATTATTAAAATTTAAACGCAAAATTCAAATTTGTAAATCGGACCTTACTTCAAATTGGAACTTTATAAAATTATTTGAATTACGAATGAAATAAATTTACGTCCTAGCACTTCACTGATTGGCGGCAGTAGCCACAAGCGAGTCTTGTCGAGTGCCACCGACGACGGCTTGATCGACGCACGCGCCGCTCCTAGCCTGCTTTATCAATACTACTAGACTAATGTTATCTCGCTCGTCTAATTAAAAGGATATGACGCTAGCACTTAAATTACATACTAGTATATGTACAAGTTATTCTTGCTAACTCATTTGAGTAAGGAACTACTAACACTACATTTTACTATTTATAATAAGTTGCACGGCACGTTTTTACCGTCACGATAAAGAAAACTTGAATGAATTAAATTGTTTGGAGACGCTTTTATTTATTTACAATCCACAGAACCACATGGATTTTAATTGCTCTGTTCTGTTCTTTTATTTTAGTTAATGTGCTGTGCTGTTAATGTTTTATATCCTCTTGCATTGTCCTTACTTATTCTACTCCAAGTTTAACTGGAAGAGATCCCATATGGGATATTGTACATTTACTATATCGATGCAAATATGAGTGAACTTGTTTCTGTGCAACTTGTTTATCCGCTTTCCATGGACGAGGACGGCACGATCGTGCCGTGCCGTACGACGGTAATATTTAAAAGGGCTTAGTGTTCTAAAGTTTAAAGTTGGACGACGCGCTAGTCTAGTTGGTGGTCCTGGATTCAAATCCCGGTAAGGACAGATATTCGTGTGATGAGCACGAATATTTGTTCCTGAGTCATGGGTGTTTTCTATGTATTTAATGTATTTCTCTTTATAAGTAGGTATTTATATCGTTGTCTAGTACCTATACCACAAGCCTAGAGCTTAGTTTGGGACTAGGTTAATTGGCATGACAGTACTTAGTTTTCAAAAAAAAAATTTTTTACGATCTTTCTGCAATAAGATTGGCGGTTTAAGCCACATGTTATCACAATAGAAAATAGACTAGAATAGAATAGAAGATATTTATTCAACGCACACAGAAGAAAAAAAATTAAAAAGTAAAACAAGATTATATCGTAACAGGATCCCTCTAAACATTGTGCCGTAGTGAAACCGCAACGCTGATTTAAGAGGGACAATAGGAGTTTAAAGCAGTAGCCGTGGCCGAAACCGGTGATGGTGTTGATGATGATGATGCTTGCTTACCTTGTATCTAAGAGAATTCACTAACGGGTCGCAGACCATCTTACATAAAGTTATACAATTTTGTGTAAGGTACACAAAACTTATAGACCTGTAGGCCTGGCTAAGATACAAACGCTACTAGAGTCCGACCAGGTGGTGGTGACACGTGGCATTTTTCTCAAATTCTTCATATGGCAACTATTTAACCTATTAAACAAGCTGTCACATTATGAGTACCTATTCAATCACTATGCATTTCGTGTTACCAGCTGGTGATATTTTGAATTTTCCGCCTTTTTTTGTGTCACCATTCGCTGGTCGGACTCTATCGTTTTTGTTTCTATCGACTCGAAATGTATGGAGTTGATATAAGTGGTCGAAATCCTTATACATTTTGTCGTAGGAGCCATGTCACCTTTTGAGCCACAGTTTTTTATTTATGTCTGATGTGGCTGAATCAATTTTTTCTTTTTACTCTGTCTTTAATTCTTTCTAATATTCTTGTGCGTATAATGAGTTTCTTCTTGAATCTGAGAACGTTGTGGACGCATAGCCGAGTATTACATGATTCGGTTCGTAATAACACAAACTGGTCACTGAGAAAGTTATAATGGCGGCACTTCACTCGGCTGTTATTCTTCTTGATTTGGTTATTTTACAGATCTGTCCTTCAACATAAAATTAAAATGGTAAATAAAAATAAGATAAAGAAAAAGATAGTGGTTTCTCTGAAGCATCAGAATTTGAGAAACGATACTTTGCATTTTAAAATCCGTAAAGCGGTTAAGTAATAAATTTTAATCAATGTAAATCGACTGTTAGTTCATACATTTTGACAGCTGTTATCACTCTAATCGTTGCTAACATTGTAAGGGGAAATTGGTACTTAGTCTTCCTTTTTGACACAATTTGCCATTAAATTATTTTTAAAAAAATCTAGGAAACAATTACACACATACACCCATGAAACATCATTCTTCTTAGTCACGTAAAAAAATAACTGGACAATGGTAATCAAGAAGTACCTACACTTAACCCAGTCGATTGAGAAAACCTCCGTGGCCTTGATTTTAGAAACTTCCCGGACTGTATTATCAAGATAATACTAGGAGTCAATTTCATGTATTATTACATAGTAAGTTGCAAGAAACAGCATTAACATAGCGCAAATACGAAGTTTTAATTTAATATTGAGATAAATCTTCTGAGAGACAGCTAAGTAAGATAGGACACGAATACTTTACCAAATGTGAAAAAAAGAAACACTTTGTATTTTCGTTTTTTTTTCACATAGGGTCGTCGGTTCGATAAACAAGAAAAGGCAAGCAACGAAAAAAAAAATGCAGTATTACTAACTTTTAAAATTATAATGTGGTCTCCATACAGCAAAATATCCTATCTAAAATATCTAAGGCACTTTTCTTTCGTGTCGCATAGCTATGGGACGTCTTGTATAGTGTTCAAGAATAAAAGCATTTAGATAGGTACCACGTTGATTTTTGGTTTGTCCATATATTTAGTGATATCTAGTAAAAGGATAGTATTGATCTTGCGTAAAGTTATCTTGGTTCATTATCTACGTAGTTTTACCCAACTTACAGTTAACTGCTGGGTTTTAATCAAATTTTGCGAATAAAAGGGCATTAATAATGGTTGTTATTCACCTACTGCCTCAATAACGCAACACAAGGTAATTTGTACTTGAGTAAGGCGTAAGGTTGTTAATTGTTCCGTACGCGGTTTCACAACTTGACCTACTAAATAAGCAACCAAATTACGCGAATATGTATACCTATAGTAGAATTTTGATAAAGGCGAACAACTTTGACAACTCAAAATGCACAAAATACGGATACTGTGGCAACATTTAAGTGGGATATGTGACCCATGGACGTATGCATTCTCAAGACTACAATCTTAAGACCGCAATGGCGTTGAAAACCCTGAGGACTAAGATTATTCATTACGCAGCAAACGTTGTTTTCTATCTATCTGTGTATTAGTATTATCTACGTTCACTGGTGACGTTATCTCTTGATAATTTCATTGACTCGCTGTACCTACTTAGAATAGAATAGAATAGAATAGAAATAATTTATTCAACGCATACACATATTTAAATAAAACAGAAAGAACGTTACTTCATCGAGTTTGGTCTTAAAAAGTGGCTTATGAGAGCGAGTTTCTACTTATCAGGTGTTGGAACCGATACCTCCTGACACCCGATAAGTGGGAACCCTGAACGTGCACAAGAGTAAAGGCAGTAGAAAAAAGTAGTCAGAAAAGAGAAATTGTTTTTTTTTTGTCGCTATCAATTTCATAGGTTTAATAAGTAAAGTTTGTTTACGAGTTTGACGATTGGTCATGGGTTTTCTTGTTCTATCAAGCCTTTGAGTGACAATTATGGACATAATAATAATATTATTCTCTTAAAGACTGGCTTATCAAAATTATTAACCTAACTGGCGAGTTTGAGTTGTCTTCTTAGACCGTACAACCAACATTTTATGGTGTGCATTCTCAATTAGGCAGCTCAACCGTCACTCGTTTGTTGATTTAGCGACAAAAAACTATTATTAAGAAAAAAAACTGATCGTAAATTAAACATAAAAAGCAGCGTCGATAAATATAGCAAGAGTACTTATATTTAAAAGTAGGTAATGAATCTCGTTTAGCGAGTTTGTATAAGTAGAAAGGTCAGGAACCAAGGCTAGCAAGTGAACTGTAGTTTTAAGACGTAATATGACTAAAGTCCAAAGTAATCAAGACAAGACGAAGTTATTGTTCATTGTTTTATTATAAGACTACAATAAGTTGACACTTGGCTAATGTGTTTGCTCTGCGGTCGATAACATTGATAAGTCAAAAAAACATTTGAAAAAATGATTTACTTAGGTACTAGAACTAAAACGTTATTACAACTCAACTATTTTACCAAAATCATCATTAAATACCGTAGGCTGTCGACTATTCGTACAAAAAAAATATAGAGATATGTTTTACCAATAAAAGCATTGATTTTTAACGAAATCTCGATTATTAACGACTGTATACAATATAATCTGAGATATACCAGCCTTACTATCAGTTTATTAGTGCCGTTGCTACAGACTCAAATATAGGATCAAAATTGTATTTATCCTTTCTTTTGGTTGAAGGTTAAAAAACACTCAACCGAATACAAGCTTAAAACCTGACTTCATGTTTTATCATTGTCGTATGTATCTGTAAATACCCATCTGCTACATTTGGCGACGCTATTAGCCTAGTTGGTAGTGGCCCTGCCTATGAAACTAGTGGTCCAAGGTTCGGGCCCCAGTATACTGTACTGACCAGCTATATACCTCTATGTTGTCTGATGGTAAGTGATGATGAATTCTAGGATGAACCTCGCAGGTTCAGTAGAAGTCTACTCACTCTTCAGTTCAGTCACTCTAGATTCGAAGACATCAAAATTTAATCCTTCAGGAAATACTTGTGTAAATAAATAAGTTGTAATATGGTTTACTAATGTTTGGTCAAAAGACTTTTCCAAAACTTTGCCAAATTATCATTTGGCAAAAAATCATAAGTCAAAACAACTTATCGCAATTTAACAGTTAGCAAAATTCGTTTTGGCAAACTATCGTTTAACAAATAATTACTTGGTCAAGTTTCATTTTACCAAATTTCATGTAGTCAAATGTATCGTTTGGCATAACATACTCTTCCCAAAATATTGTATGGCATACGATTGAGTAACTGCATAGGATAAAATTTAGGGTATGATTAGCTTTCGTTAAGTGGGTAGTTTTCTTACTGCGTGCTGGCGCATAAACATCGTATTTGCGCAAACTTGGTATTTGTTTTTACTGAAAGTACATATGATGGAGTTATTTCCGTGATACAGTCGACGAAGCCCCGCTGCGCGGGGCTTCTATTCTGCGTAGATTGGCCCTCCGGGCCTGATGAAATCTAACCTAACCTAAACCTACTTACCTAATTTTAACCTAAACTAACCTAACTGGACACGCTATAAATTGAGTGTGGGAAATAACAATTTGAACTAATTTTTTTTTGGAATATAATATTTGACAAAGGAAAACATTTCCTTAATAAACGTTTGTCTTAATAAAATTTGACAAACTAAAATTATGCCAGATGATAATTTGACCAAATGAATAAAATGCGAAATGTAAATGTGCTAAAGATTCGTTTGGGAAATGAAACTACTGCGATAAGTTTTTTGGGAAGTGAAATTTGGCAAAAAATACTTTGACCAAACGGCAGTACACCTGTAATAATAAGCACGAGTATTTGTTCCTGAGTGTTTGTTATGGCAACTTTGATTTACATTGATTATTAGATTGAACGCTGGCAACTTTGGCCCCTTCCATCAACGTGTTGAGTAACAAAAAACACAAAAAATAGTAAAAACGTCAGCCGGCAGTTTTATTTTTTTAAGTTGCCATAACAAAGTCTCAGGAACAAATTAAATACTCGTGCTTATTATCACAACTTATTTATTTACACAAGTATTTCCTGAAGGATTTAATTTGGATGTCTTCGAATCAAGAGTGACTGAACTGAAAAGTGGGTATATTGGTATATTTATTATGTATGTGGGTATATTTATTATAATAACAATACAGATTCTACTGAACCAGCGATGTTCATCCTAGAATTCATCTCAACCACTCTCACAAATGTTCCTTCGAACCGGATACACAAACACCATTATTATGTTAGAATGTTTTCTATGTATTTAAGTATGTATTTCTTTAAATAAGTAAGTCTGACATTATCTTGTTCCCACAGTACAAGCCGAAAAGTAATGAATAATGACGGAAACAATTTATCTGTGATTAATTTGAGACTAAGATAATTTGTCATTTGTGTATGTTTTTGCACCATGCCACTTTGGTCTAGAGCATTGTTTTTCCAGTACAAATAACAAAAGTAGTGGAATGAAAAACAAAAAATACCGTAGGTAGTAGTGGCAGAGAGTATAATATGGATTGATTTTGAATGTTGTGTTAATATTTTGGAATAATAATGTAATTAAGTAAATCAGTGGGACGTTATTAAGGATTGATATCAAGTTTCAAAATTACAAATTATACCTATTTTAAGTAAAGGAAGCTAAAGTTGTACCGCAAGGTACTGTTATTTGCCAATATCATTAAAACCTTAATACTTAACTCCTAAACTAATAAACATTATAGAAAAGTTAAAAGTTTCTTATGCCGTATTTTATGACGTAATATACGTAAAGTTCTGGGACACTCTGTTGATACAAATATTGCTTGTTTAATGGATTAATATTAAAGATTTTAATCGTTACGGAATCTGATTCCGAAAACAAAGAAATAGTTAAGTATAAGAAATGAATTTAGAGATTTCGAAACCATTGTAACCGTGAAAATTGTATTAGTTCAAAACAATTTAAAAAACATAAGTATTAAGTTTCACTGAATTCTTTTAACGTACCTAATGGTTTTTTAAACACATGTTAATTTACTAATAATAGATGTTTAGCATTCAGGTGTCAGACAATGGGCGAGTATTGTCACAATAGCGTGTTCAACGTGTTTAGACTTTGGAAGAGCATGACAGTTGGTAAATAGGTACATTGCAATTGTTAAAGTATGTGGTAGTCATTAAAAATAATAGCGAAACAGCATTTAACACGTTGCCTTACGCTTTATATAGCAATTACATTCTACTGTAGTACAGTCGAACTCTAAAGTAGCTATACATTTTATTAACTTGTCGCAATTTCGTACGTTTGAAAGTGGTTTAAATTTAGTACATGTTTAACTACTATTAAGTTTGACCGTACACAGCTAGTTTGCTGACCGTATCCTGTCGGAACATGTTTTATTCGAGCGGCAGAATCTTCAAAAACGCGTCTTTTTAAGTCCAATCAATCGAGAGGGTATACCTACGTTGACTACATCGGAGATCCTGTATCTACCTTTCATCAGATCAGCTCTTCGGTAACGTAACTTCTCATTGTCGTTGCGTACCTACTTGGTATTTGTCTCCAACACCGACGCACAGATACAAAGATGAACGGATATTATATACACTTTTAACTTGTAACAACCCTTCTTTTTACGACGGGGGTTGTAAATACGTTATGTGATGTTAAGATCTCTGTCTTCATTTGTTTATGCTTGCATACAAGTATGATATCATGCCCGTAATGTCCTATTAAAGAGCCTAGCCATACAAACGCTGTTTTTTATTGACCCGAAATGTATGGAGTTACTTAACATAAGCGCAATCTGTCCTAAGTTTAGGTTAATCCTATACATTTTGTCTATTATCGAATATCGCTAACTTAACGTGCATCTTGGGTAAGCCCCCTCCTGTGCTAGAAAACCCCGTTTTCTATAGCATATTATTATGTTACCCGTGCTTACAAAAAATAATAAATAATTATAACTAGATAATTATGATTCATTACAAACATTAGAACGAGGCCAGAAAATTGAAAACAAAAGTCAATGTATTCATATTATTTTATCAAAGTAAATACCTTACTAATCAATGACTGACGATCATTTTATCTTTCGCGTTGCTGTGCGTTTAGACAATAATCGATGTTTTTGAGCTTGATTCAAATAAATTACCTTCTTTACTCTAAGCAACCGTTCTTTATTCTACTCGTTAAAACCATATATGGCTTTTGACATGTTATCATATTATCGACATTATGATAGCTCTTATTTACTTGAATCCTACTCGAATGCGCAAGCAGAACTTGCGGCCCTCGCCAACAACGGCATGGGGGGAGAATCGCTAGGTTGTTAGTGGCGTATTTCTGCCACTCGTTTGGCGAGTCCCATAACCACCTTGCCTTCATCTGTAATATCTAATCACATAAGTGTAATCAAAACATATGCAATGTCTATTGCTTGCAGGGCCTGGGGCTATATTCTACTTGGTAAAAGCATTATTATTATTATTTTATGGCATAGCTCTGTCAAACGAGCTTACAGGCCACGGTTTAAGTGGGTTCTGAGACCTTAAGACATTGGCATTCTCTAGCCTGTAATGTCATAACAGCAATCCAAAAACTGCAGACTTGCCAACCCTGAGGAATAAGATGAAATGCCTCTGGTAAATTCACCGGTTGCCTTATCCCCACACCGGAACAAAACAATGCGAATACTGCTACCTTGGTGGTAGGTGAAAGTTGATGGTGGCTGCGATCTAGACGGACCCTGCACAAGGTCCTATCCACCACTATGCTTTGGTTGCTACTATAACTACTTATATTCTATTCAATAAACAAATATACATCCGAACACCTTCGTATCGTAGCTAGAATTTATGAGAACCAAGACCTAAAAACACCTGTTATACCCCGTATTCTGGACGGATCCAGCACAAAGTCCTAAGTAGGTACCACCACTAAACAGTAAAGCATTAAATTGGGAATGTGAGGGATATTCATACATCAATCTACCTACACTAGTAATAGTAGGTAATATTATAAAGAGGATTTTTTTTTGTATTTTTGTTGTAACGAATGAACTCAAAAACCACTAGACTGACTTTTCTTTTTCTTTTTCTTTCACCATTAGAATGCTACATTATCCCTGAGTAACATAGGCTACTTTTTATTCCGGAAAAATGAACGGATGACAAAAATACGAATTCTATGTGGACGAAAACGCTGGCCGAAGCTATTTGTTGAGATATAATAATTATGTGGATTAGTGTGGTAACTAAATGTAAACTAACCTCAAATTCATAGCGGGGATACAGAAATAATCACTTCACACGACACTCAATGTTGGACTATACACAAGATCCAATGTGCTATCTGTGAGATAATTAATTGTTTATCTGAATAACCCCAATTAACGTATGAACTGATAACTAGATTACGAACTTGTGTGGAATCAGAGAACAGGTAATTTGATAGATCATATCATAACAGAGCCTTGAACTGCCTAGTACCAAAATGTAGTGCTGGCAACAGTATGTTATTATTTCGTTATTAACACATTCACTGCCGGAAACGCATATAAGCGTTCTCCTGACTTTCAACAGTGCCTTAAAAGTATAATGTGCTTTTTACAGTAGGCAAGCTCCGTATAAAACAAAAGATGTGGCACCTGAGGGCTTATTGTCTAACGCACTCGCAATCACGAACGTTTTCATTTTGAAAATCGAAGGCCTGTACGCATACAAAATGAAAACAATTGCTCCACTTTGAAGCCGGTTGCGATTGCGAGTGCGTTAGACAATAAGCCCTCTGGTGAATGGTCGAAAAACAGTAGGTACTTACTGGAAGTGAATGCATTAACGGTCTTTATTCAACTATAATTATTATAAATGCGAAAGTTTGTGTGTGTTTTTATTGCTCCTTCACGGCTGCACTGATATGGATGAAATTTGAAATGGCGATAGATAGATATTTTTCATCCCGGAGAATTTTAACGTTCTTGAGGAGGGAATCACAATAATCAATCTCGACGCGGACGAAGTTGCGGGTAGAAGCTAGTACAGTCACCAGCAATATAATATTATCCAAAGTTGGAAGCAAAAATATTTGCACGCTCTTATACATGTAGTAATAAAGACGTGTCAGATGTTTATGCGGCCAGTGTAGTTATACAATAAAAACTTACCGCCTTACCAGACACAAACCTTCCTTCAAACTTGTGTATGAAAAATTAACATTAAGGAATGACTTAATTGTCTTTAACTGACTCCGACTGCGGCCGTTAGTAATGTTCAATAAGAATTAAAATTTGAATGTAAATACATAATAATATTAAGTGACATATTTATAATAAAAAGCACACCTGCTGAATAGGCTCGAACTGTCCCATTTATAACACCCTGTAACCGTAACCTGGCGAATAAATAATTCGTGTTTATTGTTTCATTTATTTCGACTTATTTGATCACGTAAGGATAATTTATATTTTATACAAACAACTTACTAAGGGAAATTTGTAAAAAAATGCATCCCGTTTACATTAAAACAATACCAACCACGTTCGTTCAGAAAAAATAACCACTAGCTAAACTCAATTATATTTAAGTAACAAGTTAACAACATAGTAAATTACCTTATTTTTTTTAATCATTATTTGCTACTTAATGGCATCGCTGCCGATGTTGTTTACACGCGGCCTTACAAGTAGCTGCACACTTTTTACCTTGTCGCTTTAACGCCTTTGAAAAATAAGTGCAGCTGTTCAAACATGACGTTAAAGTGACAAAGCAATAAAACGCGCAGCTATTTACAAGGCCGAACGTACAGTGCAACTTAAAGTCCTATTTTTTATGGCTTGGAGAAGGCAATCGAGCTCACAGGCCAACTGGGGTGTTATTCTTTCAAAAACGGCGGTCGGTCGAACGAACGAGCGAAAGCGCAGCGGCGAGTTTAAGTAGTCCCGTATGAGCGAACAAAACACATTTTAGCGCGTGCATTCTCAATTAGGCAGTCTTATACGTTCGAGAAGCCATGCTGCCAAATTGAATACACGCGCTAAAAGGTGTTTTGTTCGCTCTGACGGGACTACTTAAACTTGCCGCTTGGACATTCACTCGTCCGTCCGTCCGTTCGTCGTTGTTTAGAGCATCATACCCCTGATGCTAAGTGGGATCTGGGACGCATAGACATAAATGCATTCTTGAGACTACAATGTTAAGATTACAATCCTATGACTGCATATGGGTTGCCAACCCTGCCTATTTTTTGTTTGAGCAATATTGTGTACAATTGGTTTTGGTTTTGAATAAATTTCTAAAAAAAATAGATAATATTGTTTACTATTTCAGTTTGCCAAGGCCGACCGTAGCCCTATTAAGTTCAATGTTAACGTGTTTTCAGCCAGCGCATTGACGTTATACTATCTGTCCAATAATAAAAAGTTAAAAATAGGTACCCCTATTTTAAATTAAGAACGCGAATGAAATCAATTACTTGGCTAAATCAACTTTGTGTTGTACGTTGTTGCCATGGTAAAACTATGATTTTAAGTTTTTTTTTCGTTGTCGAGTTCGTACAGTAAATGGGTCGCCGTTGCCGAAATCGGCATGGATTGGATTGGTTTGATTGATGGTTAAATAAAATAAAATGGTACCAGTCAACAGCATAAGTAAGTGATCATTTATGTACCTTGACACTTTCAATCGTTTCACAATTTTGTATTATGCTTCAAACACGACGTTAAAGTGACAAGGTACATAAATGATCACTTATTTATGCGGTTGACTGTACCAGGCTTGATTTTACTTTGAAGTTGTGTAAGATTGCCTTATGTTATTTACAAACTCTATTACGGTTGTCTATTGGCTTACGGGACCAAATAACAGCAACAAAAAGGTACTCGACCACATACACATGTCATGAAAACAAAAACACCATTTATGTAGGTACCTCCATAAAATCATAAAACAGAATACCTAATTATTATAGCCAGCCAAAAAATTATTTTGCCTAATTTTAGTTTAGTAGTAACTAAATGTATGAAATGTCAGCGTAAATTTAGATTTAGTATTTTAAATCCCGTTATTTTTGGTACAAGTAGCCCTAAATCACAATTAAATTGTCAAGTCTACCTTAGCACATCGCAGACCGTTCCCAAACTTCCGCACAACCGCACCTTAACGTCCACAGAAAACACTAAACATCACGACTCCATTTGGCTGATCACTCGTGACAGCTGTACGCACAAAGACTATAGTATAGGTTACGAATAATGACAGCATCGTGAAATCAATACTGCCAGTGCTTAGCAACCGGTAAACAAAAATGATACAGGGGGTGATTTTTTAGCGGTTACCGTGTGAAATCAAAAGAAAAATACAGTCGGAATCGTTTACAACTTTTAAATATAAAATGGCAGTGTTAAAACTGGTAGTTTTGTTTTTGACTTCTATACATTATAAGATTAAAAAATAGTTATTCAACTGATCAAATATGTTTTGTTGAGTTGAAAAAATACTTAAAACTATTAATGGTTTTCATGACGTCATCACATCCATGGCAAAGTAAAGTTGCGAATCTGCATTTCGATTCAAAATTAGAATAGCAGATTCGCTACTTTACCAAGGGGCGTCTCCGTCATTGTCTTTTGAAATCAAAGTGCAGATTTGCAAATTTGCCATGGATGTGACGACATGTGCTGTATGATTATAATATTATGTAGTTACGATATTGCATTATGTATGTTATTAACTTATGAAAGACCTTTCGCAAAAGCAATTTTGTTTATTGAATCATATGTGTGTAAAGTTGTACATACTTGTGACGTTTAAGAATGACCGATCATAATTAATAAAATAAAAAATAAAAATAATTTATTTTCAGATTTCTCAGATCCATAGGTTGTTAGTTACAAAAACACTATTAAAAGTTATAAAAACTACGTTAGTAAATTAATATTAATAAGTTACATAAACTATTTCAGTGTCGTAAGACATGAAGGTCGGTGTATCGGCGGAGAATATCCGAATCCCACCTCCCTGCTACCATTTTCAGAATGCTATTTGTGCTCCCCCTCATCTACCTCACCACAGAGGCAGTCTTTTTCCGTACTACTGCATAAAAGTCCTCTACACTAGCTCCGGCAAACATCCCAGAGGCGCTGCAGAATCGAGGAAGCCCAAACAGCATCCTAAAAATGTTATTATATTGGATTCGCATGGTATTGTAGGGCCTCAGCCTGAAACTAACCCACAGGCCGCACGTATAGAAACTTTGGCAGTAAGCTCTAAATAAAGTCAGCTTCACTTGAGCACTGCAGCGCGCGAACCTGTGCGCCAGCATCCCGCCTCGGACCGACAACGCCCTGCGCTCCCGCTCTATATCGAGATCGTCTTTCAGGTCCTCAGTCACAATATGACCTAGGTATTTGAAATGTGTAACACAATTTAAAGGAACTCCGTTTAACAATATTTTGGGCGAGTAGGCTGGACACTTAATTTTACCTTTGAAAATCATGAACTCACTTTTAATAGCATTGTACTTCAAACCGTGCTGTTGTGCATACATCTCGCATGTATCAATAAGCTTTTTAAGGCCTGATACTGATGGGCTCAGCAGCATCATATCGTCCGCATAACTAATATTGTTTACACAAACATTATCAATTCTACAGCCAGCACGAATGCTGCTAAGCCCCTCAATCAGTGCATTCACATACAAATTAAACAATCTAGGTGAGGTGAGCCCCCCCTGCCTCACCCCACACTTTAACACATATGGATCTGAATATCCTTTAGCCCACTTTACCACGTTTACCTGATTGCTATACCAGTGCGACATGATTCCTGTCACAGCTGTCTCCTTTAGCTTTGACCATATGATAGTATATCATACGACACGGTATCGAAAGCCTTAGAAAGATCCAAGAAACAAGCATAAATGGGCGTATTTCTCTTAACATAATAGCTAACTGTATGTTTTAAGGCTAATATTGCACTCTCAGTAGATAGTCCTTAACGAAAACCGAATTGAGCATTATGTAATTGGACATGTAGGTTCAAAAACGTGTCAAGAATCCTATCTAGTACCTTTGCGGTGACTGTAGCCAAGGAAATTGGCCTATAATTACTTTTATCCGCGAGATCTCCTGTAGAATTCTTAACTAGGGGAATGACCACAGTTTTCATCAAATCTGGAGGCAAATAAGTGTGTCTCATGCAGAGCGTGAACAGCATAGATAATAACTTCCCAATATGCGAGCCCGCGTGCTGTACCACTACCATGAGTTGCTATCGAAATCTCATAAAACGTTCTACAGTCGATAGCGAGTAAACGCTCTTCGAATAGTTTTAAATTAAACTTGTACCATGAGTCACATAAACCTTTACTTTACTCGCTAACGTTAACTCGATAGTTCGTGTAGTAATCGTTACGTCACGGAGTAACGTTCCTAACTTCACACGAAACGAAGCTGTCTCTTTCTAACTATACTGAAAAGACTGAGAAGCATAACATTGGGTAAAAAGCTAAGTATCCGTGGCTTCCATTTAAAAATATAGAAATAACCCTGCTACTTTAAAGTGTCACAGAGCAGAGTGTCACTACGTAAAGTGTAAGTGATTATTGAATTTGTTGTGGTTATTACTATCTATCAAAAACAACTTTCCATAGCTAAGTAGTAATGAAATTTATATTATGGTATAACTTACCTTTGTTTTCAGCGATACTCTTTGTGTGGATTTCAAATCCGTATGGCAAATCAACAAATCGCACAAGTCCTCAAAAGCTTCCTTACTGAGCCTATATTGTTTAATAAATGTATTCTCACTTATATGTTGAAGTGGATTTCTTAATGTGCAATGTCTGATATCAGCTTGAAATTTACCCTGATCTCGTCGTTCATCTTCATATGCAGCTTTCGCTAACATTTCCACGCTAAATAATGTCTTGCCGACATAATTCAGATAAATCGATAATAATTATATAAATTCTATTACGATTTCACGGCTTTCACGCTCCAATTTGATAGTGAAATAGTAAACTACAGTCGAGTCGGTATTTTTCGATGACATTAGTCAAATTTGTAACTCATGGTACCGATGTTCTACGGCAACGATACAAAACATTAGTCGCTAACGTTTAGATTTCGATAGGTAATTTACTGTAGGACTCGTACTAGCGATCTTTAGTTCCATAAGTGACCGCTAGAGGCGCGTACAATCCTCCATACAAATCATTTACGCCGTCGCTAGCGACTCGCGAGCGAGTACGGTAATTGTAACTCATGGTAGAGGTACTGGAGGTGCTCAATGCTGAGTTCGTCGTGCCCCGGAGACTTACCTCTTTTCATGTTAGCTATAGCTAGTCTAACGTCTTTAGCCGAGACTACAATTGGCTGGCCTGTCATATTGGACTCATCATTGAACCCCTCCCGCACGGGTTGGTTGGGAGGCTCCATCTTAAAATAATCCCTGAAAATGTTAGCGACATCCTTGGGTGCACTAACGCTATCCACACAGGCCGACAGACTTGGTTTATGACTCATTTTTTTGGTACTTTTCCAAAACTTTCCAAATTGTTTAGTTGAATGTTGGGTTGCCAATATGTCACATTGAATCTGCACTTGATTATTTTGACAAAACTTAAGCTTAGATTTAAAAATTCTACGACTAGAGTACATATTTTCATAAATAGGGCCGCTTTTGGGCTTCCCAAGTGATACATCTATCTATATAAATAAAAATGAATCGCCAAAATGTATGTGATCGCATAACTTCCGAAAGACTGGACCGATTTGGCTGATTTCTTTTTTGTTGTGTTCGTCATTGTCAGGACAAGGTTTGTATGACAAAATAATTGAAAAATCCACCGGGCAAGTCAGAAATTTGCAGCGGGGCGAAGCCGCTGGCGGGCAGCTAGTATGTACGTAATAAAATCTAACCTAGCTTGCTTGTGACTGTTTGATACATGTTTATTCCAGCCCAGAATACTTTTACCTTTGCTATTCACATTCGACTTATGTACACTACTCTCTACAGATGCTCTAGTTAGTGCGCTTATTATGTCACCGTATAGTTGATTAATAACACTTCTGTGTGAAGTATCTTGACACATACTAACTTAGCACAGTAGTGAAGTTCATGCGGAAAATCTACTACTTTTAAATAGTTATTACATAAATCTGAGTACTGAGCAGTCTGTTCAAGACTTCTTACTCCCCATAACACTTTATTACATAATTCATTTATTGGTATCTCTTTTGACCTAATTACGTCAGTATTAAATTCGATTTTTAATGGATAGTGATCAGACCAGTATACATCATATAGAACCTCGATATTATTTAACGTGTACCATGTAGAAGTACTTACCACGCAGTGATCCAACCACCTTTGGGATCCGTGCGCATCACTCACAAACGTATGCGTTCCAGACGATGTACCTAGCCGAATCACATCCGCACATAACCATTGTCTTTCATTACAAAAATTAACATTAATGCTCTGGTAGTTTTATTTGTATACATTATCATGATTAGAATATTATCAATATGTTTGCGTAATCAATAATTAATTGAATCGACTGTAATGTTGTTTGAATTTATGTTGTGATATTTCACTTAACGTTAGTCGAAGATAATTATAAAAGATCCATAATAATTCCAACTGATACAATGATTACCAACTTTTTTTGTTTAAAAATATAATAACGGCTTCTTACATAATAAGAGTATTATTTCAAAAATTTAACAGTTGTCAAGTCCTAATAGAATAAGTCGAAGTAGACCTTAAAGTTTTTAACATAATAATAAAATGAAACCCCTTTATTTATTTTGTAGAGAAAATCCTAATGAAGCAAAAAATTTACAGCTGCCAAATCTTTATTCCAAGACCGAAGTTTTGACATTGACATTGACAATGTCAATATGTTATTTTTTGTGGATGAAATTTCATTGTTATGTTTTTGTTTCCTCTGCTTAGATACAATACAATGTCAAGTTTCATGTACGTATGCGTGAAAAAATCTTTATTGTACAAACGAGAAAATAATAAACAACAAAATAGACAGAAACACAAAAGGTATGTACTAAGGCGAACTTATCTCTTTAAGAGATCTCTTCCAGTTAACCTTTGAGCGATTGCGAACAGTGATTTTTTGATGCTTTGTTTGAAATAAAAATATGGTAGTGATGGTGTGTAGGCGCCTAAACCTAACACTTAGCTGACCGCTGTACCATCCTGGTTTGTACCCCGAAAGTTAGACGACGGCCTGCTTCTTTGTCATAATTATAATGATTTTTATGTACAATGTTATTGATAATGTAATAAGACATACCAGCAATATGGGCTTAACCAAATTGGTATATAGGATTTTTGCTTTTACTGCTGGAAAAAAATACAATACTAGTACTCGCAGCCGTCATTTTAGTACCAACATGATTGTGTACAGTAAAGGAAAATTCACGTATCACCGGAAAACTAACTGAATGTTAGTGTTGTGGCCTGTAATGTTGTGAAGACTATGACAGTGACACGCAAATACAGTTATTAAATAAAATAAATAAATATCACAGGAATATGAAATAAACTTATTTGATTTGATTTGATTTGGCAATCTTACACCAATTGACCTAGTCCCAAACTAAGCTTTAGGCTTGTACTTATGGTTACTAGACAACGATAATTAATTCCCTTGATACTCCACCAAGAGGGCTTATTGTCTAACGCACTCGCAATCGAAACTGGCTTCAAAGTGGAGCAATTGTTTTCATTTTGTATGCAGACAAGCCTTCGATTTTCAAAATGAAAACGATCGTGATTGCGAGTGCGTTAGACAATAAGCCCTCAGGTCATCAAATTAAAAAAACTCGTCATAAAAGTTCAAATTTACAAAACATGTAAAATAATTGTGTTTACACAATCAAAAAGAACAATTGAACGATTCATCAAAAACAAATTTACAAAATCGTTTCACACGCAAGCAACCGGGACATAAGCGGGGTAATAAAAATTATATATACACCCATTTACAGATGAAACAGTATGCGTTGGCGCCAGGCCAATACAATTATATCGCATGTAAGTGGATCCGCATCTCAATAACGGGTCTGGCTCACGGCAGATTGCCTCGGGAACGGGTTAAGTGGGCAGGGTTTCAACAGTGCAATTTTCGAATGTAAAATGTAAACATAGAGGTCGGTTTCCGAATGGTGGAGATGTACAGGATTGATATATTGATTGATTATTATACAGTGTGTTAGGCAGAAGATTGGACAAACTTCAGGGACTAACTCTGTAGGTCATACTTATCAACTTTTATTATGGGACCAACATCCAAATCGCGAAAAAAAAACAGCTGTTCCATACATTTCGCCTGTTTACCTCTCAAAGTTTGTATGGAACAGCTGTTTTAATTTCGCGATTTGGATCTTGGTCCCATAATAAAAGTTGATGAGTACCTATGACCTACAGAGTTAGTCCCTGAAGTTTGTCCAACCTTCTGCCTAACACCCTGTAGTTAGGTATACCCTAAGGTTTCCTCGTATCTGACTCCTGTATTACACACTGCGCTCCAAAGCACATGTAGCTAACGTAGGCGATGAACTTGTCACTCTCAAGCAGGATTAGACCAGTCATGTCCATGGGCGAAGCAGACGAGGCATGTCAAAGTGGAGATGGCTGCCTATAAATGTATTTCTCATCAAACGGTTCTGCTACAATCACAATGATAAGCTGTTTTTCTAAAATTTTAATCAATTTTCGATAACTTTGAAACATCGGAACACAGGGAGATTTGAATACCACTTGACTGCCCTTGAGGTACTCTTTTTTGAAATTCCGCTTGACACGAGTTTCTGGGTCATCCTGTACATTGGTATTTTGTTTCAGAAATTTTGTTAACTTCCCAAGATCAAAAATGACTCAATGTTTTAAAAACTAAATGCTATTACATAAAACAAATACATGTACAATAATTAAGTGTTATAAAATCCTCTCTCTTGGTATAACACTTTCTGGTACTTTCCCCTCGAACAGCTCCAGTTTTAAGTGAAAGAATTCCGTTATTACAACTCGGCGAGATTGTTTCAAATATGAGTCAAGTATGTACTTATTTATTAAAGTGAGTCTGGCGACAGCTGAGATTGAAGTCGTGACATAGCGTTGTAAATTCCAGCTAGTTTATTTGCTTTTAAATATTTTTACAATGTTTGTTTATGAGTTTTTCTAAATCTCCTGTTCCTGTTATTCAATTGGGCTGAAATATGGAATTCATAATAGCAGCCCGCCAATGCTTTCCCACCGACTGCAAATTTCCGCTGTTTTTTTTAAAATTATTTACAAATAATTATCCAATTTGATGCAGTCGTTCGGACTTCCGAACGCATACATACATTTCGGCGATTTAGTTTAATTTATAGAAATAGATTATAATGTAATAACAATAAAAAAAACCTATCAAGGCACAATCACACTGACCGGTTATAAATCTAAAACGGGACTTAATCACGTAATAGTAGATTGATAACCAAGGGTTGAAAATGACCCATTTCACCCAAGATATTTCTGGCGCTCGAACGTAGTGAGAGCGCCAATAGTACGAGGGGAAATGGGTTATTTCACCCGAGTTAGATACTCTACTTTTCATTTCGACTGTGAGGAAAATAAAATATATTTAATCTCGTTTCCCGCTTTTTCTATTGCAAACATTTTTTTCTAGATTCGCAAAAAAGTTAAAATACACATACTGCCAACATTAGATAAGTGTAATCGAGTTGTTCACGACCAAGGAGCTTATATACAAAACTAGAGGTTCAAAGCCGAACGAAGAAATTTGACCTTTATTATGTATTTAAATAGTCCATTTCTTTCTTTCACATGTCACAAATGACTTCCATCTCATTCTTACCCTAACTAAAGAAAGAGATGGAATATATTCGTGACGTAATTACTAATATTCTTGTTTCGAACGGATGTTCGGCGTTCATCGTCCAGTGTTTGTATACAAGCTCCTTGGTCGTGAGGCGTGACCAACTCGATTAAACTTTTCTAATGTTGGAAGTTTGTGTATTTTCTAGATGGCCATGCCGAAACGTGAAAAAAAAGTGTCATGCTATGCTATCAATGGCATTATGGCGGGCAGCAGCATAGAGGAATAATTTTAAACTTTGATTTTCTGTAATTGCGAAAAAAATAGACCAGTCGTAAAATGTTTTTAATATGAACCTATAGATCTTAATAAATACGTCGTTTAACGTATAGCCGAGTTTAGAAACATGAAAAGCTTTTATTTTAATAATATGACGTAGCTCAATTATCTTAGACTCCGTGGCCAATCGTGACTATTAAAAAAAAAAAACTTTCCACCCTAGAGATGAAAACGCAATTTTCCACCCCGCTAACTACACATTCAAATTAAACTTTCCGAACAGGAGAGATGAAAAAATATAACATATACCTCGACGTTTCGAGTGTGTTGCAACGGTCGTGGTCCCGAGCGGACTGAAGAGGGCTGGTGCTTATTTATGTTGCGTGCAATTTTTCCGAACTACCACCCGTCTTGTTTTTGTCTTCGAAACGTTGAGGTACTTATATACTATAATGTTTTACGCGATTATATCCCGTTTTAGATTTATAACAGTATGTGAGAACGTCGCAAAAGTTTAAAACAAACAATCTCACTGTGATTCATAAATGTTGATATAGATTTGTAATGACTTTGTTTAAATTTGATCGCTAATTACGATAAGTTACAGATAAACCTCCTTTATTAAAGAGAAATAGTCATGTTAACTAATGTCATTGGAATGGACACAAAGTTAAAATAAACGGTCTCACAAATCTCGAACACCTAAACGAAAAAAAGTATATACTTAACAGGAAGAAACAATAATATTACATGTATTGCGAATTTTTTAAATGATTGTATATTATGGTGTGGCTGAATAGCAGCGCTGGTTTTCACTGAAGCCTCTTAAATCCTGCGATAGGTACTAAATTTTTGGAAACAAATGAATTAAGATTCAACAAAAACAAAAGCGGAGCAACAAGCTATTGAGCGGAATAATATAAAGAAATTATTCGTAATGAAGTTACCATTTTAAGCTATGATTATTTGAAGTTCTTGGTGTGTCAACGCTTCAGAGTTGCTCAAGGCCAAATAGGGAAAGTGTCAGACGGACTGGCTTATTTCTGGAAGGTGTATTATTATAAATACAATACTCTCACAATATAGGACTTCAAGGCCTTCATTTGAAACAAGAGGACGCGCGCGACTTCGTACGTGTCTAATAAATTTTCCGCGGGCCCAACAATAAAGAGCGCTAACGCTGTATAAGTACAGTGCCTTAGGTTCAGTTGATCTTAAAGGGTAATAAACAAGGAGCGGAAGTTTCATAGCAAAAAATCAAACGTCAAAAGGGATGGACAACTATTTTTATTGACTATTTTAGTTATCGGTTTTTTCATCGTATAAATGGATCTACATTGAAAACAGAACCAGTTTAAATGATGACCATTTAGAGAAAAACAGACAAGATGCAGAAAATATAATAAGTACAGATATAGATTTCGATTCTGTTATTTGAATTTAGGTTAGTTTACCTACTGTCAGTTATACGGTTTAACATTTCCGTTTTGGTTTTATATTTAAATTGTAACAAAATGAAACTAGTTATTGTTTTATTAATTTATTATTTTGTTAACCTTCATACACACAGACAGATCTATTATTTTTGGAAGCCTATAGTATCCCTCTGCAGGGGAAAGGCCTCCCCCATTACAGGATACCTAATTTCATTATCAAAAACATGTCGTGCTAAGTGACAATTATTCATCGATAGTCGATAAAACACAATGGTCAATCCCTCTTGATATTTGATTTTTGTTATGAAAATTCTGCTCCTTGGTAATAAGTTGTTTGTCAGCCAGTCAGTCACGGAACGTACGAGTACATTATGATACGATTATGCCTTCAGCTAGAATTTCTTGCGGCACCATTTTTCAGCCACTAATTGTCTTGTCCGGGGTCCCAGTAGATTTACTGCATAATTTATGCAATGATTATTTTACCGAATAAGTTATAGTGTTTATTCAATAAACAATACGCTTATATTATTATGTATCTATGTAATAAGTAAAAAACATAGGTAATTAATAACATTGATGAAAAAGGAAATTAAAAAAAAACCGTTGAAGTGCGAGTTGGACAAGCGCTCCAAGGGTTCCGCATCGCCCGACTCAAAGTTGGTCGATTTTTACTATTTATTATTTTTCTTTAGGGTTTGCATTATAGCGACACCAAATTTAAGTTTTCATTTGTTTATTATTTGTAAGGTTACCGGACATGTAGAGTTAGGGTGAACGGACCACGAAGGCTAAGCAATCTTTGGTTGGGTTCGAAACCATAAACAAGATAGATTATAATGAACAATTCAATAGTAAATAAATAAATAAATACCTCGACGTTTCGATTGTGCGGCAACAGTCGTAGTTAATTCGTTAGTAAATTGAAAACGCATCACGTCTAACAAAAATCAAGCCTTGAAAATTCAACTGCATGTATTATATACGACGTATAAGTACTTACTTTTTTTTTCATACTTCACGTGATGAGAACACAAAAACGCAAAAACTGCTGTTTGGCGCAACGTACAAAAGCTCATACAAAAATCTTTTAATTTTTGCTGCCCAAGAATAAAATGAAAATAAATCTCTCATACCGTTAAAAATCCTTAAAACATGCAAAAATATTCATAGGAGCTAATAATCGTTTAGCAAGCATACTCTTAGCACTACAAACGATAAATACGGTGCACTATGCGATTATATTGGACTGAAGCCAATTTTAATTTGGGATAGAGTTGCACATCTCCACGAGATACGACTGTGCCGCCGTGTAAATATGCACTTCGGTGCAGTGTATTTAGAAGATTATATGCATGTGTTAAGAAATTGGAATTGCAGATATGCTTCAGAAAAGGAGTTAGTGATACGATGCAAGGAGAGTTCTGAATTTTATCTTTGACTGAGTACAATTTGCTTTGGCGTTTAACACACGAATGGCCTTAGACTATATTTAATTTATACAGGGTCCCAGCAGTTATCGTAAATATAATAGCATAAAAAGCCTCCTCTATGTACCAGTCCGGGTTTCTATGTAATTAATTAAGGATTAGATATCAAGATTTAAAGTCACATTTTTTATTATAACTATTTCTTGGCAAGGGATATTTGTAACGCAAGGTAGGTTTGTCATCAGTAAAACATTAATATCTTCTAAATAATGTAACAAGTATCTTCTGGACCGGTATAAAAAGGGCTTTCTTATGGCCTAATGTTTACTTCAAGTTCTGGGATACCTGTAAATAAAGCCAACTAAAAATATCAAGTCAACTTAAGTCAGCTACTGAACCCTTCTTTTCTTGGAGATTAAAAAGGAAGGCCAGTTCATTTCTGTGAAGCCTGTAGGCCGAGTGGAAATGTAAAAATTGTTATCATTAACATTGCTTCTAATAGAGCACCGGTCTTAGCCTGTCGTAAAAACTGCGCATTCTTTTGAATTTGGTTGCCTACGCTAGCAGTGAAGGGATACGCTCTTCCAAATAAGTCTATTAAAAAAAAGAAAATAAAAGTTTTTTTTTTTAAGGAAACATTTGTTTTATGCACAATTAATTTGTTACGTGGCGTATAAAATTCTCTATAGTATTTGCAAAAAAAATTGCGGACATTTCCAATCTTACCGGTTGCGCCAGTCATGAAGAAAAATCGCTGAAAATAATAAAAAATAAAATAAAATATATTTCTCTAATAAATACATTCGATACTCAAAAATTCAAAAATCTGTGTTACTAATCACCTCGTTATTATACTGAGTATGCAGCGATAATTATTAATTAGCCTGTTCACTCACCCTGATGAGACCTAACTCGCTTATTTGTTCATTGCACTAAAAATAACGTTATTTCACTAGTAAGTACTCATTTCATTAAAAAAATGTGACTAGGTTACCTAACCTAACCTTTCCTTAACTTAACACATCGTGTGTTAATTGTGTACCCGCGACCACGTCCTAATGGAAGTTATTTGATGGTACTACCCAGAAATTTTACCAATTAAAAAAATCTTTATCCTTTTTCGGGCTTTAAACTATTTCGAGCTTGGACCGAACAAACAGGAACAAACAGCCGTGTTTTCATTTACAAGATAACCAGTGAATTGACTAGTATAAGAGTGTTCCATCTTAATCATCAGGATTGGCGACGCATTTGTAGTCTTGACAATGCATGTGTCTATGGGTATCAGAGGGTCCTGCCAAGATACACTACGCTAACTAGCGTTTCTATTCGTTTCGGTTTTAAACCAATCGCGTCCCTGGTAGGTCACGTGACTTTTCGTATCACGTCATCTGCCAGTGACGCGATTGGTTTAAAAAACGAAACGAATAGAAACGCTAGTCAGCGTAGTGCATCTTGGCATGGCCCTCTGATCCTACTTACTATCAGTCGTTCGTTTCCATTTTGTGTGCCATAAAAACTAGAGTAATTAGTTTTGTTTTCCTTAATTATTAAAAAAATATCTATTAAAACATGTAACATAACAGGACACTTATTTTCCCAGATGATCATTCAAATGTAATCACTACAGGACCACTACTTCTTTACTACTAAAAACCTCGGATATTTCCTTATGATAAAACCCAATAAACATATCAGAAACATCAACATCAATAAGCAATGATACAATTGGGTCGTATTAATAAAGCCTGTATAGACAATCTGACATACTTTTTGAATGGAATAGATTGAACCGACCGAGCGTTATTGATGGTCGACAAAAGGTATATATAAAATAGAGTAGGAATTTATATCATCGATATAAATGAGCGTAATGAGTAAACTAAATGTCTCCGTATAAAGCAAATAGCTTTTAGTTGTAATAATATTTAGTGATTTAAAACTTAAAGGGTACTTTTGGCAGTAATTGATATTAGAAAATTATTTGTATCTGTATGCTATGTAATTTTACGATTATTATCTTTGATTAGATTAATTATCAGCACCATAATCATAGTCATCATCATCATCATCGTTATTTTAGCCGCGAGACGTCCAATGCTGGATGAAAGCCTTCACTTAGGTTTGCCAAAAGAACCGGTCGCGGTCCTGCGTCGCTTGCATCCAACGGTTTTCACCTTGTTGGAGCGTGTGTACGATATTATTTTTAATTACAAAAGCAGTTTTTTTTTTAATTTTAATTAGGCAAACAGCAGTCTTAAATAATATCATAAAATTACGATGCGGTTAAAGATGAATTATTGTTGACACTGTAAGGTTAGATTCATTCATTGTTATTTTAACATACGATGGCTTTTGACGTGTGACATTAAAATTTAGGAATGCCAGTCAAATTATTATGTACATATTAAGCTTCATAACATGGCGAGGGTTCTTTTGTAATTTGTATGACTATACCTGTAATATGAAATATTGGTAGTGAAGCATAAAATAAATACTTAGTTACTTAATACGCCTGCACAAAATACGTTCTAGGCCCTTTTTCTACATTGACTTTCCCCTTATTGCATTTGTATTGATTTCGACTCGGCCGCACAGTGGTGCACGTTGTATGGAGCCGCGGAATTAATTGTTTTTTTTAGGTTAATGGATAAAAAACACATTTTAAATATATTTATAAGTATAATCAAATCATTCCTGCTAATATTAAAAAAAATACCTACATTGATTGAACTTAAATAAAATGTACAAGAAATATACTCAAGTCAAACACCATAACTAATGTAACATTAATGATTAAACATATTATATTTATCACAGAGATTAATAAAAAGGTAAATAAATAATAAAAAATGGCTTTTTAATAAAATCTCAAAACTTTAAAAAAAACTCGGAAAAATAAGCTCATTAACTTAATGGGGTAGTATTAAAAAGATTGCAAATTATTGCAGCTAGAACCAATTAAATAATGATCTACATTAAATAATGTGTAAATATTGTTATATTAGAGCTTGAGGGTCGTTGTAGCTAAAAAGTTATAACCAATGAATGTAATATTTAGGCGAGAAATACTATCAACTTCTTACAGCCCTAAAATAACACATAATTGAAGAAAAACCATAAATATTTTATCATTTACAATAGCAGGAATAATGTTTCTTGTATATAAATAAAACATGTTAAACAAAATCAATAACTTGAGAGCAATACATCCTTTGCAAATGCGAGGTATTTTAACGGTTATTTCATGCGAGTTCATTTGTACGAGTTTGGCGGCCTAATTTCTTTATAAAAATAATATTTATACGCAATATTTTATTAGATCATAGGTATTTGAAATGTTATATAAACATATCAGATAAAAAATGTGACTATTGCTGACCATCCCAAAATGAATTAATTCCGCCGTTGCCCCACTGTGGGCCGCCATAAGTGTTAAGTTAATAAGAACTATCATAACGTTGACAATACGATAACAATAGGTATACCGACAGTGTTGAATGACCCTGTATATACACATTATCAAACGCAATAAATGATTGAGAATTGAGAGCATGACACAGGATGTTTCAAGATTTAGGATTCACTACATTCAAAATACTCTGACCTACATAGCAGCTGGTTACACTAACGGACACCATAAACTTCAATCACAGCACCATTAGCGTCCATGTATTCGGTGTTAGAATTGATCACGCTATATATCATAACTTCAGAGCACTCTAAACCTAGCTCCAACGCGACAAGGCTTTTAATAGCATGTATCAATCTTGATTGATGGCGCCAAGTTTAAACTTCACAGTGTTGTAGTCTGGTAATGCCTGTCAATGTTATTTCAGTTCAGTTGTTGATCTAAATTCAGTGGATATTTTTCTTTGTAATTTAAACATTCATTGAGTTCGAAAATTTTAACTGCTCAAACTGCATTTTAATTTGCCTCTTACAAAGGCAAGCTAACTAAACAACGTTGTTTTTTTTTCTTTTTCTCCATTATTGAAATAACATTTTATCTACTTACTCTGGTACCTATTTTAAAATGGGTGTAAATGTGCGTACATTTAAGGATTTTTGCTAATTTTACATCAATACTAAAGAAAAGCGATAATATGTGACCTTGCTAGCACATATTTTGTAACGGCTAGTAAGAGGCCTCTTTTAAGAGACATTCTGTATTTACCCTTGACCTTTTAATCATTTTCATCTATCTATTATACCTCAACGATGTCTTTATTCAATGTCTGAAACAGGTTTGTAAATTTTCTCAAAGACTTAGCGAACACAAAAATCGTCAATACCATGTCAAACAGTTGAAAAGTAGACAAATTTTCAATGCTCGCCGCTTGTCACTCGTTAACAGTGAAAAGGTTAAAAGTTTAGTTAGTGTAAAGGTTAAACTTCAATCACAGCACCATTAGCGTCCATGTATTCGGTGTTAGAATTGATCACGCTATATATCATAACTTCAGAGCACTCTAAACCTAGCTCCAACGCGACAAGGCTTTTAATAGCATGTATCAATCTTGATTGATGGCGCCAAGTTTGAACTTCACAGTGTTGTAGTCTGGTAATGCCTGTCAATGTTATTTCAGTTCAGTTGTTGATCTAAATTCAGTGGATATTTTTCTTTGTAATTTAAACATTCATTGAGTTCGAAAATTTTAACTGCTCAAACTGCATTTTAATTTGCCTCTTACAAAGGCAAGCTAACTAAACAACGTTGTTTTTTTTTCTTTTTCTCCATTATTGAAATAACATTTTATCTACTTACTCTGGTACCTATTTTAAAATGGGTGTAAATGTGCGTACATTTAAGGATTTTTGCTAATTTTACATCAATACTAAAGAAAAGCGATAATATGTGACCTTGCTAGCACATATTTTGTAACGGCTAGTAAGAGGCCTCTTTTAAGAGACATTCTGTATTTACCCTTGACCTTTTAATCATTTTCATCTATCTATTATACCTCAACGATGTCTTTATTCAATGTCTGAAACAGGTTTGTAAATTTTCTCAAAGACTTAGCGAACACAAAAATCGTCAATACCATGTCAAACAGTTGAAAAGTAGACAAATTTTCAATGCTCGCCGCTTGTCACTCGTTAACAGTGAAAAGGTTAAAAGTTTAGTTAGTGTAAAGGTTAAAACACTTTAAAAATTACTCGGTATGATATATTGAAAATAAAACATTGTCGTTTCAACTGCGTATAAAATGAAGAGTTTTTAAAACTAATTGTAATGCATTTTTTAAGTATTTTACAGTGCAAGAGGACTTAAAAGTCTTTCTGGCTCGGGTGTCGTTGGTTAGGTTAGGTAAGGTTAGGCGGGTAAGCTGAGAATGCACGCCCATTTTTGTTTTTACGCTCTGATGGGACAACTTTAACTTACCGGGTAATATCTGGTGCTTCGAGTTCAAGAACGATTTGTTTAAGAGAATCACCAGGTCCTGCCAGTACTACCATTTCTTTAATAGTTATCGGCAATCTTTGTTTTATTACGAAACGTGAGTGACAAACATACTGTCAGAAGCGAGTGCAAGTGAGATAGCGAGCCGGACGCTACGTATAAAGAAACGACGAGGTACCTACTTATCTTATCTTATATTATCTTACAGGTAGGCCCTTTTCCGATACACTTCGACCCTTTAGGATCTTGTTTGCAATTACCTCTCTTCCACACTCAGCTTTTCGAATGTGCAGGTTTCCTCACGATGTTCCTTCACCGTAAGAGCATCGAGTCATATTTACTTAAGTTAGAAAAACTCATTGGTCCATGGCGACCGCAGGGGTTCGAACTCGGTGCCTTACGATCTCGAGTCGACTCCCTGTAGGCCACCGACGCTCTTAGTACTGTAACTGTACTAAGGTGTCTTTATACAAAAGTGATGGCCTGTAACTGAATGCTATCTTATAAAGTGGGCATATATGAAACCCCCTATCATCATAGAAAACTCGCCAATGATTGTATTGTAAACTCTTTATTGTACATATATTAATTGCATCAATATAGATAATGTATATAGGCGAACTTATCCCATATGGGATCTTTTCCAGTTAACCTTGAAGCAGAATAAGCAAGGACAATGCAGAAGGATGGATAAATTATACACAATAACAGGAAATAACAGAAGGTATAGATGAATTACCGAGAACGTGGAATTGCATATGTAGTGGTTGTACCGTTCGCATGAAAAGGAAAACCATTTGTTTTTTCTTTATTTAATGAGATTACCCTAAACAAGTGGAACAAGTATATCCTTTTTTTGCTTCTAGTCGCTATCATTTATTTAAATTTTTATCTTTAAGGTTTGAAATTGCTTATGGGACCTATGCAAATTATTATATAGTTCTCCTGATGACTTCTTGGTCCGCAAATTTTTCTTACTCGGAGAGGGGAATTTTTTCGTTTTTGAATTTTTACTCTCCGTCATAATTTTATAAATAGTCGAGAGAGAAACACCTGTAGCTTTTTCACCTAATTGGGCAGCGGAGTAAGGTGAATTTAAATTTTTCATAAGTTCGAGTTCAAAATATTTACGACAGTAAGAATTATTTGTTTACTTTTGACTCTCAATCGGACCAAAATTATTGCGTCACTTACAGTCGTGCCCAGTTAAAATAACTCTGAAAATTGCGAAAATACAATAAAATAAAACGTATATTTTAGTGCATTGTAAAAAGTATTTAGAATTAGACATTATTTTTGTACTTACTTATTCAATATATAACAAAACTCTTTTTGTGCTAATGGTATTAGAAGTAGAGGAAATTTAAATATAGATTGCCTGTAAACACCATATTACCACTACATATACAATTCCACGCTCTCGGTAATTCATCTGAAACAATTGAGGAAAAAAAAATCTGCTAAAATAAAATGCATAAGTACATAGATAATAGAATAGATTAATACACAGCGTGGAAAAAACGAACACCACATGGACGCCAACTATGTTAAATATTGGAAATAGCAAATTCTACGCAAAGGAGCCTTGTTTTTTCGTAAAAATACTGCATTAATAAATAAAGAGGTAAGGATCAACACTCAGACTCATCTATCGAATTAATTAATTAACAATATTAAACTAAATCCACACTAAACTCTACCAGAATAAAAAGCAATGTCAGTAGATGAATGTTCTTTCATGACTCATTAAAACGGCCGGCCCCGTAGTTGCCTATTATTTGTACCCCCACTTTGTCCGGCTTGTTTGTTCGAGTCTTCATTTCCGGTGATATTTCAGGGGATATCATTGGCTTTTGCTTTTATTTACGTTTTTAAATGACAATGTTAACGTAACTGTTTTTGTTATTAGAACCTGTTTTGGAAATAGTATTATATTAACCTTATTACTAACATAATTATAGAGGATGAATCTGGTTTGTCTATTGAATTTGAGATACCGCCTATTGGCTTATGTGGGCAGACTGTAATCTTCTTGACCCTATATTGATTATGTGATCCACTGTCACAACGAATCAATCAAATAGTTAAGTGTCCAAGATGGTGTATTTAATTTTAATTGTATAGTAGTTGGCTAGCGCTACACAACAGCTACACTGATAATTAAGTACTTTTTTATTTCCTGAATATACTAATAATTAAGCTTTAGATAGTAATGGATATTCTAAGGATTTAATGTTAAAATTTTACTCTCAAGTTTGTCCGCATACTTTAGTCTGTTTCAAAGCTACTCCCGTAGTAATAGCATTTTGTTGAGCCGTGTGTCAAATATCGTTCAAATCCTAATCCCAATCCTGTCTAAATGACACGGATTTAAAGAAAAGGGTCAAGTGCAAGTCAGACTTGCCTCTTAGGATACTTTAATTTTTGTCTTCTTATTGTATTGTGTAGCGGCAAGAGAAATACACACTCTGAATATTTTTAACAGGCACAGACGGACGAACAACAGAGGTTTAGTAATTTGGTCCTGTAGGCTCTAAATATTTCCTCTATCATTCTTTTTGCGTACTTATAATGTAATATTTTTTTATTCATAAATGGGCTATTAAGTTTTGGTGCTCTCACAAACGGCTTTTAAATAAATCACGATTTTTCAGGTGTCATTAAAAAATAAAATTATGCATATTGCACGGCCACTTTACACTTAAAAACCCTTAATTAAAAAATATTTATAACCCAAGTACCAATCTTCAACACTGGTTAAGTATTTTACACGTATCCCTGTGTCTCACAGTATTGTAAACACTTGACCTAAAAGAGTACAATTACTTTCAACAAATCCCAAGCAAAATTATGTCTGAAGTTCGTACAAGAGGCCATATTTCCTTGTTCCAAAACGCTTTGTACCTGTTATTTCTCACAGAGGGCGGTAATAGCCTGCGTTTAACACTGACGGAACGACCGGGACGAAAAACAAACTAGTAATAATAATATTAAGTACGCAATACTTATACCTGTTTGTAATACTATGTTCTGATATTCCTGTTTTAGGTTCAGGTTTTATTCATAGTTGAAAGAGTTTTTTCGAACGACTTTTAAATTTGAGAAACCACCTCATAGAACGCAGTCGGGTAAAAAAGAAGACAATTTATTATTATTTTTATTATACATTCGTCCTGCTATTATGGTCTTGTGTACGTGGATAAAATATCATCTGTCATTTTCTGACCAGTAAGTAAATGCGAGAGTGACGGATGCGTTGTCCACCGCGATAAAAAGCGACCATAATAAGGGGGCTGCCCATTATGCTCTTTATTAAGAACAAATAGATTTAGTACGTTTTGCCCGGTATATTATTTTTCTTATAAAGCTGTTATTTATAGAGGACGATTGGTAGGAATCGGAGGTGGCTTAAAAAGCTTGGGCAGAACGAGGATTATGATAATTACAATGGGCTTGTTAGAAGTATTTACTCGCACAGGTTGCGGTTGTTTAACAACACATAGACAAAAATACAAACTACATAATTTAACAGGAATGTCAATTCAAAATTAAAATTATGAAAGAATTGGAAGCAAAAATGCTTTCTTATGAACAAAACGATATTGCATGTTACAAACGCAATAAATTCATTTTCTACGCCACTTTTTTAAGTAATTTTGTTTTATATTACAACAGCAATTTATTTTTTAAAAGTCCGCCGAATGCACTTAAACAATACATTTTACTGTGTACTTACTGCTAACTCTTAACTCACCCTCCAAATCCAAAAACCAAGCTACCCAATCTCAACCAAAAATATCCTCCTACTTCAAACTTAACTGTACTACTCCACGATTGGAAATTGAAAGTATAGATCTTCAACTTGCGTCTATTTAGCTCTGGTACTCTGAACTATACTTTATCGCAGACACGCGGCCAGTTTTGACGTACGCCTCCCCGCACATAAAGTAAAATAGTACCCCCCTAAAATACTAGTGGCTCGGCCGCTTCAGAAACCCTGAATATTGAATGCAACACTATTCAAGTAAATATTACTGATTCAATGCCGGCTTTCGTATTTACTTTGAGCCTGGCCGGGCACAGCTGTGGTAGCGCAGCTAGTTTAAAATATAATAAAATAGTTATATCCTTAACTTTAGATTTGCATTAAAAAATTACGATATAACTATTAACGCAATCGGGATAAACCTTAATAAATTAATTCCAGTTTTTAAAGATCTTTTTCTCTAACTATATTAGTATTACACATTTAACTTATCTCATTCAATTACTAATTAAATCTCTCATTTTGTATTTCAAGAATTTTGATTTTTCTCTTTCTTTGAAATTAATTTCGATGCGTTATTACCAAAATCGCTATGTGTATGCCTAAAACATGAGAAGAGTTTCTTATGTATTCCCTCTTCAGATTCAGGATTGGGTGACAAAAGGACCACCTTGAAATTATACTCAATACCACAAAATCAAAATGGTCCACTTGAGACGCAGAAATGAATGAAAATCTGCGTTACTTAACATTAATTAACAATAATGATTTTATTTATAAAATAAACACTTGATTTTATTGAGGAAGCTGTTCGAGTCGTGGCTGTACATCGGTGCTAATATTCCCGTCTTACTCTGGTCTTTCAGCGCCGTAATATGAATCTTCACCGAACTTCTGACCACCCTAACTTTGTCGGTTCAGAGTATTTCGTAGAATTTATTATTGGTCTACGTAATGTTACATAGATTCAATGGGAACAAATAGGGGGAGTACCTACCGGGAAACTTATTTCTCGAGTACGTAGTACATTTGTATTTATATTTTTTGAATCAATATGAAATGCATTAAAAACGTCCAAAATGTGGGAGCAAAATGCTCGCCCTCATCACACAAATACTTATCCTTTTTGAGACTCGAACGCATTGCTACAAAGCTAAGTAGGCAGGGTCACTAAACTATAATGCTCGGCCAATAAGAAGTAAATCCTGAATTTATAACCTACTAGCGTCTACCCGCGACTTTGTCCGCGAAGATTTCGATTATAGTTATTCCCTCGGGAGCTTATAAATTTTCCGGGATGAAAAGCCTATCCTCCTTACTTATAAACGTGGAATAACCTTGGAGTAGCTCTGCCATGTTTTGGCTTATCCGTCGTTTTCAAATGTCACAACGACAGGCAAGGACAAAACATGGCATAGCTAGTCCAAGGTTATTCCACGTTTATAAGTAAGGGGTATGTGTTAATCCAGGGTATTTTATCCAAATTCGTGCAGCCATTGCCGTTGCGTGAACGAGTAACAAACAAACTCATGAACTTTCGCATTTATAATATTACTAGGATACTTGGTTTTGAGATTATAATTTGTTCTGGAATTACAGGTGTCAGGAATGCCTTAACTTATAATCGGAACTATAGGCCAATTGCATCAAATAAGCACACAGGCCACTAGTTCCCTTACCATAATCTATCCCTTGTCAATAATGCATGCGGCACTAGGTCGGTGGCTGCAGGGAAGTACGCTGTGCCGAGGGTCAGTAACTTTACTACTACGGTGACAGATGCATGCAGAAACGTCTACCGTACATTCTCAATAGCTTGCCCACAGATATTAGGTTAGAGGCCAATAAGGCAAAGTTTAAAATAAAAATGTTTAATTATTTAGTTAGTATTATATAAATTTTATAATGATTTTAAGTATAGTTATATCCTAGAAAAGAGACTCAAAGATCCTGCAGTCAAACTGTGTAAACAGTTTTGTGGTAAAATGATCTATTCATATTATTCTAATTGTTTTCATTAATAAATTTTAATAAATAATAATAAAAATGAGTTACAATTAACGTACTCGCTAGCGAGTCGAATGCTCTGTCGCTCGCAGACCTCACAGTATTCTTATAGAGTGCGAGGGACAGAGCATTCGACTCGTTAGCGAGTACAGTAATTGTAACTCATGGTAGGGGTACTGATGGTAAATGGGATCTAAGACCTAGACATTCTGAAGACTACAATCTTAAGACTTCAATGAAATCTTTAGATTTCAAATGCGTTGCCAACCCTGAGATCTAAGACAAAATGCCTCTATGCTGCTAATTTTACCGGTTGTTTTATCCCTACTCTGGAACACATTAATGCGAACACTGATGCTTGACGGTAGTCAAAGGATAAGATGTTGGAAGCGATCCGGACTGACCCTGCACAAGGTTCTACCACCACTAAATAAGTTAATAGACCACTGACGCTTTCGTTGTTGTTTCTTTTTAATCCATATTGACTCAAAAGAAAAGTATTAGGTATAATTACGGAACGAAATCCATTTATTTCGGTAAACAGATATTCTTTTACAGAATTTTTACCTGATACAATTTGACCCCCAAGGCAATTCGTTTGTAAAACAATCTGCGAAATGTAACGAGCTCAAAAACAAATAAGATATTAGAGCGTATTCGATAAACCCGTAATAATAAGAATTCTTTGATAACAAATGAACATCTGATCAACAATAAAAGGTAATTGTTGTAAACAAGTTATTCAATTTGGATGTTTGTAAATACCTTGTTAAAACTTTTTTATTTTTCTTGATTGGAAGGCAAACTCAAATATAAAAACCGGTCAAGTGCGAGTCGGACTCGCGCACCGAGGGTTCCATATTGAAGATAATATGCTTGGTAACCGCAAAAGAAAATACTCATTTTGTTATAAGCTTTATTTTCCAGGTAATAAGGTCGATTTTGACTAGCCTAAATTTTAATACAGATTTTCTTAGTTTTTTTGTTATTTCTCAAAAACTGTAAATAATGAACACTTTATTTTATTTTTCCCAGAAAATATAAGTAATTATCTATACGGCATGATTTTTTTCAGAATTTTTGATTAGTAAACTTCGGAGATAAAGGGGGGGGGAACGGTCATTTTTTGTACATTTTTGGCTATAAATAAAAAAGTACATCAAAGACAATTTACAAAAAAATAGTTTTGAAATGTGCAGATTAAGACCTTTCATATGACACCCCATTTGCTATAATCAAACCACTTTCATTTTTGAACCCCCCATTCTAGACCCCTTTTCAATTATTATTAAAATTAATTTCATATTTTTTTACTATCAATAGATGCAAGCAAGCAAGTTGTACAACTATGCCAAATTTCAAGTCGACAGCATTTGTAGTTGCTGAGAAAACCTGCTGTGATATACAGACAGACAGACAGACAGACAACGAAGTCTCACCATAAGGGTTCCTTTTGTACCATTTTGGTACGGAACCCTAAAAAGGTTAATAAATTATGTAAAGGGAGCTCTGTTGTCTTTAAAAAATAATGTTTATACGAAGTTAGACTGTTGGCACGGCTTAAAATCTTAATTAACACAATATTCTTTGACGGGCACACATATACTTCTACTTCATGAAAAAAAAACTTACTTTGAAGTAAATAAGAGCTATCATAAAGTTGACATTACGCTAACACGTCAAAGGCAATATGATTTTTACCCCGTGGAAAGGAGACCCTGTCGTCGTTTTATTGATAAAAAATATTATCGGCGGACCACCTCAGTCTTGTACTATGAGTACTAGGCAACAATAAACATAATTGTATAGAGATATAAACACAGGACAAGGACGTGGAATACTTTTAATTCAAGGTAAGAAAAAATACCGAGAGAATAGCGATAAACAAGTTCGACGCAGACAAAGCCGCGGACAAAAGCTGACTAATAATTCCTAAGGCAAATTCATTCTTAAATATCCCATGGTGGAAAAAGAGGAAAAGAAGAATTTCGAGGAAATTTGGGATGTCAATTATACGAGTGTACAGTAATCCCAGCTTTTTAAAAGCTTTCGGCTGGTTATCGCTATCACGCTTGCACTCGCAACTGACAGTATATTTGTCATAGTAAATAATAGTTATGTATTAGAAAAATGGTAGCACTAGGTATACTTACTACTGACTTCCAACAGAAAGTCATTCATCAAAAAAGAATACTCCTAGATATAATACTCAAACACGTAATCAGGTAATCCAGTTCATCCAAAAGCCACGTATGCGCTTTGAACTTTCAAAGCAAAATTGCTCCTGACAAAGCCTGTTCATAACCTCTCTCTTACCGAAAATTGCAGCGGAATTGAGAAAAAGGCTGGCTGTTCGCATATGTCGCGGGTATTGGCATGGTTCCACTGATTCGGCTACTCCACGGTAGCTTTGTACATCACTAGTGGGTGGCGAGGTGATGGATAGTCGGGTGTACATTGCTGGTTTTTTAGTCGTTGTTTTTAATTTTTGATTGTACAGTCAACTATGGTTCGGTCATTATTGTGCTATGTTTAAGTGACGCAATAAGTTAAATTATTGGAAGTCTTGTAGTTTGCTTTACGACGTCATTTTAAGTTGCATAGCGGTCGAGGAATCAAATTCGTTAGCTGTAATTGAAGGGATGTTTACAAAAACAACATAACTACATTAGACATGATTTTACAGGAAACGAAAAAAAGTTAATGTCTTCGTACATACTAGTCATTAGAGATAAATATTGTATAGGTGATTTTAGTAAGTAGCTAATAGTTCAGAAATATACTATTACACATTTCAAAGACCAGTATTTTTTGAAAAAAATTGAAAAATGGATTCGTCACTTATGCTGTTTTTGTAAAATTTTGTTAGTTATGTTCTTTTTGTACGAAAATAAAACAACTTTCTCTGGAAATTTATATTCTTATTCTATGAAATACAGGCTTATTTTACTTTACTATTTAATCCTTTTTAATCCTCACATCCGCTGCTATTGTCATCACTATCTACCTCTAGAGACAACGATTCTTGACACGTTGGAGACAAAATGGATTGGTAGAATTGATGGCTCGTTGGTTTGACCAAAAATTGCATCAATTTCCTCAAGTCGCGTGCTTTGTGAGGATTTAGGGAAAGTGGAGACTCATAAGCACGTTTTAAATTCAAGTTCTCGGGCATTTTCTTCCTATTCCTAATGTCAATGATAACATTGATAACCCAAGGTCCCGTGAATGAGTATCGAACCGACACATATTTTGTGTCGTGTTCTATTTTTATCATTCTAACCTCTTTTAATTTCATAGCAGGCTTACTATTACGTAAAAAGTAACCTGAAACAGCATTCTTGATATTGTAGAATGAATCATGGGTGATTTTTTTTACTATAAATGGTGATGGACGTTCGCGAGCACTTTCCATTATAGCATTCCAGTCATCGGGCACTTCTGGAGACGATGTATAGTACCTAAGTATAAGTATAGGTAGTTATGTTCTTATTGTAAAAAATAATGTAGATATGTAGTTTTTGTAAAATGGGTATATTTTTAGGTGCCGATTTTGGACAAATGGGATAACTTTTGGACAACATCTTTTGCAAGACTTGTAGCTTCTTCTAAGATGAACACTGTGATACCAATAACTCAAATCCGCCAAAAATGTTAGTTATGTTGTTTTTGTAAACATCCCTTCAATTTTTTTACGATGGACGTTTCGATGAAAGCCTAACTAAACGATACTCATGTTTAAAAAAAAAACTAGTTAACCCTTTATAGGGCAAAACTAAAAATAGAACTGAATTCTAGCCTCATTAGGTTTCTCCTATTCGCACAAAATTCTTTGAATAAAAAATACAAAAAGTATCAGTTGTAAGTGGTCATTTTTAGTACCAGGTTTTAAAATTGACCTATAAAGGGTTAAATGTTTCAAACAATTATATCCTAATATTATGAATGGGAAAATAACTCCATAGAGAAACCCGTTTAATACTGCATCATAAGGAGGGTTATGTTATTCGAGTGTATTGTAAGTCTATTTATTTGGTATGTTCGGCAGCCTTATCGGTTTGATGGTCGTTACATTTGTCTTGTTAGAGGGAGTGACATAGGCTGTAATGCCTATCATATTTGAATGAAAGTAATGAGACGGAGGGGATAAGTTGTTTTAGCATACATCGACGACAATATGAAAGAATGCAGTCGAGTATTTAAAGCTGGTGCTTTATTACGAGATAATGTACATCAAACGATTCATAAACCCATCGTTTTTCAACCGCGATCCTGGTAGCAGGCAGGTCAAGCGGTGGCCAAATCGATTGAAGAGAAGCCCCAGGCTGATTCATGTTGCTGCGCCAATGCTGTTTAGGTTAGCTTAGAATTGTTTGAACAGCTTTTGAAAATAAACCCCTTTGTGGGTGAACAATTTGGGGTAGTGCGGGCTTTATTATCTTGGGTTTTAAAGATGGCTAAGGGGCTTATGCGGTTTTGAAGGGTGCAGTGTTGGAGGGCGTGTTGTCTTCCCTGATTACTATGACAAAGGTAACTTCCTTCTGTCGCACTGTGGGTCTTAATGCCGCTCTAAATAAAAGATACAGTGAAATAGATTATTATTTGAGATATTCATCTATAGCCTATAACAAACGGTGTTTAGTTTAACGTGCATATTTCTTTCTAAATACGTCTATGGCATCGTTGATCGTAGTATTCAAACGCATGGACTAATTTTAACAGCGTTTTTTTTTTAATACAAAGCTTATTTTAATGGGGTGGTTTTTAACCGTTTGATTAATATTGGTTAAGCCGGTTAAAAGTTATCCGCTCTATAGAAGGGTAATTCCGTAATGTAACGAAATTTACCATTTCAATGCGTGTTTTTTTTCTAGATATCAATTTAATCAAGTAGATAGACGTAAATGAACTCTTCCATTTTTAAATATGTCTAAAATAACAATCAGAATGCTAAAAATTGGTAATTTACTTTACTCTCTGCCATGGAATTGCAGATGAACTAGCGGAGGTCGCTTTTATTTCGGAGGTTTTTGTATGGTTTTTGTTTTACAATGCCAAATTTAGCGAAAACGAAAACTGAATAAAACATCTGTTTTCCTTTGCCAAATTTATTGATAATGTTATGAATAAGCTTGGATATAAATTACAACATTTTTATCGACTAGCGCCTACCAGATATGATTTTTTTTAATTTAGTGTAAAAGACAAATGCTTAGACGAGGGCACATTAAAACTTGTACTGAATCACCACCAAAACCTATTTGGACAAATAAGACGTACCAATTCCTAAAGATATTAACAGTTTTAGTACTAGCAATGCATTTTAAATGAATCTGACAATTATGTGGATAGAGTTTAATAGAGTCTAAAAATAAACGAAGTTCCTTACATTCTCACAGCCGATTTTTTACAACATGACTTTCCATAACTTATTATGAAATTATAATTTAACACGCCTGTATCGAACGATTTCTAAATCCATTTATATTTTACACGACTAGATTTTTAGTATATTTCACATAAAGTACGTACTAAAAACTTTCGAACACATTAGTCAAGCGCGAGTCTGACTTGTGCACAGAGGTTCCGGTCCGGATATCGAATAAAAACCGTCATTCATTTTGTTATTTACTGATAGACTCTTATACAAATCGCAATACAAATTAATTTCTATTGCGATACGAATTGTACGATGATGATTATACTTTTTTTTTAAATCATGTGCTACCTTGTCTTCTTTATTATGTCCTTTAATAAAGAAGTATTAGTAGTGTTTTAGTATGTAATTGGGTTTTCTTTTTACCTTTTATAGTTTCTAAAGCTAAATAGGTTTGTTTAAAAAATCGATACAAATATACAAATGTTAGTCATTTGTATAATTTGTATAATTACCCATTAGTCAAGCGCGAGTCTGACTTGTGCACAGAGGTTCCGGTCCGGATATCGAATAAAAACCGTCATTCATTTTGTTATTTACTGATAGACTCTTATACAAATCGCAATACAAATTAATTTCTATTGCGATACGAATTGTACGATGATGATTATACTTTTTTTTTAAATCATGTGCTACCTTGTCTTCTTTATTATGTCCTTTAATAAAGAAGTATTAGTAGTGTTTTAGTATGTAATTGGGTTTTCTTTTTACCTTTTATAGTTTCTAAAGCTAAATAGGTTTGTTTAAAAAATCGATACAAATATACAAATGTTAGTCATTTGTATAATTTGTATAATTAGTTATTGACATACATTTTTTTGCGTTTTATTTGGTCTGTTACGATTAATTTGTTTATCCTGTAACCCTGATCAAAAGTTTTTGTTAATGATTACTGTGTAGAAAAAAAATCTAAAACTGCTAGTGTGTCTATAACCTTTACTTTCCAATTCCGATATCCACTAAGGAATATAAGATATTCAAGCGACTTTTACCTCTCCCAAAGCGAAAAATGTTGTGAAAATGGTAATTTAGTTGTACGTCTGCCAGACTCCAATTTGTACTCTATCAAAACGAGGTACATTTGTCAAGGGGCTGTCTTCCTTTTCATTATTCACGATGCCAAAAACTTGGCAAAAAATAATCTAAAATTATTATCTCAATAAAACCACGGAGGTGACATTGACAAATACTAGGGAGGCCAATTCTTTTATTGTGAGGTTTTTATCATGCCAAGTTTGATGTCATAAAGTGGAAACAAATAATGTCGGACGCGGGGTGGCCATGGGAAATGTTTTGTTTTGCTAAAATTTGGGTACCGTTGCTTTTTTGGGGTTCCGTAGCCAACAAGGAAGCTTTATAGTTTCGCTATATCCATCTGTTTGTATGTCTGTCTGTCCGGCTCGGGTTTAAATCAGAGACTCCTGTTAGCAAAGAAAAAAATTATACGAAACATATTTCATGGAAAATGAAAATGGTGAAAATATGACGCTGATCGTCGTTTATACGGCATTGTTTTAGAGAATGATGCCGATTGTTGTCATCGCCAATAAAAAGATTAAAAAACCGGCCAAGTGCGAGTCGGACTCGCGCACGAAGGGATCCGTACCATTATCTATTAAAACGTTGTTGTATGGGAGCATTTTTTTTTCTTTGAATTTAATTATTTACTTTTAAAGTGAACATACAACAAAATATTCTGTAAATATTTCAAGCGTCTACTTGTTGCCGTTATAAATATCGAGCAAACAACTAACACAACAAAATACATCATCTGTGAAAATTTCAACTATTTAGCTATCATGGTTCACGAGAGCCTGGTGACAGACAGACGGACAGATGGACGGACGGACAGTGGAGTCTTAGTAATAGGGTCCCGTATTTAACCTTTGGGTACGGAACCCTAAAAACTAAATTATTAATTTAACTGCAAATTTGGAATTTGTAAAAAACTCTAACGGAACCCTAAAATGAATGTGCGAAAACATTCCAAAACTGCCATTGTACAACAAACGTTTGACTCGTGAAAAAGAATCTCTTTGCTTACGTCGGCAAACAACTTCGCATTGTTTTTTTTGAATGCCTGAAATGTGAACTGAAATAATTAAGCTGATAGACAGACGGTGTCATCGTAAGGGGAAATGTTACACTGTCATGCAACACTACCAAAAAATATGTATAGAAAAACGAAGGCATTCAGTTCATCATTTGTACACTAATCTACTTTGTGTGCTATGCAAAGAAGTTAAAAAAATACACAAGGATCAATTGAATAATCCATACAAATAAGTTTTATCAAATTATTTCATAACTTTATTAATCTATAACACGTACTTATAAATTATTTCAGGAGTAAGATAAACTACAGCATACATAATATCCCTGGGCCTATATTCTACGACGTCAAACAATATTGCTTTTGACCTGTTATCGTAGGCCGAGTTAAACACAATACGATAACACGACAAAAGCTATATTGTTTAACCACGTAGAATAGAGGGCCTCTATTCTTGTCAGTAAAAACCATATCGTCTTTGACCTGTTATGGTATTGTTTTGAACCCAGCCCCCATTACTGTCAAATAAATAAGAGCTATCAAAACGTTGACAGAACGATAATAGGTCAAAGATGATATTATGGTTTTTACCGCGTAGAATGTCGGCCCTGAACGTGAACGTTTACACATACCAATAATAAGTATTCAGCTTTGAGCCCGATATTTCCAAACCAATACAATTTAGGAGGCTTTCAAGAACAGACCCGTCTCATTTCTCAAAGGCTAGTAACTGTAGTAGGCTGTTTATGGGCCACAGTAATTACTTACTTGTGACACGCTTGCTTATTGCTAACTGAATTCATAAATAGTTTCTGTGAAAAGGTACTTTTGGGGGTTTACTATCATTTGCTACAAAACGTTACACAAACGTAATAATTTTGAAAAGTCAAAAGTCAAAAAAAGTCAAAAGTCAAAAATATTTATTTGCTGAACACAGGTGGTTATACAGTTGGTGTACATAATAAATAATGGATCTTTCCATGTTCTGCCGCTAGGCGTGCAAACTTGGGGGTTTTTATTATTTATATTTCCTTACGTTTCTCTTCTTATAATAACAATTTATAATATTTACTACATTTACTTTATAATAACTTAGTATTACTTAGTCCTTATTTTCTAAAATAAATTCATTGATTGCATAGTAGGCTTTAGTAGGCTTTATTAGAAAAATGTTTTTTTTCCAAAACTGTAAATACTTCAGGATTTTTATAAAACTAACCTAACCTAAGCTATAGGGTTCTACAAGATGGTCCTGAAATACGAGTAAATACTGAAATATTTACAGTTTCGGAAAAAAATTAAAATGATATGTTTGGGAAATTAATCAGTTTGTGGAATGTTGTTTAGCAAGTAATTGAATACCAATTTACTTAACAATTGCCAGAAAGGGATTACAAATTTTGATCTTGAATGACAAACTACGACGGCACTCTACGTGTCTCGCCTGCACCACTCTGTAACGATAGACGATGTGGTGCAGTATATCCGTCAGATGGTCGTTTGCAGTCTGATGGTGTTCCAGCTGCGGTCGCTTCGCTACGCGTACTTCTGTTCGATTGTAGTTCGCGTACCGCGGTTTATGCTGGGGACCTTCAAGTGTCCTGACTTCTGGCCAAAAGGTGTAGTGTTCCGGCGGTTTCGGGGCAACCTACCGACGGTGGATATGACGCCAATTTTGGCAAAACAGGACCACGCTGATCTGTTACCTCGGTGTTAGTTTCAAGTTGTAGGTATATTGTTAGTCAATAAAGTATTTGTAATTATGGGCGTCGATGCTCGAAAAAATTGTCTTATTCTTATATAATATAATTTCTTTAGAACTGTCTAATTTTTCAGTGTAAAAAATAACCTATGTCCCGTCTTTGGACTGAGAACTATATCTGTACTAAATTGAACATCCATCGATTGAGGCGCAAAGACGAAACGGACAAACACTTTCGCATTTATAAAAATTAGTTAGGATAAAAATGGTTTAAAACACAATAGAATAGAGACTCAAGTTGCGTTTCCAACCTGTAATAACCTAAAACCACTCTATAAAACAATCCTTTTTTATTATTTACCTACTTATCATAACCACTTTACTCGTATGGCGGCAGTAAAACTTCCCCAAATAAATCCTTCGTCAATATATCGCTAACCGCCCCGAAAGCTGCCAAGGAATTTGTTCGCATGTTTTCAAACATATCTTATTCCTGTCGAAAATCCTTCATAACTCACCCCATCACACTTACTCGTACCAACATAATAAAACGGTGATCCAAATCGTCAGGTAGGCACAATGGCGGAGTGAAAGTTTCCGGTGAAAGCAATTTCCTCCCATATTGCAATATAGAAGATAACCGGGAAAGCGAAATACCCGATCATTTCGAACCGCAGATTTCGCTTGCACGTTTACTGCGACCTTGTTTGGGTCTAATGTATTTTTCATTCTAGATTTTTTACTATAAACAGATGGGGGCCAGAAAGTTGTACAACTATGCCAAATTTCAAGTTGATAGCATTTGTAGTTGCTGAGAAAACCTGCTGTGACATACAGACAGACAGACAGACAACGAAGTCTCACCATAAGGGTTCCTTTTTTACCGTTTTGGTACGGAACCCTAAAAACGGTTCAAAAAATCTACAAATACACGATTGCGTTCATTACTGATCCCAAATGACAATCCATGATTTATCGTTAGGTTGGCGATAACCTACCAGTTATTCTCTCGCAACAATTAAGATAAGGTATAATTATGTGTTAAGATTTCCATTCGATAACCTAATATGCGTTAATTTTTGCAACGTTTTCATTAGCAAGGCATTCATTGAGGCCTTCTTTAATTTATCTTTACCACAATGAATATTTACATTAACGATCTATAACATTTTCAGTTTAAAAATTGTTTCTGTGTCGTGTCTTTCTTTCATACCAGTGCGTGTATCATGCGTTTTTTTTTTCAAAATAGTATATGATAAATGAAATGCTGGTTTCCGACTGGTTGTATCGGTGTTTCAAACCTTGTAAACTTTATAAATATTTTTTGCAAAACAAAACAGTTGAATCGCAATTTAATTCAATAATATGTCAACTCTAGACACCTTGTTGGGATAGTAATAAATGACAATGACATTTTTAAAAGTGTCAAAGTACTAAACACATTAATGTAATATATGGAACACGCATCAACGGATTTGTTTAAACAGTTTTTGCTATTTTTATAATACTGAGAGGTGTCAAGTCGCTTGGTTCATTTTGTAAAATGTAGAGGATACGATGAGCTAGATTGGTAAAAACTCAATTTTCGAGTGTTTGTTTTCTTTGTTGACACATTATTGCTTATCATTGAGGGTAGACAAGTTGCTTAACGCTAATTTTCTGTTAATTTGTGTGGAATTGACAAAGGGGCTCACGCGCGACCGTCTGACAGCTTTCTAATCCTATACATTTTTGATAGCGAGTCAAAATGAAAACGATTGCGATTGCGAGTGCGTAAGAACCATTCCTTAAATATCTAACGTGTAGAAATTAGGTAAGGTTTGATTTATAAAACCCTGAATAAGTAACAGTTTCTTAAAAAAATACGTTATGACTTGCGATGATTATGACCTAAAACACATTATGACTAAAAAATTATGGCAGACAATATAGACCCCTCATATAAAGAAATAAATATTTAACTGCATAGAACACATCCAAGACTCTGAAACAAATACTTGCACTCATCACACAAATATTCGTCCATACCGGTCATCGAACTTTGTAATAGTCTCTAGTAACAGAGGGCTTATTGTCTAACGCATTCGCAATCACGATAGTTTTCATTTTGAAAATCAAAGACCTTTTAGGCCGGAATTTGAAGCCGGTTGCCATTGCGAGTGCTTTAGACAATACCCCTCAGGTTTCCAAATATTCAACTGTTCCCAAGGAAATTCACGCGGTTCAAATTGAAAGGACAGGTCCAATAGACGAGTACATCCCATGGTTCAAATTGAAAGGACAGGTCCAATAGACGAGTACATCCCATGGTTCAAATTGAAAGGACAGGTCCAATATTGAGTTTGCCACATACTTTTTCCTTTGCACATAGTCTGCCGATCCGAGTTTCATCAGGAATACATTTTTGGGGCACGCGCCATTAGCTGATGTGGTAATGCTTTGAGCAATGTTCGCGGCAAAATGTGATTTCATTCGCATAGCGGCACGTCTTTGTGTTTCAAGAAGTATGGAAAATTGGAGGTGAATCTATTTCCAGAGGTAAATGAGGTTCTTTGAGGATTTGCCGCATAAAATTAATGTAGTGAGAAATCTTGGGGCATGCTAGTGATTTGATGTCGTTGAATATTACCGTCGGTACCATCGGGTCGTCGCTGTATGAAGTAGGTAATATAGCTGATTTACTATTGACTTCATAGAAAAATAAGTAAGTCTTATTTCCAAGTGTAATATCGAATTTGAATTTTGAATTTGAACTCTTTTTGTCTTTTTTATTTCTAGGGTCTGATTCCAAGCCTCTTGAAATAATAAAGGTACAGTTATAAAGGTATTTTTTTTAAATATTGTTGAAGAATCTGAATCGCTATCAAAAAACTCAATGATGACGTTACTTGATCGATAGAAGAAAAAGTTCGTGCTCGAGGTACGGTGACAAATGTTAGGAAATATAAAAAAAAATGGTTTAATTTGTCAACGTCATTAGAGATGCCAAGTCATTTGTAACTTATAGGAAACTCAACCGTATTGATGTAGAATGTCAGATTGACTTTAGACCTAAGGTGAGTCATAAATTATAATCTTTGACTGTAGGTACCTATTGAATCGATTAAGTATGGTAATTTTTTTAGAGGAAGACCCTTTCTCAGCAGTCAGCTGTAGACGTGTTCGGCTGACACGGTGATGGAAACAATAGTTGCTAAATTAAAAAAAAAACCGGTCAAGTGCGAGTCGGACTCGCGCACCGAGGGTTCCGTATTGAAGATAATATGCTTGGTAACCGCAAAAGAAAATACTCATTTTGTTATAAGCTTTATTTTCCACGCAATAAGGTCGATTTTTACTAGCCTAAATTTTAATACAGATTTTCTTAGTTTTTTTGTTATTTCTCAAAAACTGTAAATAATGAACACTTTATTTTATTTTTCCCAGAAAATAGAAGTAATTATCTATACGTCAGGATTTTTTTCAGAATTTTTGATTAATAAACTTCGGAGATAAGGGGGAGGAACAGTCATTTTTTGTACATTTTTGACTATAAATCAAAAAGTACATCACAGTTTTTTTTTTTAAAAATTGTTTTGAAATGTGCAGATTAAGACCTTTTATATGAAACCCCATTTGCTATAATCGAACCACTTTCATTTTTGAACCCCCCATTCTAGACCCCTTTTCAATTATTAATAAAATTAATTTCATATTTTTTTTACTACAAATAGATGCGGGCAAGCAAGTTGTACAACTATGCCAAATTTCAAGTTGATAGCATTTGTAGTTGCTGAGAAACCCTGCTGTGACATACAGACAGACAGACAACTAAGTCTCACCATAAGTCGTGTTCAGTCGTGACCTTTAGTCGTGCTCAGACGCCGATACATGCTGACTATAGATTAGGTACAGAAATGATTTCCCGCGTTTTTACTGTCAAAGACCTTGGCATTATTTTTGATACACGTCTTACATTTCATGACCATATTAAGGCGCTTGCCGTAGAGTGTTACAAAAGATTGGGCTTTGTAATCCGGAATGCACGAGATTTTGACGACCCAACTGCCATTAAATTGTTGTACACGACCCTGGTCAGAAGCAAACTCGAGGCGGCTTCGATCGTCTGGCACCCGTATGAGTCTACTTACGCTTTACTTCTAGAAAAAGTACAAAAAGCCATGCTGCGATTTATATATAGAAAGTTTTATGGTTATTATCCATTTCTATATCCTACTAAGTTCTTGCTGGGTTCCCTTGGTTTCAACTCTTTAGAAGTAAGGCGTAATTATGCTCTACTGACGACAGCTTGTAATATGCTCCGGGGTAACGCGGACTGTCCTGAACTTGTGACGCAACTTGTAAGGCTGTCGGTCCCGTTTGTCCCTAAAAATCATTTAAGACCGCGCACCCATAGTCTTCTTGCAGTTCCAAAAGCAAGAACAGTGTCACATAGGAATTCTCCAAATGTTCGGGCACTACGAATGCTTAATGCACTTCTGCTGTCAGCACCGGAGTGTGATCTGTTTGACAGTCGGTGGGTGGTTATATCTCGTGAATGTCTCGGATTCTGTGAGGAAATAGATAAGTCATGAAGGGATAGATTATTCCCATTTTATGCACTATTATTGTTTTATTATCTTGTTGTTTAATTTGTGTGTGTACAATCTTTTGTTGTAAATGTATCTGTGTGGTTAATTGAATCTCTCAGCGCATTAGTGTTTACTGTAATGCTGTGAAGATTATACTTGATTATAAATAAATAAATAAATAAATAAATAAATAAATAAGGGTTCCTTTTGTACCATTTTGGTACGGAACCCTAATTATACAAATTCAGGACACGAATAACAGCTGTAAATAATGCATGTACTTTATAAGCAGCTGTTGATAAATAATTTTGGTTTAATAAAACAATGCCGCCTCCCTTTCCACTTATACTCCAAGTCGCAGGCCTAATTCCATTTGAAGCTTTGGTAAAAGCTACCTCATATGAAAAAAGTGACATTATAATTGTATCTTTTGATTGGCGAATCGCGCTCTTCAGCTGGATTCTGAAAATTGATGACAATAAGTATACTCCATTTGGTTAGGTATTTAATTAAATATAAACAAACAAACCACGTGACATAGTTGGTCAGCAAATAGGAGCAGAACACTGATACGTCAAAGCTCGACCAAACAGTTTTGATTGGCTGTTGAACATAGCCACGTGGTTTGGTTTGTTTATATTTATTTAAGTAAGTACCTATTTAAACAGATGAAGTATAGTAGATAGATAAAAACCCGCCATATAATGGTGACCCTTTCTTTCGGAGTTGATATCTCTTAAACGGCTTAACCGATTTTCATGAAACCAAGCTAAGAATCACCGCTAGAAAACCTGCTTTCAAATAAATAAATAAAATCCAAATCGGTTCAAATGTTTAAAGCTAAGAAGCCACAGACACGCACACACACACACATAAATAGCGGTCAAACTTATAACACCCCTCTTTTTGCATCGGGGTTTAAAACAGTTCCTAAAACAACATGCTACATTCATATTAATATTATAAATGTTAAAGTAACTTTGTTTGTTACGCTTTCACGGCTGAACCTCTAAACCGATTTCAATGAAATTTTGTATGGAGAATGCGTAAGTCAGGAAATAAGGTACTTTTTCCGAGGGAACGTTGATTAAAAACTTTGCGGGCGTTGCTGTGGGCAACGGCTAGTCCTAAATAAAATATGGAATAAATTAAATTATTTCGTCGTATCCCTTTATTTGCGTTGGTAGATCGTTTACTGACAAAATGGTTCCGAGAAGTTGTATGTATGTATGTATGTAAACTCTTTATTGTACAAACAGAAAATAACAAATCAAAAAGAAACAGAAACACAAAAGGTATGTACAAAGGCGAACTTATCCCTTTAAGGGATCTCTTCCAGTTAACCTTTGAGCGATTGGGATATTAATAAAAACAACGGATGGCTAAACGTACAACAATTAAAGATACAGAAGACTAAAATAATAATAGCAAATAAATAAATAATAAATAAATGAATATACTTATATAAATATAAATAAATACATAATTAAATAAATAAATATAAAATAATTATATATAATATAAGTATGAAAGGTAGAAAGGACATACAGTCTTAGATCAGGAACAAGAGTCAAGCCATTACTTCTTAAACCTAGATCTAAGTGAAGCAACAGATTGTGATTGCCTGATGTCAGTTGGAAGACTATTCCATAAACGAACAGAATGTACCGAGAAGGATTTAGAGTAACATTTGGATTTGCTAGCAGGAAAAGCAAGGAGTAGGTTGGCACTCGAGCGTAAGCGGTTCTGGGAGCCGGTAGCTAAGAAAGAGAACCGTTCGACAAGGTAAGGAGGGGATTGAGGATTGAAAAGGATATTAAATAGCAACGACAGGATATGGACATTTCTACGCGACCTAATGGGCAACCATTTTAGCTGAGTACGGAAATCAGACACATGGTCAAATTTTCGCAAGCCAAATATGTACCGAATGCACACGTTCTGAAGCCGTTCCAGCTTATTGAGCAGCTCTTCAGTTGCGTCAATATATGCGATGTCACCATAGTCGAATGAAGGGAGAAGAAGAAATTGCGCAAGAGTAATCTTGGTGCGAAGGGGTAGAAAATTCTGCAGGCGCCTAAGAGAATGGAGAGATCTAAAGAGTTTACGACTAACTTCAGAAACATGAGCCGACCAGGAAAGCGTCTGATCCATTGTGAGACCCAAATTTTTGACAGAGCTGTGGTTGAAAAAGGAATGATAGTACCGTCGAATACCAAATTCGGACACACAAGGTCAGACAACTTTGCGATAAAATGTGAACTACCGATAACAATTGCTTGCGATTTTCTCGCGTTGATTTTTAGCCCGTAGTTAGCTGCCCAGTCTCGAATAGTCGCAAGGTCAGAGATTATTAGGCTTATTAAGGAGGGAAAATCATCAATACCATCCGAGGCGTAAATCTGCAAATCGTCAGTTGTCGACAGTTTCCTATGTTTTGATTAAGCCTGATTAGCTTATTAGCACGTGGGATTAACTGGCCACAATTTCGTACTAATTAGAACTGTTTAAGATAATAATGGTTAATTGGTTAATTTGATAACTTGATATCTACATTCGCGTGTACTATCAATACTAGGTATACAAGGTGTCCCAGAACTTGACGTATAATAATATGTTAAAGAATAAGAAAGCCTCTTCTATACCGGTCCAGACTATAGTTTTAACTTTCTTATGTTAATTAGGCTTAGGAGTCATTAAGGTTTTAATGATACTGGTAAAGAGCGCTACCTTGCGGTACACCTTTGCCCTCAGCTAAAAATAACTATAATTTGTGGCTCTTTAACTTGATAATTTAATTCTGAACAACGTAGCAATGTATTGAATTACACCGTTCCAAATAAATCCATACTTTGTAAGCCTCTAAAGCATTCAATTTCTCGTTTTTTATTCAAAAACTTTGATTTTTGTACTGAATAAAAAATGGTCTAGACTAAGATAGCATTAATGTTGTTTCTTAAGTTTGCACAGTTAATCAATATTTCGAAATTGTACAACAATCGTACTACTTAACATGGTTAAAAATAAAGTTACCAAATCCTAAAATGCTGAAAGTTTACACAGAGGTAATTTGATGCAATTTGATTAATACATGTAAATCATTGTAATGCGCGTAAAAGGTTGGTTTCAAACTACAATTCATTGTTTTGACAGGCACAAACGGGCAAGATGTAATTAATAATTGGTCAACTTGATGATATCTATTTTAACCTGACATAATCTACTACACTCAGGGAATCTTGGTTTGGTTTACTGCAATGTTTCACCTGTATTGGTCAAATTGCATCGAATGACGTCTATTTACATCGATCAGGGCCTCTATCAACACGGTAAAAACAATATCGTGTTTGATCTGTTATCGTATTGTCAACGTTTTGATAGCTCTTATTTACTTCACAGTAATGGCGTCACCATAACAGGACAAATACTCGTACGATATCGTTTTTACCGTCGGGAATAGAGGCGCAGAGAATTCGAACTCGGAGCATTTTAGGATGTATGCAAAACTTAAACGAAATTAGGTCACATTTACGTCAAGCTTCGGGGCAACCTGTTATATCGATACTATTATTATAAATTACTCACTTTGTTTGTGTTTTACGCTTTAACAGCTCAACTACTAAACCGATATTATTAAAATTTGGCACAGATATAGCGTTAGCCCTAAGGCTTACAGGGTAAAATTAATCAGTTTTTGAAGGAATAGCGGTATAAGAATTCTACGTAGTTACGGGTATCCGTTATTGTTAAAATAAAGACTTTAATTACCATTTATTAGCCCTAACGAAAGGAAGAATAAAGCAAGAATATTTCTGCTGCAAAGTCCGGAACCTTAAAAAATGTGCCATTTGTGATAACATCACATCATTGTAACCCTTTCTTAGGACTAAATCAATAACTGTCACCGACAGCCCCGTAAATAGAGGGCCGAGACCTTTACGAAGTAATAATATTGATTGAACGCTCACTGGACCTCATAAATAACACTAGTTTCAATAGAAAAATGTCGAGCTGATCTAGACTGATTAAGTTCAGGGCTTTGTCGTTATTTGTTCTTGATTTAGTAAGCGTAGTGGTAGGACGTTGCGTCCTTATTGCTACCATATCCTTTAACCTACTGCCAAGCAGCAGTGTTTGCATTGCTGTGTTCTGGAGTGGGGAAATGACAACCGGTAAAATTACTAGCATTGAGGCATTTAGTCTTATTCCTCAGGGTTGGCAACGGATTTGGAGTCAAAACCATATCGCCTTTGATCTGTTATCGTATTGTCAACGTTTTGATAGCTCTTATTTCCTTGACAGTAATGGCGGCAGACGGCAAAACAATACCGTAACAGGTCAAATACGATATGGTTTTTACCGCCGGGAATAGAGGCGCTGGTTGCGTGAGCTTGAGTTCGTTATATTTACATTAAAAATTAAAATGAAATCTTATATTTACGATTGTTTCGAGTACCTAGAATTAGTTAATTACTCTTTTAGAACGTGTATGATTTACGTAACTGCTACTCCTTCCTTTTAAATCAAATGATATCTCTCGTGAACGCTCTTACAGATTTCAACTGCATAGGAATTGGTCATCGTGGGTGCTACGCGGCCGTCCTATCAAAGAAGACGTCTAACTACATAGTAATAGTGAAAGCATTTTAAATTTAAAGTGGTTACCAATAGAGTATAGAATGGTTCGACTACCACATTTTCATGTAGCCGCTTTTGTTTTGGTAGGATGGCTGTGTGAAACCACGGACAGCCAGACAATGGCGCCAAATCCCTTTATTTTGAGAAGGTTTTAGGTAAAACTTATATGACATTCAACGGTTTTGAACTATATGAGAAAGATAGAGTAAGTTAGTCAATATCTAACCTATAAATAAATGAATAAATATCACGAAGCTATATTTAACCTTTAGCTATAAAAAAAATCATATTCGTTATACAAGATAGATAATAATATACCAAACGTTTATTTGCATTGTAGTACACACGTACAATTAACAATAAAAGAACCGTGAAACTAAAATTACTCATAAGTTGCCAAAAGAATGTGTGCGTTGCATCAGGGCAAAATATAAATGGTAGTCTGCCACTGGTATTCTACCACAACCCGAGAAACGACAGAGCAAAAACAAGCAAAATATTTATGAACAGAAAAAAGAAAAGATAATACTCATAGAAATTATTATTATATTCGTAGTTTACAAAGCATTTTGAAGCATACTAATTAAAAAAATTAATGTTGAAATTCCTTCAATTTATCGACAAAAATTTCAAACGCAGCATAAACCTGAAAGGCTTTGCATTTTGAATAGGGCTAAAAGGTGCTGGTTATTCCAGAAAATTACACAAACGGCAAAGTGCAGTGTCCGATGGAACAGCTATTAGCAAATCCATCGCGGGGAAAGGCGCCGATAATAACTTGTAATAAAATATAAACGTTTCGAAGTATACAACCTGGCCCGGCCTGATCGAAGTTTTCATGTTTTTTATTGATTTATTTACTTATTATTGGTACGATAACTGTAATAACTATATTATTAGGTACTTAGACGAACATTAAACACGACAAACATTTTTAATGCAACACGAGTATAATGAAAACAGTCGGATTTTAAGGAATTGGTTTTTTTTAAACGATTTCTACTTAGTAAATAATTATAACGTATGCAGTACCTACGTGTTATTTAAGTAGATATATTATTTCGGACTTGATAAATATAAATGTTTACTTTATACAACGCAGATAGTCAGAAAAGCTGTCTTGCTTGTAGGTATTAAGATAAATAAAATTGTCTATGTGTATTTTTCTTTTAGTGTCCATTTAGTTTCATTTCAAAGGTTCCGGAAATGCAGCTGTATTAAACGACGCGGTAAAAAACCTAGTTAATAGTGAACCTTCCTACAAAGCTAGCGGTCCCTGGTTTAATTCAAGGTAAGGGCAAATATTTTTGTATTGTGAGCGACTTTATTTCTGAGTCTTGAACGTTTTCTAGATAACTCGGACAGATTGTGAATCCTGTTGGTAAGTGCAGGTTACTTGGATCATGTGTGTATGTGTGTGTGTATGTGTGTGTGTGTGTGTGTATGTGTGTGTGTGTGTGTGTGTGTGTGTGTGTGTGTGTGTGTGTGTTAATTTGTTACTCCTTCACATTGCAACGGCTGGGCGGATTTGTATGAAATTTGAAATAGATATAGCTCCGTTTACAGGAATAAAGGAATAACGATAATCTAAATCTAAGCGGACGAAGTTATTGTAAGTATGTGCAGTTTACCATTTTTCGAGATAGATTACAAGAGTGATGATTACATAGAGTGATATATTATATTTTACGAAAAAATTACACATAACAAAAAAATATATGCTAAACTTGTTTCAACAAAAAAACACAAATGGTGCCTAAGATACCTAGTCTCCCTGTATCCATATTATCCCAGTGAAAAAACACACTGTATAATATACCTAACATAATTTTTATTGTGTCACCTATCGTTAAATGGACTTTGCACACATCCTTAAACAAACTTTTTTATTATTACAACAAAACCCTTGTTTTTAATCCCCAGAGTAGGTACCAGTACCAGTGATGATATAGTGTTATTACTTGCGCCACCAGTGATATTTGTGCAAGCCGCTGGCTCCCATTAGAACGGTGGGAAAGTTCAGTGTTGACACAGTCTACTAGTTCCTTCCGGCTCGGTATAGTCTCCTTCAATAACAGCGGTAACTTTTGTTATTAATTTTACAAAGGACGGATGTCGTCGATATTTGCTGTAAGGAATTTAAACACACACACATAGGGGGTTTCGTTTCAGTGAAGATGCCATCTGACTGAACCAGATTTTTTCTACATTCCAACAAGGACAGGGTGCTATAGTTAATAATTTAGGATATGTAGAATTTTTAATCTCCCGTAACTAACTAAAACCCGAATAAAAAATGAAGCTTTAAGCATCGTTTTGTGTAGGAAATATTGTTTTTTTTTTTAGAAGAACGGTGTATTCTTTTTTTTTAATGGAATAAAGGATGTTGAAAATACAGCAGGGAACTTACTATAAGACAGGTCAACGCGTTTAAGTAAATTACACTTTTCAATATTTTGTGACTTACTTACACGTAGCTTAAGATGGGGATTTTACTCAAGATCAGCTCATTAATACGGCCTTAAGTAGACGTTGTATAACCCACGCTACGAGTCTAACCTCCTTATTCATAAAAGCACAATAAACCTGTTTTAGGTAAAGTATTTTTTTTACCTTTCTGACAGAACACATTTCAAGCACACTTAAGCTAAGAGCACTGAATAAGGCGGTGAGATTACACGCTATAAACTAATCATCATCCTCATCTCCTAGCGGTACTCAACTTCGTCTGCTTATGATGAGAGCTTCGCTGGTGCGCTATGGTTCGAAAACCAATAAGGATATTGGAAAAAGGTACCTACACCCTTTCCTCCAAAGACATCCCTATCGCTTAATAAAGTCTTCGTGTACACAGTCTCATAAGACACCGAAGACGTCCGGTAACCGAGCCCACCCTTTAAGTGAGCACTTAGCCGAGCCGGCTTGAATTACGGATAAAAAATAAGAACCAAATGTTTCACCGCAATTTTTATAAGTACTGGAATTTGTCTGGATGAGTTCTTAGTTTAATGGTCTCTGGTAATAGTAATGGCAGTACTTCGGGAAAAAAGGTTAAAAAGGAGGTTAACCTCCTTTCGTAGGAAAAATGTTTTTTTTTAGATAGTTATTTTACGGTCACGACTTTGCACGCCATCGATTGCAAATTTTATTTATTAAAGCTTCTGTAAGTTTTACTGAAAAATGTTGTTTTATAATATTTTTTACTTTTCGCGTTGAAAGAAAAACACAGGCTTACTTCTATTTAAAACTAGCTTGTTTTGTGCCTGATGCCGTCATGGAAATAAGTTTAAATATAGTTCGATAAAGTATACGCTACCCTGGGCGTAAGTAACCAGGTGACAGCATCAAATTATATACCTACACACCACGGGCGGTAATAAAGAAAGCCTCAGATCGCATATTTATCGCCCTCGCCTTCGGTTCGGAAGTCAAATACCTGCGTTCCAAGATATTTTTTGTTTCACGATATATTTTTTTTAAACTCGTTTTTTTTCTGTACCAAAACAGTAAAAATTAAAGGCAAAACCACTACTAAAGGCAATTTAAAGTCACTTTTGAAGGAAAAGCCAGGCAGATTCCTTTGCTTCTTTTATCTTTAGGTACAATTGCAATCGGTGGTAAAATTTTACAGCTCTTCCTGCAGTTTTCCAAGTCAATGACTTTTGTTAGAATAGTTATGCTTGGTACTATTTTGTTGGTACCTTTTCTATTTAAAATAAATGTGTTATTAATGTAAAGAGGAACCATTTTTTGCTATTACGTACCTACGGTTTTCTTTTCCTCTTTATTTTACGGTTTTTAGATTTCTTTATCGTCAAAATCTCCTTCGCCTACAAGAAGTAAAAAATTGGACAAACTAAGTAATTATTATATTATATAGTGTATATAAAAGAGGATAAGGATTCTTAATCCAACTTAACAACTCTGTCTTAAATTATTTAAAAATATGTAAGCTAGCTAACATAAAGCAGATAAAGCTAATGACACTTATGCTCTCTTCCGCTGGCGCTGCAAGAGATTGGCTTACGCTTTCGGTACTGTTATTGCAAACTAATAGTCACATACAAAGATGTTAAAGGATAAAAGGGTCCATCAAATTTTTGTTGTAGCTCGTTACCATGGTGACGTCTTCTGGGTCACTCTTTAAAAAGTATGATTTCAAAAGATATAAGTCCACTAAAAATCGGTTTTATTGGCATTACAAACAAACCCATTATTTTATGGCTTTTCTCCTGACTGTGCTAGATCATTGTAACTGTGTTGTCACCTGGCTTACGGGACAGAATAACGACGACAAAAAGTTGATCCACCCAAAAACAAAAGGTAATGAGTAAAAAACTAAATACAGATTCAATTTAAAATTTTAAATCTTATAGAATTTCTACCGTTATCTATTTTCGTCGTTTGGCATCTCTCTTATTCATAATATCCGTCTCTTTTATCGTTCGTTTGTATATTTGTAAACAGACCTACGTATATAATAATAATTTATACATCGATGAAAATTAGTGAGTAAGTTTATACTTATATTATTGCAAACTGTCACTAATACGCTAGTAAACATCTTAGCCTATTTGTGCTAAATGTGGTTACAGAATTATCAATAAAATTTTAAAGTTGTTGGTAGTTCTGTAGCTCTGCCTACCCCACTCTGGGATTACACACGTGAAATTAAATATGCATGTATGAAAACCTTTCGTGGGAAATTATTTAAGTGATGGTGAAAATCAAACCACACGATTTCATGGCACTGCCATTATTGCACTCCAATATGCGCTTTCTAGAAAGCGCTAACTAAAATGAGGGGTAATTACACAAAAGATTCCATAGGGTTTAAATCTATCCGTAAGGACCCCACCAATGAGATAAGATACGATAAGATAAGATTGTGAAAATCGCATGAAAATTCGTTCAGTAGCGGCGGGGGAGTTTTATAATAATAAATGCAGTGACTTCTAAGTAAGCAAGTCATAATTGCCAGTATAAAAAAAAAACAAGAAAAGAAAGTCAACGAACGCCAGTAAACCAACTTAAGGAAATCGATATTACATAAACCTTCATACCGGTACTTACCCAGGTTCACAACGTCAACCTAGTTAGTGCCTTTGCAACGTCTCCCTCGCTCTAGAGAAACGTAAGCGCCTGAAGCAAGGGCTTTAGCATCAATTTACACGTGTGTTATTGCCTATACCTTGCTTGCAGGCGCTGGAGAGACTCGCCTTTGAGGAGACTAGAGAGCTTTGAAAGAGAATGTACATATGCATCGGCCACGCCGTTGCATCGTAACCACTAAATTGGATAGTCGGTGGTTTGCGATATATGCAATTTTACTATGAGACATATTTAAAGTTCACGTGTTAAAATAAACAGTAGAATACCTAATTAAGGTGACCACTGTGACACTACGACTTTAGTCTTAGTCGTCTGTGTCTCTCACAAATATTAAGTCTAAGGATGAAGCGTAGATAAGTAGAATATCAGTTAGAGGTAGTGTAAACATAGCGGCTTTTTCTTAGTCGTCTGTCCCTTTCATAAGTAAGCAAAACTTTTGCCATAGGTATATTTACAAAGGATAAATGTAGGCTGAAATAAAAACTAGAAGAAGTAAAACCATGAATTTTGAAATATTTAAATTTTAGAATGTTTCTGGATTTGAAGCATCACAAGTCCAAAACGTCAGAAGATTTTTAGGTATATAATGGATGCACGGAGAAGACTCCAGGTCTTTCGTAATGGCTCTCGGAGCGTCGTGACGATAAATCTTTTATTCTAATTTTGGGGTGGGTAAGCTTTGCTTTATTTTGTCATTTTTCCTTAACAAAAGGGAATTATTGAGAAAATACTAAATTCATTTCTAAATTTTAAATAAACAATTTAGAAGTACGTTATAAAGAACATGCTACTAAATTAAGTGGGAAATTCGATTTAAAAGAACTAGTGCCTTTTGGAAAGTAAATTTTGCCAAAGATTATCGTTTTACAGCGTGAGTGCGCTGGCAGAGTTGGATAGCGCCTAACGGTGCCAACTCACTCTGTTAAAACCCTCACGGGTTAAGCCTGCTTCCTGTGCAAGAAGTAGCCACCTTTAAAGGCTGCTGCAGTGTTGTAGCGGCTTGGGTGTTGATTTGCACCTGGTTTCTCCTGATTCGCTACCAACGCAATGGGTCTTGCCCTCTTTAGGGTACTGGCACGAGGCGTGGATTCGTCAACCATTGCCTGTTAGAAAATCAATGATCTCAGTCCTGATGCTTACCCTCATTTCCTATTCCCGAGAGAGTCTCATCCCAGGCTTCGGCCGAGACTTTCTCACCAACACATATGGCTTAGGGCGTTAGGCACACACGAGACGCCATCTCAGTCCTATAGTTTAGCTAGATGAGGATACGAGTTTAACGTAAATGTGAGGTCGGTCCTCTAGTTTGATTGGAGAGGGTTTTAGAAGAATACTTGGGTTCTCAGAGTTAGATAGGAGTAAAATATGATCCGCGTAAAATCTAAAAAATAATAAAATATATTTAATCCGAATAACATATAAACTAAATTTAGAAGGTCAGTCAATATAGTTTAGGGATCTAAATCTACAATTTTAAAATGTTTCGAATCAAATTCTGTATTATTCTAATAACAAATACTTATAGATTTTTCTAGTAAAATTCTAAAAAACAATATTTATTTAAAAGTTGCTTACTTAAATGAAAAGAAATAATTATTTAAATCTCATTGAATATATAAATTTTATTTCAGCTAAAAAAACAGGGATATCCAGTTGTCATAACCTAGAAATGTAATTTATTATTAGCTGCTAGGTATAGAATATTGTTGAATTCTAAGAGTCTATTTAAGGTATTTAAGCTATGATAACTATTTACCATTCTGAGGATTTTATTAAGATATTTATAATATTTCTTTTCCTGAGTCCTTGAGCTATTTGCAGTCATGAAGTTTCCTACAAATTCTTAAACTGAAAGATTTGCATAAATAATTTCTCTTGGATATAATAAAAGTCTTTGAGAGTCATAGTCTGGACACTGGATGATGCTCCAGAGTTCAATAGTAGATCAAGGTCTCTTTGAACGCTGTCCGTAGGCAATGAATCTCATAACTTATTCCCACGGGAATCTACAAACATATGAAATGATCTCCATATTACTTATATAAATTGATTACAAGAGAATTGTATTTATGAGACGAATACGCTGACAAATGGTTGAAGGGACTACAGTATGAAATATAATTTTATCTGAACCTCGGATCTGAATATATAAGCTTTCATCCTTTCATCTTTCATCAATTTTCTTATCTTTCTACGTCATGATATAGCAATATTTGGGATTAGAATAAGTAAATTTATATCACAATACGGAGAGTTTAGTCAAAATTTAATTCAAAAGATTATATAATATCCACTCTCCTTTGGTGATCCCTCTTGTCCATTTCCTAAGAATACTGACTGAGCTACCAAGACATAGAGGCAATCGTCTTGTTGCAATCATCCTAGAAGCAGAAAATAGCTGGGGCACTGTCCAGTCAGGGTCGAGGTGCACAATCCTTGAGGATACTCAGGGCTGTATAGCACAGCCCGGGGCGGGGAGCGAGCCCGGATCTTGCCTAAAATTATTATATTTTTAAACTCTGAACTTTGCATACATCATTCATCAGGTTCTCATCATAAAAGAAAATGGGTTATTTCACGGTTTCTAATGTAGGTTCTTTAATCCCTAGACAGATCAATTGGCCATATTTAAGCGTATTTACTATAAACAAGATCAATTTTCAATAGGTTATTATTTAGGGAATAGTGTGTGCATAGGGTAGGGAACATTTCGGTACACGTTGACCAAGTTTTGGGAAACGTAAAGCCTTGGTTAGGTAGTTCGGTACAATTTGGTGCCGCGACCTGGATGTTACATTTTGTCGCTGCGACCAGGATGGTACCGTGCCGGTATATCTTTGTTGCTAGGTTCGTCGCGATTAGAAAAGTTTCCTTGAAAATTGATCTGGTTTCAAGTAAAACGAAGGGTGTCTTAGGACATCAATTTGTTGTCGTGAGAGCGGAATGATGTGGTTACCTGATGGATGAATGATTATTGGAGATAAAATGCGGAAATAGTTGGATATTTTTAATTTTCATTTTACAATGGTTTACTATAAAACAGTTTCAAGGAAATATGCACTTTAGTCTTAGGTTCACAAAAGATGCACTTTTTCACAAATAGGTAGGCTCACTTTCACTATTTCACTTTCACTGGGTTTTACGTTACAATTATTTTTTACGTAGGAAATATTTTTATTTATCACTCGATTTCTTTTGACACGTAAAAAAATTCATTTATTTTTCTTTGAGTTGTCAAAATTTGAAATATTTTAGAGTTAGAAAATTCTTACGAAGAAAGAAGTTTGAGGTTGTAGGTCAGATTTGACAAACAGGGAAATTTATGGCATTAAGGCATTTACACACGGTAATCAGATAAACGCCGCGGTTTTTTATCATTAAATTATTTAAAATAGAAATAGTTTCAGAAATTTATTTGGTTTGGGGGTTGATTATGTTTGTTAGGATACGTTTAAAAAAGATATAGTCTAAGAAATTTATTTGGATTGGGGGTTGGTTATGTTTGTTAGGATACCTACGTTCATTCTGTTAACTGTTTTACGGCTTTGCTCTGCTCTGCTTTGGTTGTTGATTTAGATTATCTATTTGTTTATAATTTCTAAATCTGACGGTCGCTTTTATTATTTTACGTTTATGGTAATCGGCGTTTTACCGGACTCGTGTGTAAAGGCTTTATTGCGAGGTAGGTACTTAACGTTCCTAGTATGTCTGTTGGACCATTGAACTGTTTAGACGTTACTAGCGAACAGTCAAACAGACACTTTAAAAAAAATGATTATGTAAGGAAATTTAGTAGGGGAAATAAGTAGGAGCATTCTTTAATGAAATAAGGTTTATTCTTTAATCATAGGATAATTGAATTACGAATGAATATATATTTGAAAAATTCACATTTCTTGGTCAACTAGATTGGTTGTTGTTCTTTGCTGCAGTCTGCTACTTTCCTTGCATTACGAATGAATATATATTTGAAAGATTCACATTTCTTGGTCAACTAGATTGGTTGTTGTTCTTTGCTGCAGTCTGTTACTTTTCTTGCGAGCCTGAAACAGTTCAATGTACAGTTCAGGAATAGGAATAGTGGTTATAGAGTCATTATAGGTTGATCACACATAAGCGGTTTGTCCTGTTTACTTACGTTTAAAAGTTCTTCAATAAGCTTATTCGTGGTTTTGTGCTGGAGCGACTTCGGAGTAATATTTTTGGCTTGCGTATAATAATGAGCCTGTTCGCGTGTAGGGATAGTTGTTTTGGTATTTTTAAGTTAATTTAAGGTTGCCTCATGGATCTGCAAATGCTAGATGTTATAGATAGAATGAAAATTTATAGGAGAGAGTAGTACAGGCCATGTTCAAGTTTGAATTGAGATATTTACATAGTTGCGAATTCAATCATTGTGGTTGAGCGGCATAATATTATCGTCGTTACGACTATTTGCTTCAAGTTTAGTTCTTTGATATTATTTACTTTAATGAAATTTATCTTTCCACTTTGACGTTTCTGTCATGTGTGAGTCATAGACATTTCCTCGCAAACAAGGTTATATTTCGCAGCAGATGTTCAGGAGGTTAAAATTTGAAATAGTTTATTAGACAAAAAGTTAAAAAAAAAACAACGTCATGTCTATTTTGTTGAAGAGTGAGAGAGACTGAGATAGGGTTTGTTTCCTTTTCTTACATCGTTAAAACTATCTCTATCTGGCCTTAGTAAGTTGATTTATCGTGTTGTTTTGTTGTTTCTTCCTAACAAATTTTCCGAAGAAGAGAGATAGATAGATCATCGGTTGTCTCTTACTAGCTTAGTTGTTATAAAGAGAGTCGGATGATAGGACATCGGAAACTTGGCGCGAATAACAGGATAGTTTCATCTTAGGAGTAGGGTCTGGATTGCTAGAATATTTTATTAAGTAGGTTGAATTCTAATTAAGAGATACGTAATAAAAATAATTTATGTAGTATCTACTATGAAGCTATAGCTATACTTACCTTCTTAGTCGCGGCATCTGTCGAAGAGAGTATCAAATAGGTAGCTCTTAAAGAATATAGGTACAGGGCCAAACTGGGCATATAGCGTAGTTTCTTCAAAATGTAATAGATGGCGCGGTTCTTTTGTTTGAGCTATTATAAGTTAAACAAAGTTGCTGAAGGTTGACGTAGTTTATTAAAATCTTAATAGATGTCGTTACTTTTTAGGGTAGAGTGTTTGTTATATGTCTGAAAGATGAAGATAGTTGTGGTAACGGATTCTTAATATTTATTTTCTTGATATTATTTCTTGATTACTTTTAAATATTCGGAAGAACGGTGATTAATTAATTGCCTTATTGCAGCTTAAATAAATTCGCGAAAAGTTGCCAAGGAAATTTATTTATTAAGGATTAGGAATGTCTTCACGGAAGCGAAAGCAAATCAAAACTGATAGAGGGCAGGAAGACGCCAATTTGGTAGGATTGGATTTACAAGGAGTGTGGCGGCCTTTTCAAAAAAAATGAATGAAGTAAATAGTAATTTTGATGAATCTATAATAGTTCATTAGGATTTTAACTGAAGCATAACGTACGTTAGAGATTGTCGGTTTCGCGATTTCATGATTACAGTTATATAGTCAGGGGGTTGGGTTCGATTTCTGACAAAGCTAAACTTTGGTTGTTTTTTAACTGCTTGTGCAAGTTCATTTTGGTTTAGATATTCATAAATTTATGCTAGATTCTGTCTGACATTTAATTTTGTTATAGGAGAAAAAAAAAAAGATCAACAAAGAACAGAATGCTTTATTGATTTGGATTGATTTTTTCTTTGTCTCGTTTATTTTTCAAATCTTTTAAAAAAAATATCTTAGAGTTTTCTTGACTTATAAAAGTGTGTTTTATTCTAAATAGTTAAAACATACAAATTAAGTTGTCACTTGAAAATATTCTACTATTAATGTTTCGGTGAGTTTTAAAAAAACATAGTGATTTATTGTGCGCGATATTATTTATTTGCAGTTGCTATTTATTGTTTTTATATGTTCATAGAATCATTTTGTTTTACATAAGAAAACGGTTAATATTTAGTAAAAGTTATAATGCGGGTGTCACTTCTGATTATTCTTAGTCTTTTGTCAAAACAGTTTCATACAGATAACGATAGTGGATTTGTTTGAGTGTCGAGCATGAAACGAAAATCTTGAGTATTAATTACGTTTTAATTAGACAAAAATACGAATTTTTCAGAAAATTTTGAGGGGAGACTGAAGTTTTATTTATTTATTACTCAGTTATTTTATTTGTTAGTGTAAGTTGTTAGACAACAAACTAGTTATAGTCTAATAATGAAAACATAGATTATGTTTCATTTTTTTTGTTTGTTTTTAAGTAAGGATAGATGTAGGTAAATAATTTATTTATTTATAACATTTAAATTTTGTTTTGTTTTGAGTAGGACTTTCAATTTATCTGTGGGATGGGTTTTAAAATTAAGTATTAAATGCTAGTTTAATAGTTGTTTAATTGGAGAGTCATATAATATAATGAAACGTTTTTAATTTTATTAAAATAATTATGAGGTTATTTTAAATAAAATTCCATTTTAATTGGTCTAGTGTTTTGTTTGGGGGGATGTTTGATGTTTTTGAGTCGGCCTTGTTTGTTGGAAGTTGTGTTGATATCTTGTAAATGAGGAGTTGTAAGTTGATTATGGAAATGAGTGTGATCTAATATAGGTTGGGATGAACTTAAACAATTCAATAGTTCCAATGAAATGGAAACGTTTTATTGATGTTTGATCCCAAAGCATAACACGATACAAAAGGGCTTCTGTAGTGTTTGGAGTTAGGTTAGGTCAGCTGACAGGTTCTGCAGAGTTTAAGCTGCCTTACAGAAGTGCTTAACTATACAAGAAGCTAAGGCTATGATGATAATTCGTCGGTGACTCTACATGCTCCAAGAGTTTTTGATTTTATTTTGGGGTGCAGTTCACAATTTGAGTAGTTTAGTAACTGCCCACTTGACGTCTTTATCTATTAAAGTTAATTCGTTTTGCGAAGGGACCTGAAGACCTTCTGGACCTGGCGGAGGAACCCGTACAGACAACCGGCGGGCTATCAGGTTACGACTAGCGTTGACAGGCCTCACAACCCTGTTCCTTTTGTGAAATTGGTTATCCTTGATGAGATATAACTTGTTCATTATTAAACTATTATATAAGTTGGGAGTCTTCACTCTGAGTTTAATCAAACTTCTTTTGGTTGAAAGACACACTTCATTAAAAAAAAACATTTGGGTTAAAATATTAATAAAATGCTAGTTTATATTTGAGTATTAGGTTTTCTTTAGCTCTTCGATTATGCATCTTCTTAAATCTTCAGATTTAATGGTTCAATTGATTTGTTAATGCTACAACTCAAAACGCAACTCTTAACAATTGTGTTATCTGTGAATTAGTGTTAGTTTAGATCAGACAGTTGAAATTTACAGTAAATCTGAATTCACAGAAACCACATACTCATCCGGCCGTCAGCAATGGTTAGTGTCAATTTATCGGCAACTGCACATGCTCCAAAGGATAGATGTTGATAATAGAGAGTGACTTTAAATTTGGATATGCTGATTATTGGGCTGTTAGCATTTTAGCTATTAAAGGCATCCGGTTTTTAGAGGGGGAATTTTGCCAGTTCACTTATGGCTTGGGCAATGTAAGTCAAATTCACAGACCGAGCAATGTGGTCGCCGAATTGTTGTGAAGGGTCAAGATTCTACTACTAGAGTTGATTTGGATTGACAACCCAAGTTCCTCTTGGTGAGGTCAGGTGTTCCTTGCGAAGAGTGATGATAGTTCATGATTGGATATCGACAGGTTAAGAGTTAATCTCTAAAATCAATTTCTATTCGGTTGGTTTCAATACACACCACACCATTATTTTAATGGCTTTTACAATTGAGAAATAGTGTTAACAAATTAGTGGTTCATAATATTTGTGAAATTAATGAGATTGAAAATTTATCTCCGGTGAACTAGTTATTTCACCTGTGTAAATTTTGGAGGTTGGCTGTGACACTACGACTTTAGTCTTAGTCGTCTGTGTCTCTCACAAATATTAAGTCTAAGGATGAAGCGTAGATAAGTAGAATATCAGTTAGAGGTAGTGTAAACATAGCGGCTTTTTCTTAGTCGTCTGTCCCTTTCATAAGTAAGCAAAACTTTTGCCATAGGTATATTTACAAAGGATAAATGTAGGCTGAAATAAAAACTAGAAGAAGTAAAACCATGAATTTTGAAATATTTAAATTTTAGAATGTTTCTGGATTTGAAGCATCACAAGTCCAAAACGTCAGAAGATTTTTAGGTATATAATGGATGCACGGAGAAGACTCCAGGTCTTTCGTAATGGCTCTCGGAGCGTCGTGACGATAAATCTTTTATTCTAATTTTGGGGTGGGTAAGCTTTGCTTTATTTTGTCATTTTTCCTTAACAAAAGGGAATTATTGAGAAAATACTAAATTCATTTCTAAATTTTAAATAAACAATTTAGAAGTACGTTATAAAGAACATGCTACTAAATTAAGTGGGAAATTCGATTTAAAAGAACTAGTGCCTTTTGGAAAGTAAATTTTGCCAAAGATTATCGTTTTACAGCGTGAGTGCGCTGGCAGAGTTGGATAGCGCCTAACGGTGCCAACTCACTCTGTTAAAACCCTCACGGGTTAAGCCTGCTTCCTGTGCAAGAAGTAGCCACCTTTAAAGGCTGCTGCAGTGTTGTAGCGGCTTGGGTGTTGATTTGCACCTGGTTTCTCCTGATTCGCTACCAACGCAATGGGTCTTGCCCTCTTTAGGGTACTGGCACGAGGCGTGGATTCGTCAACCATTGCCTGTTAGAAAATCAATGATCTCAGTCCTGATGCTTACCCTCATTTCCTATTCCCGAGAGAGTCTCATCCCAGGCTTCGGCCGAGACTTTCTCACCAACACATATGGCTTAGGGCGTTAGGCACACACGAGACGCCATCTCAGTCCTATAGTTTAGCTAGATGAGGATACGAGTTTAACGTAAATGTGAGGTCGGTCCTCTAGTTTGATTGGAGAGGGTTTTAGAAGAATACTTGGGTTCTCAGAGTTAGATAGGAGTAAAATATGATCCGCGTAAAATCTAAAAAATAATAAAATATATTTAATCCGAATAACATATAAACTAAATTTAGAAGGTCAGTCAATATAGTTTAGGGATCTAAATCTACAATTTTAAAATGTTTCGAATCAAATTCTGTATTATTCTAATAACAAATACTTATAGATTTTTCTAGTAAAATTCTAAAAAACAATATTTATTTAAAAGTTGCTTACTTAAATGAAAAGAAATAATTATTTAAATCTCATTGAATATATAAATTTTATTTCAGCTAAAAAAACAGGGATATCCAGTTGTCATAACCTAGAAATGTAATTTATTATTAGCTGCTAGGTATAGAATATTGTTGAATTCTAAGAGTCTATTTAAGGTATTTAAGCTATGATAACTATTTACCATTCTGAGGATTTTATTAAGATATTTATAATATTTCTTTTCCTGAGTCCTTGAGCTATTTGCAGTCATGAAGTTTCCTACAAATTCTTAAACTGAAAGATTTGCATAAATAATTTCTCTTGGATATAATAAAAGTCTTTGAGAGTCATAGTCTGGACACTGGATGATGCTCCAGAGTTCAATAGTAGATCAAGGTCTCTTTGAACGCTGTCCGTAGGCAATGAATCTCATAACTTATTCCCACGGGAATCTACAAACATATGAAATGATCTCCATATTACTTATATAAATTGATTACAAGAGAATTGTATTTATGAGACGAATACGCTGACAAATGGTTGAAGGGACTACAGTATGAAATATAATTTTATCTGAACCTCGGATCTGAATATATAAGCTTTCATCCTTTCATCTTTCATCAATTTTCTTATCTTTCTACGTCATGATATAGCAATATTTGGGATTAGAATAAGTAAATTTATATCACAATACGGAGAGTTTAGTCAAAATTTAATTCAAAAGATTATATAATATCCACTCTCCTTTGGTGATCCCTCTTGTCCATTTCCTAAGAATACTGACTGAGCTACCAAGACATAGAGGCAATCGTCTTGTTGCAATCATCCTAGAAGCAGAAAATAGCTGGGGCACTGTCCAGTCAGGGTCGAGGTGCACAATCCTTGAGGATACTCAGGGCTGTATAGCACAGCCCGGGGCGGGGAGCGAGCCCGGATCTTGGCTAAAATTATTATATTTTTAAACTCTGAACTTTGCATACATTATTCATCAGGTTCTCATCATAAAAGAAAATGGGTTATTTCACGGTTTCTAATGTAGGTTCTTTAATCCCTAGACAGATCAATTGGCCATATTTAAGCGTATTTACTATAAACAAGATCAATTTTCAATAGGTTATTATTTAGGGAATAGTGTGTGCATAGGGTAGGGAACATTTCGGTACACGTTGACCAAGTTTTGGGAAACGTAAAGCCTTGGTTAGGTAGTTCGGTACACCACCTAGGAACAAACGTACTTAGTCTTTTCTATTAAATTTGTTCAATACAGCCCAAAACGAATTATTTAGGTACTATTTTATTTGAAAAGTCATTTTGCGTATCAGATAGTAGTGTTTTTTAGCTATGGTGGGCCTTATAAGTAGTTGCACGCTTTAATGCTTTGTCACTTTAACGTCATGTTTGAACTAGTGCTCTAATCTGTAAAACGTGTCATAGCGACAAGGTACTAAAGTGTGCATCTACTTATGAGGCCGACTGTACTTACAGAGACGTAACTTGAATGTGTCTAATACAGGAATGAAGAGGATGCTAACCATTTAACTCAACCCTCGCCTTCATCATCATGAAAATTTGGTTAAATTAAGAGCTGAAAACATGACGGTACCTACTCAGGCTGGGTAACGCAATCTTAGGATTTCAGTCTTTAGATTGCAAAATAAAATATCTAGGCATGGGCCGAGAGCCCATTTAGGGTGGCCTGTGTGCTCACTTTCTTTCTCTATGCCATACAAAAATAAACGTGTTTCATAGTAGGAATTAAAGCAGTAGAAAACATTTCATCAACATATTTAGCTACCCAAATAACGTTTGGAAGAAACGTTTTTATAGCCACTATGAATTTTGTTAATGCCACTTTTTCCACAACATTAGCCCCGATGTAAATAACATATATTTTCTTAGCTATAACTTGTCATAATAGCTACTGGTAACGTCAGTTGGAGGACATTCGCCATCAAATCCGACGCAAACATATAAAAACTCCATAATAAGCTAAGATGAACCCAATAATATTCGATACTTAGGCCGTAAAACATGTTATCATCACATAAAAACCTAATATCCGTGTTTACTGTATATTTATAAGTAATTTATGAATTAAGTTGACCTAAAGTGCCAATAAAACAACTTTGTATTTCTTTATAAATTATTAACCGAATGTAAACTTATGCTAAATTTATATTGGCAGATTAAGTATAGCCTCGTATAGCCAAGGGAATCACCTTAAAGTAATTTTTCATTGTGTTCAAAGTTTCGAGCCGAGGGATTCATACCCAAATTATTTATGTTTTAAACTAATAAAAACTTGAAATCAATATTTAAACTTAGAAAACGCATTTTGTAAAGTACCTCATACTTTCCGTAAATGTAAAAGAACGGCCATGTTATACTCACAAGTAAAGCAGAATTGCTCTTCCGTACATCCAACGTCGAATACAATACCGTTTATCTTAGTCGCTTTATCGCCTGCGGCTTCCTACATTGTATAAGGAATTATGAATAATGGAGGAGTTTGATACGTAGGTAGAGCATTTTATTTTTATTGTAAATAATTTTAAATATAAATGTTTTGACTTTGATAGACGCATTTGAAATGTACAGGTATTTGAGGTTATTTTTCGATCAAAAAATGTCTCTAGTTTCAGTAGTTCGGTTGATTAGATGGGGGTCGAACTACTGACACACTTTTGTTCGCATTAGTTCGGTTATGACGTCAAACCGAACTACTGAGAATTGGGTTAGTATCAAGTGGTCAAAAACGCAATTGGTCAACGGCGTCAACTCGCCTAAAAATCATTTCGGTGCAGATAGCCGAATACGTAATTGGTCCATTAAGCAACTCGTCACAAAAGTATTTCGTCTACTGTCATATTATCAACTCGTCATAAATGCATTATAGTCTAAACAGCTGGTAGCTAACAAAGCAATTCGTCATTAATGCATATTAGTCTAAATAGCTGACGAGTTGCTTAATGGACCGATTACGTATTCGGCTATCTGCAAATTTACCGAAATGATTTTTAGGCGAGTTGACGCCGTTGACCACTTCCTTTTTTGACCACTTGATACTAACCCACTACTGAGAATTAATACGACTCAAAAGTACGGTTAAGGATGCAGTTAAATAAAAACATCAAAAAGGCATTTTTTACATAACATTTTTTCCCGGACTAATATATAATAAGGCAAGAGCATGTCGGACCATGCTCAATGTAGGGTTCCGAAACAGACCTCGCGACAAACTTAACTTTGGCGTTGTAAAAATGTTATCACCATACATCGACATAGGTCGCGGTCAGTTTATTTCCCAACACACCGCAAATAAGTTTTCGGTAGGTATAAATAAACATTTAAACCGTTTGTAACTCAAGAACCAATGAATTCTACTTAGCCGTCGTGATAGTTTTCCTATTAAATTAATTATATGTGCTTTCATTTAAGATATTTTTCAAATTTTTAATATTTGTAGTTTTGGCTGTAGGGGGACACTTGACTCTAACAAAAATTAGCTCTTTAAAGCGTAATATTTCATTAATGAATCCCTTAATCGATTTTTTTTTCCACAAACCCGCAATTTTTTGAAAGACCTATCCAATGACACCTCAAGCTATGGGGTAGACGAGAAAAAAAAAACATCCAAACGGAGTACATGTGTACAATAAGACATGATGTAGGTAAAGTAAAAAAAAATTTTTTTCGACATTTTATTTTACCGCTTTGTTGGCGTGACTAATATGTATATTCATACCAAATTACGGCTTTCTAGTACTAAGAATCTCTGAGCTAGACTGCGGATAGACGGATGGACAGACGGACGGACGGACGGACGTGGCGAAACTATAAAGGGTTCCTAGTTTGACTACGGAACACTAATGATAGTCGTGCGGTAGTAGCAAGTCGATAATTATGAAAAGCGAAATTAGTATGCTTGACTTAACCTAAAATCAAAACTAACATTTTAGAAATTTATAAAAAAAACAGGTTATGCCAAGGCGATGACGCGATTTGTAAACAATTATCCTACTAATATTATAAATGCGAAAGTTTGTGTGTGTGTGTGTGTGTGTGTGTGTGTGTTTGTTACCTCTTCACGCTGCAACGGCTGGACGGATTTGGATGAAATTTAGAATGGAGATAGCTTATACCCTGGAATAACACATGGGCTACTTTTCATCCCGGAAAGTTTAAAAGTTCCCGAGGGAATAACTATAATCGAAATCTAAGCGGACGAAGACTAGAAGCTATTATCCACTAATCCTACTAATACGAGTATCCTACTAATCCTACTCATATTATTAACCCTAAAGGGTAATTTTTTAAGGGGATCAGTGAGGAATTGAGGGAACTCTTCAAATATTGTAGGCAAACATATAGCGATTTCAGTATTTTTAGTAACAAATCTAGCATTTGCATTCAGAAAGTATCATTTGGTGAAATGGCACTGATGATGAAGACCACAGATGGCCACCGGAACTCCTCAACGATACTTTTTTCAAGGGTGGTAATAAGATATCTCGATTAAGATAGTTGAGCGACTACAACGAAGGACATTTAATTGTTTAAATATGACTATGACTTCCCCGCGGTGTTGCTGGCGGCGATCGTGAAATGTCTTAAAGTTTCATGTCAACTAAGAAGTGGGACTAGGATCATAAGCTTATTATGATCTCTAAAAAGTAAAAAATAAAATAAATGTTTTAAAAAACAAAAAACCGCCTTCCAAAACGCATTTATTTTGTGAAGTTATACGTTATACGTCAAAATTGGTATATACTAATAAAAATAAAATTTATAGCTAACAGTGATTTTGGAAAAACTACCCCTAAGGGATAAAAGGGGGATGTAGAATTTTATATGAGAGTTCGTCATTTTAGTAGTTATAAACGTTAAAATTGGTGTTATTAAAAAAAATACATTTGGCGATTTTGTAAAAATATTCCTAAGTAGTTGAAATGGGGGATAGAGGTATGTATCGAAGTTAAATAAACTAATAGCTATGAGTTATAATGTACTGGGAGTAAGTACAGTTGGTTAGGTTAGGGTAAAGTTTTTTTTTTGACCATCCAGAATCCGAATAGGCTTAGTAAGGTTAAGTTATTTCTTGACCACCCAGTACCGAAAATTAAACATGTAAAAAATTAAATACCCTAACTTTTCTTTATTACCTATTCAACTTTAGAATTAAAACCTAATTGGGCACTTACATCTACTGTAATATACATTACGCATTAACATCTAAATCGTAAAATTTGTTCAGTGTGAAATTGTGCGACTTTAGTTTATACATGAAAGTATAATATACAGCGACAAAGTTCTTCGCAGCGTGTCGCGGACGCCGGGGGTGTAAATAGGAGCGGCAAAGCCCGCTCGCGCTCATTGATCGAAGAACTTCGTCCTATTTGCTTTTTTTGGGATACCTATTGTCAGTTTGTATTATTCTATACAAAATTAAGATTAAAAAACTGCGAACCGTTTTTTTGTTATATATAACGGTAAAATACACAAGCGTCAAATACTGAAAACCGACCGTCAAGTGCGAGTCGGACTCACACACCGAGGGTATTTTTATCGACTATGATTTCGGCCGGAGCGATTGTGTGCGCTGGATGTACCTATTTACATCCTATCGTACATATAATATCAATGCCGTGCGAATGGTTATGCGTGCGTGAGTTTGTTACTTATTCGCTAAAACGGACGGACGAATTTGGTTGGATATAATTTGGAATTTGCTTATACACTGGATTAATACTTAGGCATACAGTGTTCCCGTGGGATGGCAAAATTACTAATTCTAAGCGGACGAAGTCACGGGCAGAAGCTAGTCTTCTCATATTTTACAGGGTTGGCTTTTTCGTATAAACTTTGACCCTTAAGGGCCTTTCGTTTCTGCTGCTCAAATGTGCAGATTTCCTCGCAGTGTTTTTACTTTACCATAAGAGCATCGGGTAGAGAAGTCGAGTCCCTAAGCCACCGACGCTTTCTGCCTTTCATGATCCTGATAGACGTCAGTACAATGCTTAACCACCTCAGCCCTCTAAACGAGTAGATAAAACCACTATAACGACAAAACCTTTCTTTTTATTTCTTAGCTTTTTAATGCAATTATGAGTATATATATATATATATACAACGTGTTACAAAATACCCCGTAAAAAATCGAATAAATTATAAAAGCCAAAAATATTGTCAACCCTAGTAAGCTGTCATGTCAGGGAAGCGGAGTTAGCATAGATTATTTAACAGAGAGGCCAACCTACCAATTTAATAATTTATTGTCAACTTTAATGGTGTTTCTGGTTTTCATCCACAAAGGTTCAATACTATGATGTCATTATGCTTAAGTACTGGCCTCAAAAAACGTCAAGACGGAAAAAATATTATGTTGTCAATTTCAAATCTTCTTATAGATACTCTAGAATTGTTTCGTGTTTTTTCCAAAATGACGATGTTTTGTAACTCAGAATATTACGACTCCAAAACTCGACTTGTAATATCTATCTAATCGTATTCTGTACATTTTGTTATTAGGTATGTCTCTTGATCGTTTCACGAATTAGGTAAAAATGTACATAAACATTCTGCGTAGTTTACTCTTTAATTTTACTGAAATAGGGTTGGCACATAAATGAAAAAAATAATGATTTTATATTTTCCAGATTTCCACTCTTTTCTTCGTAACCTCAGACCAATAAATATTACAGCTTTTAAATCACTATCATACTAATATCCGCCAAAAAACGTTCCCTGCTGAAGTGTCAAGCACTGTGCATTCTAGGAATGCTAATAAATGTAGAGATTTTGTCGAAATGTTGGTATAGACATTAGAACATTAGACGAACGAGAATGTGTGTATAAATTACGCGCGGCAACCACGCGAGCCAATGCTTGACTCGAGCAGACGTCCATATTTTGTCGTGCGAGCCAATAAATTAAGAATTGTATTGTAGAACGAGGCTGACGTGCAGCAAGTAATTCAGCCCGCGGCGGATAGCCAGACCAGTCCCAACTGCGGGCGAGGGAAAAACTGAAGCTTTTTCTTTCTTTTTTAATCGAAAATGAGATTGCGTTTGACCTCAGTCTCACCTGATGTTAAGTGATGACGCGCTTAACCAGTAAAAAACTATTAACTCTTGCCTTGAATGTTATACAATTCTGGGAATACAGATGCACGGAGAGCATTCCATTCTGCATGCGGATAGAAGCCCTACCGGCCTCTGGACGACCGATGGGAGAAAGTGCCAAGGTGCATGTTATGCAAAATTCGTTTGTGACAATCAAAATTATACCAAACAGGCACCCTAATATGACTTCTGAACTATAAAGACTTATTGGCCAAGCTTTTAATAGTACATTACTGCACAGACCGGGAAATAGGCCGTTGCGGGACGAGTAAAGTTAGCGTGGCCGAGACGCAGTCGAGGCCGCGCTATATACGAGTCCAGCAACCGCCCTTCCCGGTCGAGGCTTGTATAGTGCTTTTCTCCAACAATGCGAGAAAATATAACACAAATTGTTAAAATATTAAACATAGGTCAAAATTTCCTTGAAAAACAAAGAACCGAAACACGTACCTACGATTAAAAGTACTGAAACAAAGCATTAAACAAAATCACACATTTAAATGTAATAATCGTAAATTCAATTTCAATAAAATTTGGTTTAAATTACAACATTTATTACGCGTTTATGTTATTTCGGCAATTTATTTTGTTTATGAACACAATTTCTATAAAAAAAACGTCGTCGAACTGTTTGATACACTTTTAAATACGCTGTAAACGCTGTTTGAAAATGTTTAACTTTTTAGTCTATGACATTTAAAAAGTAAAATATACAAGGAAGAATTTTGATTGCACGAGTGTTTGGCTGTTTGGAGTTAGTTATCCTAGTCCAAACATGGTTTTAAAAAGTAAAACACCAGGTACGTAATGAAATTTGTATACATTTTCGCGGCCCGTGCCGCTGGTAAATAATAACTTTTTTTTTTTTAATTTTGCCTGGTCCTGGAACTCAGAACTTCGCGGGCTGATTTTGCGACTGTAAGGTTAACATTTCTGAGCATGTGGGAGAAAATTTATTTATTTGCTGCAGCACACCCTATCCTCAGCCATTACTTAACGGCCTGTTCCACAGCCAAGTCTTTGACTTCAATCAATTGCGCCCGCGGTCCTAAAACGCTAAGAATTAGTATGTGCGGTCCGTATACTCGCACGCTGGAAGGCGGCCAATATTAAACGGGCACATTATCCCGAAGGAATATTCATGAGAAACCGCAGCGTCGCGTTTGTCCCGTGTCTTGGATTGATGCAAATGCAGTTTGGGGTGTAAAATTGCAAAGGGCTTAGGGGGTTGACGTGTGAGTATTTAGTAGGAACCTTCCGCCTAAGCAAAGATCTTAAAAACTATTACAGCCTTGGCCAAAGGTGATGAGCACCCATGGGTTTTTCATATAAAAGCCAGACTTTAAAAGGTGTATTTATGTATTTTATTATAGAAAGATGTATATCTATCGGAAAGATTAGTCATATTTATTGACGTAAAGGGAAATTCCGCGAAAAAATACTTTTAATAATTTTATTGTAAAACCCGACTTTTTCTAGCTTCAATTTTCACACGCAAATAGCTATTTCGAAACGATATCTACTAAATGATTTGCACATGTTCAAACACTTTTTCATATTTTATGTATATGTGATTTTTTTAAATTGAAAAAAATAATACCTTATTAAAAGTTACAAAGGGAAACATGGGGTGCTCAACACCTTTGGCCAAGGCTGTATAATATGCGTTAACATTAACCTTGTCTTGCAAGTTGCATAATAGTATTGCGATTCAATTTTATTTCATCCTTATTAAGTACAAACAGTGACTAACAGTTACTAATTAATTAATTATTGCTATCGAAGAATTCTTGGAAATTATAAAAAGAAAGTGTAAATAAAAAAAATGTTTTATTGAAATTGGTATCTTATTTTAAATCTTTATCGCCATATGGTGGGTGGCATGAGTACCATTACCAAAGTGTTGCCAATCCCGAGGTGAGCAAAGGCGTCTACAGTAAAACAAAACTGATATGGCTTACCGCTGTACCTGCGCAGATGACATATTTTCGAAGCGCGGGAACCAATCAGCATGATCCATGCGTTGCGCGTCTGTTCTGTATTCTGTGCTATTATTAGTTATTAGTGACGCCATATTAACGCGCGCCCGCGTGTCATTCAGTCAACAGTGGGTGAGATGGAAAAAGTAGATGCAATTATAACTATTTTGCACAAGTCTGATCGTGGGTTTTAATCGTGCTTTCGGAAATCATCGGAATCGTTGTTCGTGTCTGCGCGAGCGAAGATTCACGACACGCCATATAAATTGTGTTCTACTGTACCATAGTTATTTCAACAGCTGCCTTAGATGCATCTGGCTGGATGGATCTGCAATGTTTTGTCCATTGGTCGTGTTTCTTCGTGGCAAAGTAAAATTAGAGTACATTTTTCGGGACCGAGATTCTAGGCGGCAAAAATTACAAGTCATCTTTGATCTGTATTGTGACATGTATTGTCAACATTTTGGTAGCTCTTATTTACTTGACACTTTTCGCGGCTGAGTTAGCCCTTAATTTGGCAACAATAAAAAACGTGAATTTGAACAAAACAAAACAAACGCGTATTGATTCTGTATAAAAGATCAGTATTTAAAAAGAAAACATTATTGTAAGTTCCCTGTGATGAACACTGTCAAATTAAGGGTTAAAAACAATACAATGACAGGTCAAAGACGATATAGTTTTTAGTGCCCAGAATAGAGGCCCAGAATAGAAACCAATTAGTTGCAAAACTGCTCTGGCAAAATTAATACAGTTTGCAAATGACATCAAAGTTAAATATTCAACGTTTAGAGATATTTCAGTAAAAATCCACTTAATAAAAATATTTTTCAATACTCATAGACTTTCTAAACAGGCTTAAAACTAATTAAAACGATAAACAAATGCTATCATAGATGTCTACGTATTTTTAGAAAAACCAGGCAGACAAACACAAAAAATATCTGGAATAATAAAAAACAAGGTTTAAAAACACGAACGAATTTTTTATATTGTCATCTATATAATATTTTCGCAATTTAAGCGCAAATTACACTTTTCATGTTCAATATTTCCTAAACGGTCCCCCAGATCTTAACATTCATGGTAGGTAACATATACATAATGATTTTTTAAAAGCAATCCATTGATGCTTTATTCGATGTATTAATGTAAAAAAATACCTCTGCTTTACAACTTTGTCGGCGTAATTTAAATGTATAACTATGCCAAGTTACAGCTTTGTAGCAGCCAGCAAGTCTCTGAGATAAGCCGCTGACAGACGGACCAGCGGACGTGGCGAAACTATAGGGGTTCTTTGTTGACTCGAAACCCTGTAAAGCTAGTTTTCAATGCGTGAACAAATTAGACTTATGTTTACCTTTCTGAAATCTCACCAAGTATTGTCTAAGAAAAGGATATTAAAAAAGGAAATTGTACTTCTATTTATTGCTAAGGCGCGATTGATCATCAATTCTGTTTACACAAATTCAAAGCAGTTTAGTGAACAAACTTTGCTAATTTCTGATTTCTCGGCTTAGTGGCTCGTGACTAAGTTACGTGATAGTGTTGTTGCTATTTGATGTGAATTGAAATCAGAGTAGATGGGTTCAATCAACCAGCCAAGCTCCAGCCAGCTGAGCATCAATTTCAGATCTTTAGATTTAATTAAAAAGTTAGAAAATGTATGTCATTTTGTTTACAAAGGGCTCAAAAGACGCAAGTTATGTAAAATACCACTAAAAAACTTCTGAAATAAAACATAACATAAAGGATTTTTCGTGACAAGGACATAAGGAAAAATCACCAAAATTCAAATTAAAATTATGAATATCTCAGAAACGAATAACTTTCGGACAGGGTACTACATGACCTAATTTGCTCCAAATGAGCTCTACTATGCCTCCTTAAAGGATCTAGGTCGACTTAACCTGTAACCCTGTATTTTAGGCTATATCTTGTCCCTTTTCTCTATGTGTGAACACCAAAAAACAAGTAAGACGAAATATTTTTTGTTAATTACGTTTATTTGTTTATGTGAAATATTACTTATATTGTCAAAAAATTGTGCTCATGACTCAATTTCTTTTCCTGGGAATCAAACCCAGTACTGCTAGCTTAGTAACTACAAGTAGCCAAGATGCAAACGTTGCTAACTTGTCTGTTTTGTGATCCTATACATTTCGTCGATTTTTGAAAATCGCGAATTGAGCGTCATGCATTTTGACTAGGCTTGACTTGGTAAAACCTTATTGTTTTTTTTACATGTTTTCGTATTGTCAACGTTTTGATAGCTCTTATTTACTTGACAGTAATGGCGCCCTAGTCAAAAACAATACCAAACACGTTAAAGGCTGGTTGGTGTTACCGAGTTGAAAATAGAGACCATGGCGTTTTACTAATTCTACTTGGTTATCGTTTATTTAAACTCAGCTGCCATTTCTGAAGTCAGTAAGAGCTATAATAACGTTGACAATACAATTAACATGTTACAAGCAATTAGGTTTAGCCCGAGTAGAATAGACCCCCAGAACTAGGCTAACCGCGTCATCAAAATAGCTAAATTATTTTATTGACTGCGCCGCCTTTGCTTAATGTTAAGCTCCCTCAATTTATATATATTTTTCCCCTATCTTTTTAATACACATGGAAATAGCCCAAAATAAATAAGGTCTGATTTGTGCAGAACATACAACTTGTCATACAAGCAGGAGATATAATGGTCCAGTGATAAATAAGGGCACGACACTGACGAATGGAGGGGAAGCTACGGTACGGTGATTCATAACCAGGTAAAATAGCGTTTCGGTTTGGACGCCATGGTGGGTGAAGTCAGGTTTGTTCTTGTTGTGAATCTTTGATGAGTACCTAGTAAATTGCTTATGATTGGAATTGGACCGAAAAATATTGGTGGACGGTTTGTTTAAAACTGTGTAAGGCATATATGTTTTGATGTAAGGAGCTATGCTCGCTTTCTATTTATCATCAGTATTGTTTTGTTTTTTATTACGTAAAATATGACTTAGCTAGCGGGATATTAAGGAAATCTGAATGTACTTTTTATTTCCGACGAAAAATGAGTGTTATTTAGTTGAATCCATTTCATCTACTTTCTGTATTGGCACAAAATGGACGGTGGCGTTTTTAATAGCTCATTTTAGTGTTCGAAATTATTTTAGTTTGATTTTATAGAATTCAGTTCACCCCTAAACGTCAAACAAATTGTAATGACATCGGGGTTTTTAAACATTAAGGTTACAATATATCATCACAAACTTTTCAATCCTTTCCAATCCGGCTTCCGCCCCGGGCATAGCACTGTCACTGCTTTGGTCAAAGTCACTGATGACATTCGTCTGAATATTGAAAACCGGAAACTAAAATGGTAGGTAATAGGTCAGTCCAACTGAAGTCTGCTTTTGGTTAAAATATTGTTGGACGCCGACTTCAGTTTTAAATTTTTTGCTTTTTGAAGGCGGTTTTTTGTTTTTTTAAACTTTAATTTTATTTTATACTTTTTAGTGATCATAATTATGCTGTTATGTGGTCCCACTTAAATTAATAAGAATTAATAAGAAACTACCTATAGAACATTGAAATTCAATCTCGCCGCAAGCAACGCCGTGGGAAAGTCATAGTCATATATTTAAACGTACATATGCTTCGTCATAGTCGCTCAACTATCTTAATCGAAATATCTTTGTCGCCACCCTTGAAATATATACTTACCGTTTAGGAGTTCCGGTGGCCATCTGTGGTTTTCGTCATCAGTTCCACATTACCAAATAGTGTTTTCCAAGAGCAAAATACACGAGTTAATATGAAAAATACCAAAATCGCTATAGGTGTGCCTATAAATTTTGAAGAGTTCCGTCGATTCCTCATGGACTCCATCATCAAATCTTCATTTTGATAAGAATGGGACCAAATGGGAAGCACCAGCTTTCAAATAAAAAAGAATCTTCAAAATCGGTTCACCCAGTCGAAAGTTCTGAGGTAACAAACATAAAAAAAACGTGCAGTTGAATTGAGAACCTCCTCCTTTTTTGACTAACTGACAAACAAATTGCGGGCAACTTGTGCTAGCCGCACTGGACTAGATTAGAGATGTTACGAATGTCATATTTTTCACATTCGCGAATGCGAATGCGAATGCGAATGTTCAAAGTGCGAATGTGCGAATGCGAATGCGAATGCGAATGCGAATGCGAATGTTAAGGAATCACATTTCACATTCACATTTCTCGGATTATGTCCGAGCTGGAAATAAAAAACCTTTGATTAATATAGTAAATATCAAAATATGTACACGAAATTGCAAAAACAAGGAAATAGAAAACTCCTTGGAGACAAATTCCTCGTGATAAGAAATATAGAGTAATTGGATCGTTCATCATGATCCATCTTGCAGCAATGTGTTTTAATACTTAGCTAAATGTGTCGATACACTGTTATTTGGTGCCAAGAGGTTTGGGGAGGGAGGACATACCCTGTCATTATTATTTTATGTCATCGTTCTTCATTGTTTTTTCATCATGCTGTTTCTATACTTACTAAAGTTACTTTATGCCGACTGGTTTAAATTTGTTACCTTTAATCCCGTTAGAATAGGTTTAATAGCACTGTTTTTTTTTAACGGGACCCTATTACTAAGTCTCCGGTGTCTATCTGTCTATCAAGGAGCTGTACCTCATGAACCGTAGTAAACTTGAAATTTTCAGTGTGTACTATATTTATTGAAGCTATAACAAAAAAAATACCTACTGAACCCAACGTTTGGGAGTCCGACTTCCACTTGGCCAAATTTAAGGCATAGTTAGAACAATTACAGATCTCTCCTGTTCACTGCATGAAATTTAGGAGGTTTGACATTTCTTAACACAGCCTTTGTTACGATACAATACAAGCCACACACTTTATTATACACCATACTACAATTTTAAAGCGTTTTCTTTAATTAACCGACTTCAAAAAAAGAGGGGGTGATTATTAATCAATTTTGTTTGAGCCCATCTTGCTTCTATATGGTTGACGCTATTTTATTTATTTATTTATTGGTAGGAAATCCAACAGTTACAAAAACAACATATGAAACAAGAATAGGAAACACAAAATGAATTAAAGGAGTTCACATGTGGTGACTGAGTTGAAAATTTAAACTTTGGTACAAACTTCAATAAAAGCTAAAATCAACATAAATAGCAAGCAACATGGTTATGGTAACTTTAATTCACTTGACAGTATTTAGCAAAAATATAATCATATAGAAGCAAGATATTTAGGATCACAATATAAAAAATAGCTCTACATTTAAGTACCTTGTCGCAGCTATTAATACACTATTAAATTCAAACCACTCTCACTTTAATACGTTACTGTATAGTGGTGTAATGAAAAAAAAAACCGGTTCCGTATTTAAGATCATGCTTGGTAATCACAAAAGAAAATACTTATTTTGTTATGAATTTTATTTTCTATGCAATAATAATACAGATTTTCAAAGTTTTTTTGTTATTTCTCACAAACTGTAAATAATTAACACTTCATTTTATTTATCCCATAAAATATAAGTAATTATCTATACGCCACATTTTTTTCAGATTTTTTTATTATTAAATCTCGTTCATTTTTTGGTCATTTTTGGCTATAAATCAAAAAGTACATCACAGATAAATAAAATAAAAATATTTTTGAAATGTGCAGATTAAGCCCTTTCACATGACATCCAATTTGCTATAATCGAACCACTTTTATTTTTCAACGCCCCATTCTAAGCCCCTTTTCAATTATTTACTAAAAACAGATGAGGGCAAGCAAGTTGTACAACTATACCAAATTTCAAGTTGATAGCATTTGTAGTTGCTGAGAAAACCTGCTGTGACATACAGACAGACAGACAGACAACGAAGTCTCACCATAAGGGTTCTTTTTTTACCATTTTGGTACGGAACTCTAAAAAGAGAAAAGGTTTATTGTCATAAATCAATGCTTATACTGTACAAGTAAGATATCCGATTAGATTTACCAAAACATCCTTGTCATAACATAAACAGCAACATTAGAATTAGGCTGTAGACACAACATGATAAGATTGATAAGTATCACATTACTAAATTTAAAACAGCGCTATTTAAGACGTTTCACAAACTACCTACATTACAGGCATGTCCTTACGAAATATTATTTACTTCCTCCTTGCGCTAATGTATAGACATCGTTTAGTGTCAGGCGAAACCGACGCTTCCGAGCTCTGGCGGAAATTCTGTATCAAATTTTATATCAAGTTTAAACTTGTATCGTATTGTAGATCGAGTAGTTTGTTGAAAGTAACTTTTCGTCCAGTTTTAGTATGTACTTAGTGTAATGGTGTAGTTTCTATAACCCTTGTTTATACATATACAGTAGCCTAGAATAGGGGATAATATTGAAAACAGAGACTCTCTAGAGTATTAGTATTTTTTCTGAAAGGATCCTAGTTAACCAAAACCAAACCAAAATTACACACAATAATAATTAAAAGTAACGATTCATAATCAGTGTATTATTGCAAAACGATATTATCGCTAACGTTATCAATGTCGTGGTACAGGGTAATTGTCAAAGAGACGTTTCGAGTACCTCCGAATAAGTACGATGCATTGAGTTGAGCGGAACTATTGCATTGTTTGCATAACATTGAATTTACGATTAAGTATGTTAGAAAAAAACAAAAAGTAAAGTTTTGATTTTAATTAGTTGGAACCATAATGATTCAATTACTAGTGACCTATAAGTAGTGCCCCTTTTTTCAATATTATCCCCTATTCTAGGCCACACACTATATATAATATACTAGATGCAAACCCGGCTTCGCTCGGGTAAAATGTAGACTCATAATAATATTACACAATCAAAAATGTCAAATCAATCAGTCTTGTACAGACGCCGGTTTTCCCCATACTGTTCCCGTCCGGTATTAATATCATGTACCAAAATTATTATTTTTTCGACTAAGACCTAAATAAACTACTAAAATAAAAATTTTCATTGGAGTCCGTGTCGTTCGACATCCTGACGCTAGCTGCCGACCCGCTCGCGCGCGCGCCGCGCAACATGTCATTCCGAACGCGACGCTCACGAGACGCGATTGGTGTGCCGGAGTCTTAAATCTTATTTACTTACCCAAGTACCCAAAATCTTAGAGGTCACAATGGAGAACGAATTACAAACCTGTGACACAAGTGTCCCACCCACCTACTGTTTATTGTTAAAAAGTTATTCCTATTTCTTAAGTTATCTTACTGGACGCTTTGGCTGACGCTGTAAGTCCACAGAAGTTTAAAAAAACAGACCTGGGTCTCGTACGTTCTTATTTACACTAAGGTAGTGTAAAGCATGAACTAGACTTGCAATAAAAAAAAACAGAAGTTGATAACTGTCTTTCTTTAACTTCCGTTTTAGAGGAAGAAGCACAATTTTTGCAGTATTTTTCCAACTTTAATCTTAGAGAAACACAGCAGTCAATTTCGGCATCTTAATTGGTGGTCTAAACTTAGCTTAAGCAATAAAACTAACGTTTTATTAGCAGTTGTCATCAACATAATCATATGTGACATTAAATTCTTTCGTTCTATTGTTCACAAGTCTTGTAAAAAAACCTATAGGTATCCTATATCGTAAGTTATGTTTCCCATCAGTATCATTTGCCGAAAGTTCATGTTATTTTTTTCGTAATCCCATTATTTTTTTAATTATGTTTTAACAGAATAAACAAACAGAACCTATACGTAAGGTTAGCTTTGTTTTATAAAAATCCATTAAAGATAAACAGTATTGTAAAAAGAATCTAACTCATTAAAATTCGGACAAACGAAACAGTTCGCTACGGAAATTTGACCTCATGACCTTTATAAATTGAAATGTTTTGAAACATACAACCAATCTTTGTATTATACCAATTTCTTTTACATCAGTAAGAACTCTGCCAAACACTTATAAAAGCTATCAATCTTAACCTAGACAAAACAGAAAAAGTCTACAAAGAAAACAGGTTTTTCTTTACAAATCAATCTATGAATAGTGATTGATTAATAGAAACTGTCTGGGACATCAAATTTAAGTACCTTCTTTGCTTTACATAAGTTTTTTCTTAGTTGCGAAAATGCTTAGAGGTTAATTTACTATTGAAAGAAGAAAAAGAGAAATGAAATTACAAGTCAGGAGCTAAATCGATCAGAATATTTGTTTCTTATATTTATTGCTTTTATTAAAAACGCGAAAGTTGGTTTGATTTCGAAAATTTAAGTCAGAACGAAGATAGAATGCCTAAAGACGTGTGTTAAAAACACGATTGATAAGTTTCGTTAAACATTTTTTTTGGTACAGTCACCAGTAATAATTCCTACATTAATAATAATAATAATAAATTTTACATTGGGCGTAAAAATATCTGACACGCTCTTATACCTCTAGTTATAAAGACGTGTCAGATATTTTTACGCCCAATGTTGGATAATATATTATTGCTGGTGGCTGTACATGATATATGAATAAAAAAAGGTGAAATACACGGGCAGAGAACAAATCAATATGCTAAAATGGCCGATTTCTCAAAAAAAAACATATTAAGAAAACTTAAAACTTATTTAAACTTGACTTCTCGAGAAGGAGAAAAAGGATAGGATTTGGGAAGGATCTAATACCATATTGTTTTTAACTATCTTGCGTTCGAAAAACGCTCTAATACCACATTGTTTTACTTATCTCGCTTACGGAAAAGGCTCTTATACTACATTGTTTTTACCTATCTCGCGTTCGAAAAAGGCTCTAATACCACATTGTTATTACCTATCTCGCTTTCGAAAAAGGAATGTTAAATATTGTATACAGGACGAGGAATTAGTCTTTATACAGGGTAAAATCATATTGCCTTTGACATGTTATCGTATTGTCAACGCGCCATGTTTTGGTAGCTCGTAATTACTTGACAGTCCGGCGGCTGAGTTGAAAACAATACTTTACTCGTAACACGTCAAAAGCAATATGGTTTTACAGGGTTAAATAGAAGTCTAGTTAGCTCGTTTGCCTCTTACACAACATGCTATGAAAATGTTACTTTTAAATTTAGGGCCTTTAATGGTTATATTTAAAAAAATGTAAACTATTTGGGTACCTATTAAAATGAATAGGTACCTAGATAATTCAAATGTAAAAAACTCGAATCGAGTTTTTATTTTTTGTTTCTTGTTATCATAATTATTATTTTGTGAGACGACTCGTTGGCCTAGTTGGTAGTGACCCTGCCTACGGAACTAGCGGTCCCGGGTTCGAATCTCGCTATGGGCAAATATTTATGTGAATGAGCGCGAGTATCTGTTTCTAAGTTTTGAATATGTTCTATGTATTTATTTGTCTATATTATGCATCTATATCGGTGTTTAATAGTACCCATAGTAAGTACAAGCCTAGAGATTAGTTTGGGACTAGGTCAATTTGTGCCAGATTGTCTCCTGATATTTGATGGTAAACCCCAAAAAAATCGAATAACATGTAGGTAAAAACAAATACTATGCTTGTAATATTTTTGGCACATGTTTAGTTTAACCTAAAGGATTGTAAGAATCAGCATAGCATTACACATAAATCCTTACAGCTTTCCTCGTCTTGGCTAGTGATGTACTCGACTCTACATTTCTTTGCCAATAGTTTTACAACTCCTTATAAAATACGTCTTTTATATCTCTTATAAAATATCGGAATAATTTAATTGAGCTTACATTTGTAATGATTTATTTGTTAGTTTTTTTTTAAATAATTATTTATTACTTTATTACCTTGTAATGTTACTTTTAAGTATTATTGTATTTTATGATTGGAAAAAATGACCTTCTGCTGGAGTTTCTTGCGGCGCTTCTTCTCCGCAATGATGGTCTTGTCCGAAGCGCAATAAGATTAACTACATATTACCGACGTGTAAAAGAGCCCTCATGTGGCCAATTTACTGAATAAATATTTTGAATTTTGAATTTTGAATTTTGGTAAATTAATGCACTTACCATCAGGTGGCCAGTATGCTCGGTTGCCTTCGATTTGCCATGAAAAATGTGCTATTTTTTAATTAGGTTTTTGTTTTTCTCGAGAAAAGAAATTGTATGGGTCTACGTTGTCTGCCTTAATTATTTTTAGTCATAATCTGTTTTAGGTCATAATAATCGCAAGTCATTTTTTAAGAAACTTACTTTTTTAGGATTTTTATAAATCAAACCTAACCTAACATAACCTATTTAAGAAATTCTAAAAAATATAACACACTAATTTATGACCAAAAAATGGAAAGCAACGGGTTCCCAAATTATATGTATATGTCTTTTACTTTCTAAGCGTCATGTCCATCGCTCCCATCCCTATAGTTGCGTAACACAGGACAAAACCGGTGAACCCATACATTATTTACTGGCTCTGTCGCTGACAAGTTTACGGGCCCTACATTGCCCTCTCTCTATTGTGTCAAAAACAAACACACAGTTAGTGCGACGTTTTCTTTATATCGTTATATTTACGGCGAATCGGCTATTTGCTATGACAATTGGGCGAACAAATCATAAGGGACATTTTGTGGGGTCGGTGGGGTATTGTTTTATTATGTGCTAGAGATTGTCCATGATCGCATGGAAATCGTTTAAAAAAAACTGGCCAAGTGCGTGTTGAACTCACGTGGAGAGGGTTCCGTATAAACGCATTTAATTTTTGATATAATTCTGATAGGTTTTTCATAATTTTAGTCTCAGCAGTTTTGGAGATCAGGGGGAATGTTCAATTTTCGTCTTCTTTTATGAATAAAATCATAACTATTTATTTGCGATCCCCATAACGAGCCCTTTCATTTGATATAATTATGATACAGTAAGGTTTTTCATTTTTTGTATGGAACCCTAATAACTGGCCAAGTGTGAGTCAGAATCGCGTACCGAGGGTTTCGTACCGTCGCACAATATGTATTGTTATATTTCGATTTGAATTCGATTTTGAATCGAATATCAAAGCGAGCCCAACTCAGACTTCACCATTTTTTTATATTTGTGTTTTTTTTTTCAGTGTTTGTACTATAATCATACTAAATTTGAAGCTTGTAAGTATGTTTTACCGTTATTACGATACAACAAAAATAAAAATACGTTTGAAAAAGCGTTTCTTGTATGAGGACCACGTTTATTGTTTCACTTTTTTTTGTTAGTTAGTCCACCGTTACAACATACGTAAAATATCAACCGGCTATAGGTATATTACGGTTCAAAAATACAGCTCTTTAAAGTTAGGACAGATAGACAGACAGACGGATGGACTGATGGACGGACGGACAACACAGGTTTAATAAAAGGGTGCCCTTGGGCGCCCTTTGGCTATGGTATCCTAAACAAGAGAATTTATTATGATATATTTCGGCCCTTTTGCCACATATTTCCAATTTGTAACATTAAAACTTCCATTTAATTTCACTCTGATGCAGTTTTTTAAACTAACAGTTAAGCCCCTGACTTATTGCAATATTAAAGCTTGCTTTAGAAAACATATTACAACCATGTCGCTTCAACTTAAAAAATAAAACGATATGAAATTGCTAGTCTGTAGTAAATTTCTTTCAAGCCACAAGGAACTTGCGATCTCAATACAAACTTCTCAGCTAGCGCAGTGAAAGGATCAATTCAATTGAAAATACATCGAGCGAGAATCCGTCGAAACGCAGCTATAAGAGCAATGCAACCGAAGAAAAACAAATTGTGAGCCGATTTATCTGCGTTACTAAGGATCTATGCTTGTTAGTGTCTACTATTTATTTTAAAATATTGGTATAAAAATACATAGTTAGGTTTGGTCGGCTTTATAAGCAGCTGCATACTTCAGTGCTTTGTCACTTTAACGTCATGTTTGAACTTCTGCAGTAACCTGTCAAAGGTGTCCCATGGTCACGGCTCAACGCCTTAACTGAACGACTTAAAATTTAGCACAAATATAGTTTAGGTATATTCCGAAAACAGACGAAGGGTAATTTTTAGGCAGATAAATTGGATACAGGGAAGCGTCGTCGTCGGGTTAATTATGAAATATGATAAAGTCGTATTAATTGTTATTGGTACATTCTTCTAATTTAAAAAAACGCACCCGTTATTTTGGTACAAATTGACAACCTAAGGCACAGAATTATGTACTTGTTGTAAAGTTTCAACGATAAAACTGATTTAGTACCTAATAATATATACCTAGTTATTAGGTTTTCGAACCTGGGGCCCTTGCCAAGATGCACTACGCTAACTAGCGTTTCTATTCGTTTCGTTTTTAAACCAATCGCGTCACTGGTAGATGACGTGATACGAAAAGTCACGTGATCTACCAGTGACGCGATTTGTTTAAAAACGAAACGAATAGAAACGCTAGTTAGCGCAATGCATCTTGGCAAGAGCCTCTGAAGTCAAACGGCCGCACTCAGAGTCAGTTAATACACAAGTTTAAAAAAGGAACAAGTAAAATTGTTTCTAAAATATATCTGGGTACGGCGGTAATACAATAAAAGTAAAATTCAGGTTTATTAAACGCAAAAAGCAAAAAATATTCCAAATGCCGAAAAAGATAAAAGTATATGCCGATAGAACACAACACAATTTTTCAAGTTTTGACTTTAAAATTTATACTGCTCGCAGAATTTGCGTTTCACAGTGCAATTCTACCTTCGTACAAATCTCATCGCCAAATCATTGTTCAAACAAGACCCGTCTAACCTCAAACCGTAGAGGTTTCTCCACGAAACTGCCACTACTTTAGTAAACTCATGACTGAATGTATTCCATTCGTCTTGTGACCACTAAAATTCCAAAATACCAGTTTTGGGAAACTAGTACAAATAAGACATGATCTGTTTTACAAAAAATTAACAGAAATCTATATTTTGATGTAGGGTGAAGCCAGAAGAGTCGCGTATGTTCGGTCGCGTAATTTCTGATGCATTGGGTTTCATACAAAAGTATACTGTTTGGATCGCACGGCGATGGAAAATCAGCTGGACTTTTGTTTTTAGCAGAAATAACGCGACTCACAACTCACATAATTACGCTCGTCTGGCTTCACCCGTCACCTCAACTAAATAATTTTGAGAAAAGGTAGGGTCTTTAACAAGATCTGCAACTCTTGCACTATACCTTAGCAATCCTAAAGTCAGAGCCCACTATCTGCTGTGTATATGACATTTACCACGGTACTTGGCACTGCATAATATGGAATGTATTTTTGATTGTCATCTTATACGTTCTTGTTTACTAACACATAAACAAATGCATCCTCGTAGCGATTGAGCTGTCACGAGTCTTATATGCGCCTTGAATTCGTTATTTGATAATTACAATAAACTGGTGACGTCACGGCCATTTATTAATTTCGACGTACAAAGGACGCATTCAAAGATGATTGATGGATATTAAACGATCTTAGAGTACTTAGTCTTCAATTTGCACTACGTTTTGAACATTATCTTCTTAACTCATCCTATCAAACTTGTTATAAGGTTAAATGAAACTTTCCTACCTATTTATTGTGAACTCGGGTACTCAACTAAGAAGAGTACAACTTTCTAAATTATGATCATGATAAACTTAACAAGGACTATTTTGCCCTAGCATCTTTAGCAAGTAATTTGAGCCCGGTAAGCCACAATAAGGAGTAGATAAAAATGAAATACTGTTGATTATTGTATTATTTATTATAAATTACGTTATTGGGTAGGTACCTAATGCCAAAAGCCTAAACATGCTAGAAGTTTCTCTTTAAAATGGTACATGCAAAGTAAAGAATTTACTTTAGCTGCGATATAGAAAACACCTTTAATAGCCTGGCCAAAACTGTGCCATAAATTATATACACCGTGCCCGGGACGTACCCGAAGGATTTTAACCATCGATTCTAGACGCTATTTGGAGTATATAATGTGGTATAACATGTAGTCCCAGACACTGTGTATAGACTGTGGTATCGACACAGCGGCAGCGACGAGCGGGGAACAACGGCTACTAACAAATTCATACACAGTGTGTTTATTAAAACTGCCGATAACATGTTGCTATAGCAATTGTTTGCAATGCAAGTATTATTAATTTAAAAAAAATTATTAAAGTAACTTCACAATTAATTTTCTTAACTAGGTACTGTACATTTTTAATGTAGTGCATGTGCTGCGTGTTCATCGTTATCTGTATCGCTGTAATTGCTTAGTACAAGGCATGTCGTGGTACGGGGGCAAAAAACTGTGCTGTGCTTTACATTACTGGCAATTAAAATTTTGTTAGATAGTTAACAAAGCCTAAAAAATTGTTAATTAATTATGTCAATGTCATAGTTACGTTACAAATATAGTCCGAGGGTTGAGCGGTCAAACCCGATAAGTAGTGCTAGTTGTTATGGCGAATTTTTGGCCTAAAGCTGCATTTCATGATGGAAGCAAGCCGCTTTGCACAGTGTTAGTAGGGATCAAAATAAGCGATTTTACCCGCAGCAGCAAAACTTTCTCCCCTTAGGAACACAGATGGCGCCACTTACATTTTTCATTTTTCAAAAAATTGTACAGCCTTAACAGCTGCACCGATTTCAATAATTAGGGTGTCAAACGAAAGATAATTAAACAATGTATTATAAAAAAAAACTATAAAAAACAAAACATATTTGCTACCAAAAACCCCTCATTTTTCTTTTTTTTTTTTAGCTATGCACCAGTTTTTTATTTATTTACATTAAAAAATGCAAGAAAAGGGTATTATTTTATTAACTCGCATGATTACGCTGTTAATAACACATTTAATAAAACAAACTACATGTCAATACCTATAATATTTAGAGAGATATTCACGATTATATGCGACGGGGTGACGGGGTCATTGACCTCGAATACGCGCGCCACCCCAATTCTGGCCAGTAATTGAAAAAAAATTAAACCTTGACAATATCAAAAGCTTAAAAATTTACGTCTTGGATACTTTCAATCATGGTGCATGCTAATTACTGATCATATTATTGACGAAATAGGCAAATTTGTTGTTGTTCTTTTGAATTTTTAGATTCCGTTAAAGAATGTGTATCGGTTAAGTAGTTTTTAAAATATCAGTAGTTTTAAACATCTCTTCTAATACCGTGAAACCGTCCAAGTTTGCCCGATTATTTTTTATTATCTTGATTTTCTTTAAAAATTATAATGTTTCACTATGCTTTTTCATTTCAAGGTTGTTAATTTAGTCTTACTCATACAATTTCAAGCAATTTATGATTTTCATGACTGGCAAACTTACTTTCACTTGCGTCCATTTTTGCCCATACCCATTATCTGCTAAACTGTAGCTTTTATGGCGTTGTTGTTTAAGAAGGAGTATCTTATCTTATCTTGTTGGTGGGGTCCTTACGGATACACTTCGACCTTATGGGATATTTTGTGTAGTTACCCCTCTTTAACCGCTTAATCCAGTGCAGCCTCCAACCCTTCCAAAAAGCGGATAGTGGAGTGCAATGGCAGTGCCTTGAAATCGTTTGATTCTGGGTAGCCAAAACCGAGGATTTTCATTGTTACTCCGGCGAGAGCATCACATTCACACAGTAAGTGTTTCATTGTCTCCACCTCTTCGCCGCACATTCTACAATCTGTGTTGTCATAAAGGCCCATCTTTGTTAGGAGATGTTTAAGCCCAAAGTGCCCGGTAAACACTCCGATAATATATCGGAGTTGTCTTCTGCTGAGTTTCCAAAGTTTTTTGGTCCAGCTCTGGTCAACTCTTTCTATGAAGGAAGAGCTTTGCATGCCCTAAGCCTACCGTAGTTTTCCACTCTTTTTAGTGATATTCTAGGGCGTTATTGTTCAGGGCTGCTTATATGGTGCCCAGTGAGGGCGCCACAAAATGGTTCAGGTCCGACGTATGCGCCCTTGGACCCTTCCCTTGCTAGCTCGTCCGCGGCTTCATTTCCGGGAAAGCCTTCGTGTCCTGGAATCCACATCAGTTTCACTTTATTGTGCCTGCCAAGCCTGTTTAAGGCTTGGACTCCATTGTAGACTTGTTTCGAGTCTACTTTTGGCACTGTAAGCACCTTAAGTGCCGCTTGGCTGTCGCTTAGAATATAGATAGTTCTCTCATGTGGAGGCTTGCCAATATTCTCCTGCGTGCAGGCAATTATCGCATACAGCTCCGCCTGGAAGACCGTTGCATTGTTGCCCATGCTTATGCTACTGTTATAGTCTTTGGCGTGGATACACACCCCCGTACCGGAGCACATTTTTGAACCGTCCGTGTACCATATCGCGTTGTCTTCCTCTGATAGGTGCAACCCATTTTTCCATTCATCCCTCGTCGGAATGTGGACATTGAAGTTCCTCCGGAATACATTTTATCGCCACCCATCGTCAGTATTCTGTCAAGAACAACATTGTGTGCCATTTTTGTGTGTCTGTTTATAAGCGCTACGTCGTTCCACAGGCCAGTTTCTTTCAACCTCTGTAGTGACTTACACGCCTCAGACTGTATGGCGATATGCAGCGGTGGGAGGTTTAGTAGGACCTCCATTGCCACCGTCGGCGTGTCGTTCTGAACGCCCCTGTTATAGCCATGCAGGCCACCCTCTGCACCTTAGTTAGAGAGTCCTTGCATGTCTTTAGTGTTGTTCTTGGCCACCAGGCCAAGCAGCCTCACATAATTATGGGCCTTACCAAGGTAAGGTAAGAACGAGTATAAATTGATATAACAACAACAACAACGCATAACAGCTATAGTTTAGCAGAAAATGGGTATGGGCAAACATGGACGCAAGTGAAAGTAAATTTGCCCGCCATTAAAAACATAAGTTGCTCGAAGTCGTATATAAATAAGACTAGGGTCAAAATGCCACCCTTGAAAAAGCATCGCGAAACATTATTATTTTCAAAGAAAATCAAGATAATAGTAAATAATCGGGCAAACTTGGGCGGTTTCACACTATTAATAGTTTTTAAAATATCTGGGGCCTGTTTTATAAAACTAAAAATTACAATTTACAGGTTACAAGTTTCCATTTGACACAACCTCGACCAATGACGACCAGCCATTTGAGCAGTGTTACCAGTTTAGACCTGTAAAATTGTAACTTGTAGCTTTATAAAACATGCCCCAGTAGGTAGTTTTAAACATCTCTTGTTTAAAACTACCTACTGATATTTTAAAAACTACTTAACCGATACACATTCTTTGAAATAATCTAACAAAAAAAACAACAAATTTACCCATTTCGTTAATAATATGATCAGTCATTAGCATGCACCATGATTGGAAGTATCCTAAACGTAAATTTTTAAGCTTTGATATTGTCAAGGTTTAATTTTTTTTCAATTACTGGCCAGAATTGTGGTGGCGAGCGTATTCGAGGTCAATGACCCCGTCGCCCCGTCGCATATAATCGTGAATATCTCTCTAAATATTATAGGTATTGACATGTAGTTTTTTTTATTAAATGTGATATTAACAGCGTAATCATGCGAGTTAATAAAACAATACCCTTTTCTTGCATTTTTTAATGTAAATAAATAAAAAACTGGTGAATAGCTAAAAAAAATTAACAAAAATGAGGGGTTTTTGGTAGCAAATATGTTTTGTTTTTTATGGTATATTTTTTTATAATAAATTGTTTAATTATCTTTCGATTGACACCCTAATTATTGAAATCGGTGCAGCCGTTTAGGCTGTAGAATTTTTTGAAAAATGAAAAATGTAAGTGGCGCCATCTGTGTTCCTAAGGGGTGAAAGTTTTGCTGCTGCGGGTAAAATCGCTTATTTTGGTCCCTACTAACACTGTGCAAAGCGGCTTGCTTCCATCATGAAATGCAGCTTTCGAACCGTAACAACTAGCACTAAAGTCGACATAATATTGTTGTGTCAAAAAGAACATTATTGAACATATCAAAACAATTGAAATTTGAAGAAACAATTATTTCGATTTATCGGGTTTGACCGCTCAACCCTTATTTTAACTATTATTATTTTAACCTCCTTTAAAAAAAGCCAGGGTGCTGGTAACACACTGTAGATGTATGAAGCATGCCACGAGTGACCGCGGTAGTGATGCTGACCCAAAAAGGGGGATGTTTTAAGTTTCACGTATGTATCGGTATCTGTGGCATCTTAGCTTCCAAATGGATGGACCGATTCCGATGTAGTGTTTAAAGAAAGTAATTTTAATTATCATGGTTCTTAAGTTTCTTAAAGTGGAAATCGACCCTATATCCGGGGATTTTATTTATATTTGCATTACTTTCCACATCTAGCGCTTGCTGCCATCGCAGATGCCACCGTGCAAAGTCGAGACTATTGCCTAACGCACTCGCAATCGCAATCGTTTTCATTTTGAAAATCGGAGGCTTGTCTGCGTACAAAATGAAAACTATTGTTCCGCTTAGAAGTCGATTGCGATTGCGAGCACGATAGGCAATAGGCCAGCTGGCTGTCAGTATGTGATGAGTACTTCCTTTTACCACGATCAGACACCGCAGTTATCAAAGCACTCCTTTCCTATAGTCCTTTACTCACTTTCTCTTCACTTCTGCTTCATTTGACCGAGAAACACTAGTAGCGCCCTTTTACATTATGGGAAGCTAAATCATGTTTATTTTGTACTTGTAAGATAAAACAACAGTGGAAAGGGTAATCTCGTATCAAAGTTGTGTGCATGGAATGTTGTTTGTTACCGTACTCTACAGGATTGAGTTGCGTTCATCTCTAAAATGGTTTGAGTATTTGCTCGAGTAGTTTCTGAGGACCTCGCTCAGATGACAAGTTTTAAGAAAATTAAGATAGTGCCTTTGAGAGTTTTGAAGAGATTAGTTGGAGAATGGGTATTTTAATTTCGTATTCGTATTAACCAGCTTTTCAATAATTTTATTGTACAGTCAACCAATTTGATTCCTAGGCCACTATTGACTTTGTTAATGTGACGTTGTAAACCAAATCATAAGAAGTCTGTAACGTTTGGTTGTCAACGTCACTTTAACATAGTCCAAAGTGGCCTAGAAATCAAAATGGTTGACTGTACCTGGCCAAAAGTTAAAGAAATATAATTTGAAATGTTTAGAAAACTAAATTTATGAGTTTTTTTTATTTTCAGGTTGGTAATCAGAGGGCTATGGAGCTTAGTATTTTGGGAGTAACATTAACAGACCGCACCAGGAATACACTGCCCCCGATAGTAAAAAGGGCGCATCTAACATGAAGCCGAAATCAAGAAATTAAATGTTTTAGTTGAAAATTCAAAAAATGTATGCTGTCTCTAAACAAATAGACATAGACACTTTCCGTAAATGAAGTAATATAGATATGTACCATATTGTCAATATAGTAATAACATAATTATTTTATAAATTATTCTTACTTATTTATTTATTTAAGATTTTCCTTTTCATTTAAGCAAAAAATCGCTGGAAAATACTCGGTACTCCGTTTAAAAGACGCAAGTAACCAATTCCGCCTTTTCAACTAAGTACAATCACAAACTTCTTTTTATTATAAGTGCTTGACAGATATTTCTTGCTTTTTTCCTAAGATTAAAGGGCGCATTTGGACACAAGCGTCTTTTCAATATATTAATTGATATTTCAAAAAACTACTTACCTTTACTCAAATAAAAAAGTAATTATCTTCTCTTTTTTTTACTACTTTCACATGTAGGTAGTTCAATTGCCTGTAAAATAAATGTTTTGAAATAATAGTTTGCACATTAACAACCTTCTAAGGTGCAACAACAATAATAAAAAACCGTATGAAAAAATAAAAGTTTATTAACCCTTAATTTGACTTTGTCCAGTACCTGAACTGAACGTTGTAAAAACAAAAATTATTAGATGAATTTTAGGTAATACTGGGGAATCTCATATTAATAGTATAATACAAAAACTATACTTGATAAAAAATATAAAAAGCCGGTGCGAACGATAATTTTTGGTCAATTGTCGCCAGAATGTAAATGGGGAAAGATGCTTCTCACTTACCGTCGGTAAATATTTTATTTTTATGGTTTTTCTGTAAATAAATGTCAACATTATGATTTATTTGCATATTATTATAATTTAAAAATTAAAAAGTCCCATTTAAGTCTTAAAAACTTGCAAAGTTAAAGTGTATCCAGTATACTTCCCATTGCTAATGCCGCTGTGTTCTAACTTGCGTTTACTACGGCCAGCATACTTCCTATTGCCAATTAATATGAACTTGTTTTCAACTTATACTTCCTGCTTAGTTTTATAATAAAGTATTTGCATAAAAAATAACAATAGCTCGCATAAATTTTACTGCTTGTAATAGACTGTAGCTTATTTCTCAGGTCACCCTGCCCCAAGCCACACTGTCTTTAATAGCTTCCATACTGCTTTGTTGTAATTTTTTATCCTATCAAAATTTGACTGTCAAAATAATGTTTAAACAAAACTATTTGATGCAAACTGATACGGTCCCAGAAAGATTGGAATGGGAAGCCAGAAATATTTTATAAACCAAGAATATTAATGCAGTACTTTATTCAAAAAATGCCTCTCGGATGTCAATGTGGTTATTTCCTTGTTAAAACCACGGTTTCTCTGTATTCAAGAAAACTAAATTATGTTCAGCTCTTTCAATAAAATCCTAAAGTCAAAAAATGTTGAATTGATCCTACAACTCAATGCCCCATCCGAATTCAGACAAAGGAGAAATGGTATAGCGTTCCTCAGGCACTCTGTCCCTCTTATCGCCATTTATTTATTTGTATTTATTAAGCCTGTTCTCCCCCATTATTGGGTAAAGACTTTCTCCTTTTTTTCCCACGTTGCTCCTCACAAAGCGGTGACTGATCAATCTTTTCCAAACGTTTGCTGTTCATTCCACCACCCCCGCCACCCCCGTCGTCTTCGTAAACGTCTGCAACTAAAATTGTGTTTAAGAGCTTGGGAGAAGACTTCCATGCTCTGTTTGATGCAGTTGGAAATAAGGTTGGTCTTTGACATGTTTAACTCAAGGTTTTGGCCGACGCCGGGAAAATAACGCTTCCATCAGCAAACTTGTTTGTTTATTTGTTTCTTCTTCACGGCTCAACCGCCGAATCGAAATGAAGATAAACAACTAACACCTAAATTCACAGTTAAATTATAGATATTCTTCTACTTTAATGAATTAACTAATAAATTGCTCGCAGTGCGACCTTTCGTGCGACTATATTATGTCCTTAGTATGTTGATAAAAAACAATATTTCCGCCACCTTGAATTCCAAATCTGACATCGTTTTCGAATTCGCCATCCGCGGAAACATGGGAAACGATACCGTTGACGACTTTTTTGTAAACCATCATTGCTGTTATCTTTGCAAGTTTGATATCATTTATAGTAATTGCTATTCGCGAAAACATGAAACACGATAACCATGACGATTTTTTCGAAAATCATCATTGCCGCCATCTTGAATTCAGAATCTGAAATCATTTTCGAATTCGCCATCCCCGAAAACATGAAACACGACACCCATGACGGCTTTTTCAAAAAACATCATGGCCGCCATCTTCAATTCAGAATCTGCCATCATTATCGAATTCGCCATCCCCGAAAACATGAAACACTATACCCATGACATTTTTTTCCGAAAAACATCATGGCAGCCATCTTGAATTCTGAATCTGACATCATTTTCGAATTCGCCATCCCCGAAAACATGAAACACGACACCCATGACGGCTTTTTCAAAAAACATCATGGCCGCCATCTTCAATTCAGAATCTGCCATCATTATCGAATTCGCCATCCCCGAAAACATGAAACACTATACCCATGACATTTTTTTCCGAAAAACATCATGGCAGCCATCTTGAATTCTGAATCTGACAACATTTTCGAATTCGCCATCCCCGAAAACGTGAAACACGATACCCATGACGGCTTTTTCAAAAAACACAATGGCCGCCATCTTGAATTACAAATCTGATATCATTTTCAAAATTGCCATCTCCGAAAACATGAAAAATGACGATTTTTTCGAAAATCATCATGGCCGCCATCTTCAATTCAGAATCTGCCATCATTATCGAATTCGCCATCCCCGAAAACATGAAACACTATACCCATGACATTTTTTTCCGAAAAACATCATGGCAGCCATCTTGAATTCTGAATCTGACAACATTTTCGAATTCGCCATCCCCGAAAACGTGAAACACGATACCCATGACGGCTTTTTCAAAAAACACAATGGCCGCCATCTTGAATTACAAATCTGATATCATTTTCAAAATTGCCATCTCCGAAAACATGAAAAATGACGATTTTTTCGAAAATCATCATGGCCGCCATCTTGAATTCAGAATCTGATATCATTTTCGAATTCGCCATCCCCGAAAACATGAAACACGACACCCATGACGGCTTTTTCAAAAAACATCATGGCCGCCATCTTCAATTCAGAATCTGCCATCATTATCGAATTCGCCATCCCCGAAAACATGAAACACTATACCCATGACATTTTTTTCCGAAAAACATCATGGCAGCCATCTTGAATTCTGAATCTGACATCATTTTCGAATTCGCCATCCCCGAAAACATGAAACACGACACCCATGACGGCTTTTTCAAAAAACATCATGGCCGCCATCTTCAATTCAGAATCTGCCATCATTATCGAATTCGCCATCCCCGAAAACATGAAACACTATACCCATGACATTTTTTTCCGAAAAACATCATGGCAGCCATCTTGAATTCTGAATCTGACAACATTTTCGAATTCGCCATCCCCGAAAACGTGAAACACGATACCCATGACGGCTTTTTCAAAAAACACAATGGCCGCCATCTTGAATTACAAATCTGATATCATTTTCAAAATTGCCATCTCCGAAAACATGAAAAATGACGATTTTTTCGAAAATCATCATGGCCGCCATCTTCAATTCAGAATCTGCCATCATTATCGAATTCGCCATCCCCGAAAACATGAAACACTATACCCATGACATTTTTTTCCGAAAAACATCATGGCAGCCATCTTGAATTCTGAATCTGACAACATTTTCGAATTCGCCATCCCCGAAAACGTGAAACACGATACCCATGACGGCTTTTTCAAAAAACACAATGGCCGCCATCTTGAATTACAAATCTGATATCATTTTCAAAATTGCCATCTCCGAAAACATGAAAAATGACGATTTTTTCGAAAATCATCATGGCCGCCATCTTGAATTCAGAATCTGATATCATTTTCGAATTCGCCATCCCCGAAAACATGAAACACGACACCCATGACGGCTTTTTCAAAAAACATCATGGCCGCCATCTTCAATTCAGAATCTGCCATCATTATCGAATTCGCCATCCCCGAAAACATGAAACACTATACCCATGACATTTTTTTCCGAAAAACATCATGGCAGCCATCTTGAATTCTGAATCTGACATCATTTTCGAATTCGCCATCCCCGAAAACATGAAACACGATACCCATGACGGCTTTTTCAAAAAACATCATGGCCGCCATCTTGAATTCAGAAGCTGCCATCATTATCGAATTCGCCATACCCGAAAACGTGGGAAACGACACCCTGGACGACTTTTTCGTGCAGGGTGTCGTTTCCCACAACATCATGGCCATGTTCAAAATGTGATCGTCATTTTCGAGACGACCTTTTTTTTACAGGCGTTTTTCAAGTTGCCACCTCGTAGCCGAAGGAAGGTGGAAAGCGTTCCTGAAAAACGCCTGTAAAAAAAGGTCACCAGCCAACTGAGCGGCCAGCGGTTTGCTGCGTCGTTTTTTATTCGCGCTGCCAGGAACGCTCTGCTTGCGTCTGTGTTCCCGGAATCAGGTAACCTTGGTGTTTCCAAGGCAACAGTGAATCGGAGTTTGGTGGGCCAAATGTTATATTCGAACTTTACCTATCGTTATTATGCATTAAAACGATGTTTCATTCTTTCAATTGGAATTATTTATTTTTCCTCTTTATTATGTCTTGCAGGGATAGATTTCGTATTGGTTATCACGTAAAGTAAGTTTAGACAATAGTACATTAATACAGAGGCCGGGAAGTAGGGGGTTGCCGGCCGAGTTCATATAGACGGCTGAGTTGAAAAACTCTCTAAACGAGTTCCATGCGGACCAAAGCCACCAGCAAACACTATTTTATAAAATACTGCCATGTTTCAGTTTTTAATCAAATTAACCTGGAAGCGGATTTTTATTAATGTTTTATTTCTTACAAATAGAAAACATATCTTGCATATCTTTAGCAATGTCCATCATGCAGGACATTTAAGCCGACTTTCTATTCTTCTGATTTTTATGATTTTTCCGGTAAAAAAGATAAAAAGATAAAAGATAAAAGATGTTTATTCAGTAAGTAGGCCGCACGGGCACTTTTACACGTCAATAATCTACCAGCGCTTCGCAAGAGACCACTGCTGAGAAGAAACGCCGCAAGAAACTCAACAGTCAGTCGTTTTTTAAACATTTCTTATGATATGATATTATACAACGAAAAATAAAACTTAACCTAGTATTATATAAAACAATGAATGTAACAAAAATATGTCTATATATATCATGCGTAGTTGAGCAGGAAAATGTGTCAAAACTCAAAATTTCTACAAGAACTCATAAATAGTAAATATAAGAAATAAATAAAAATTAAAAATTATACTTACCTATGACGGTGCAAAACAACACATAATTAGTTTCGATACATTCCCCTACAGAAACCGTGTCCCCTAGACAATACACAATGTTTATATATTGGTATGATTAGGTTATTATTAAGATATTTAGGTGTTTAATTTAGGCCAAGCATTTTTATCTGTTAGATAGTCTTCGACCCTATAGTAAGCTTTAGACATCAACGACTTTTTCAAGTAATTTTTAAGTATTGGAAATGGTAACTTTAAAACTTCGTCAGGTAATTTATTATAGAAATGAATGCATTGACCTACAAATGATTTATATACCTTACGGACACGAAATTTTTTAATAGCAATTTTATTCTTATTTCTTGTATTCAAATTATGTATGTCACAATTCTTAATAGAATAGAATAGAATAGAATAGAATCATTTATTTCAGGCTATTGCCCATAACATTGGTTAGTTACATGTTACTTAAATTAGGTTAGTGACAATTTGAATATAACTAGTTACTTACAGCAACACAAAACAAAAACAAAGACAAAGGTGCTGGGATTATTTATTATATCTTATACCACTGGAGACCTGTGAAACCCAGTGGATAAGGATGGGGCAGTCAAATCTACCTGCAATCATATTCAGAATGTCGTTGGAACTATTTCTGACGCGCGCCATGTGTGAACTGATTTTTTTTCTCATGATGGCTTGAAAACTGTCTGTACGCGCGTCAGCAAACATACCTGAGGCACTACACCATCTCGGCAATCCCAACAACATTCTGAATGCGTTGTTATATTGCACTCGGAGGGCGCTATAAGCTCGTTTCGTATAACGAACCCACAGGCTGCTCGAGTAAAAAGATTGACTAAACGCTTTGAACAGTGATATTTTAACTTCAGTGGAACTTCGAGCAAACCTGCGGGCCAGCATATTACTCCTTACCGCTAACGCCCTCCGCTCTCTCTCAATGTCACTATCGTCACACAGGTCCTCAGTGATTATGTGGCCCAGATATTTAAATTTATGTACAACCCGTAACACACTCTCCCCCAGCCACACTGGAGGTATGAAATAAGGTTTAACGTTGCCTGCTTTAAACACCATTACCTCACTCTTAGTGGGGTTGTATTCTAAACCATGAGTCTTAGCATACTCTTCACACTTACTTACTAACTGTCTAAGCGCCCCAATAGACGGGCTCAGCAGCACCATATCATCGGCATAGCTGATATTGTTCATACATGTATTTTCAATATAGCATCCTGCATGCATACCGCTGAGCCCGGCTAGTAAGTCATTCATATACCAGTTAAACAACCTCGGGGACGTCAGACCTCCTTGCCTGACTCCACACTCCAACCTGTACTCTGCAGACAAGGCATCGGCCCACCTTACCTGGTTAGATTGATTACTGTACCAAAACTTAAACAATTTTACACACTCAGCCGGTACACCTGCCTCCCCCAGCTTTTGCCACAAGGTATCGTAAATGACCCGATCAAATGCTTTGGAGAGGTCCAGGAAGCAGGCATAGATTGGCGTCTTTCTACTTGTGTAATACCCGACAGTATGTTTTAGACATAAGATAGCACTTTCGGTAGACAGTCCAGTCCTAAAGCCAAACTGTGTGTCGTGAATCTTGAGGTGCTTATCGAGTACCGCATCCAACATACTGTCGAGTATCTTTGCAGCGGTGGTAGCAAGCGAGATGGGCCGATAGTTCGCTTTGTCTGATAGGTCCCCTGTCTTATTTTTTACAACCGGGACAACTATTGTTTTCATAAACGCGACCGGCAAATAGGAATGACTAACACACAGGTTGAGAAACATTGATAAAACTCGAGGTAGGTGAACGCCCGCATACTTAAAATGTTCTATACTCAGACCATCGTGACCGGGTGACTTGCCTCTCTGCATCCTACTGATGACCTGAGTGGTTATCTTGGCTGTAAAATTCATCGCACAGAGGTCACCGATGGTCCCATCACCGGGCAGGGACGGCGAGGCTGGTATCGCAACATCTAACAGGGATTTTACAGTAAAATGCTTTTTGAAACCCTCGGCAATTTCTTTGTGCCCATACCTACCGTCAACACTCACAGGAAGGCCAGGCTTCACATTCATGCTTCGAGTAACCTTCCAAAAGTCACCAAACTTTTTATTTTTATGCGCTAATGCAAGTTTGTCCATTTTCAACTGGTCTTGTCTGTCTTGGCACCACTTTAGTCTAGCCTTAAACTGTTTTCTACTACTATTCATCTGTTCAAAAACTCTGCCTTGACGCGGTTTTCCGGCGTTTTCCCATAGCAGGAAACGCAGCCTGGCCTCCCTATGGTATTCAGTTACAAACTTGTTCCATCCCGCAATATATCCACCTTTTCTATGCCTCTTGTTCTTATACGATTTAATCGAAGCACTCCTAAGCGTATTTATAATTTCCTTATACATTTTATCCAAAGTGCTGTGGTGATCGTGATTTCCGCAGGACCTGTCACTACAATACCTAAGTTCGCTCGGAAAGTCTATAGTTCTTAGTCGATCGTTGCATAGGTCATGATAGGTATTTATTTGATCATCTTGTCGTTGACCCCACAGCACTTTGTTTTCAATACTATTACATGAATCGAAACTTACGGGATTTAAAACATTAACGTTACATTCTATGATCATCGGAAAATGGTCAGACCAGAACACATCATACATGACATCTATTCTACGGATCGTGTTCCAGGCACTCTTAGTCACAATACAGTGGTCTAACCACCTTCTACATCCATGTACGTCACTTATATATGTGTAGGTATCAGAATCGCGACCCATTTTGTCCATATCCGCACAAAACCACTGTTGCTCGGTACAGAAATTAATGAGCTCATGATAAAATGGTTCGTTTGGATGCGCATTAAAATCTCCCAATATGTACATTGCCTGCACGTCATCGTTATCCACTATTATAGCGGAGATTGCACCGAGGCACTCGGTAAATATGGGGAGATTTTCCGGGGAATCAGTTGGCATATAAACACTGCATACTAAGATTGAATTTCCCTTTGACGTGATTTTAATAGCCGCTACTCTTACATTGTCACATTCGATTACCGACACTGATTGAAAAGCACTCTTACGCCACATAATACCCACACCACCGTGAGGTCTACCCCTGAGTGGCCCCATCGAAATGTCAACAGCTGACTTACCCGTCCATCCAAAGTCACTGTCCACTGAACTAGGCAAAGCCAACTCATATGGCAAGAGCCAGGTCTCTTGTAATGCCACTATGTCCGCACTTTGGCACAAAGCTTTCACACCATCAATTGACCGCTTAAACGATCTACAATTAAAAGTTATCATTTTACACACACTACTAGAACTATTAACCATCATGGATTATTTCCTTTGCACCTTGGTCACTCGACGTGTTTACCACTTTATCAGACTTGTTTCTGAACACCACAAAGCGCCTGAATGTTATCCCACTCGGCCACACATCTCTATTCAAGTAGGTATCTAATTTGGTTTTCGTTACAAACACTTTGTATGAACAATAGCTTTTTTCTGTCTTCATTACGATTTTAGACAGCGATACCTTTTCTTTAGTTTTATTAAAAATGTAATCAATGATGTCTTGCTCTGACACTTCCTTATCTACATTAGAAATAAATAACGGGACTCTGGACTCCGCCGCTCTAAATTTCACGTTTGGAGCCTGCTCTGCTTTTCCCGAGCTACCTATAAACCTATTCCTAATTCGCTTTTTTTGCACGAGTGTAAATTTCTCCCTGTCCTCGTCACTATTTTTCGGTTCCTTCCAGCTACCATCCTTTGCAATTTCTGCATAGGAACTTTGTTTGTCGCATCTGTTTACAATTATAGATCTATATTGCAGCTCGCTTGTATTATTCTGCGACAAGTTCGTAACGCCAACTGTGTCATCTGCTCGGCACCCACGACTGGGAACCGGTTCGCCGCCACACAGCTGACTTAGCCCAGACTCCGGCGACACTTGTTCATTGTTTACAATCGCACGCCCAATATCAATTTGCTCAGGTTTAAGGGATGCAGGAGATACAATAACGCTCTCAGGAACCGATTGATTCATCGTTTGCTCCGTTACCGATAAATCCATGTTGTAAGTCATGCCAATAGGTCCACTATCAAATAAATAAGCACCTCTCTTGTGATTGACTTTCATGCAAGAATCACCCAACGTTTTGCTATTCATGACCACATTTCCCGCTTTAGCCAAATCGTTGATCTCCTTTTTTAACATAATCAACTGTTCGTTTGTAGCATATGTTTCTTTGACCTCCCGCATCTCGGATTGAAGCAACCGCAGGTCTTTCAATAGCCTTGTTACATCTACATGGTTAAAATTCACCGGCGGTAACTTATGTATGTCTTTTGCAACAAACATAGGAGTGTTTTGCGGTTCCGTGTTTTGAAACAGTACAACTATATCCTCCAGGTTACGCTGAACGATATCCTTTCTTCGGGATATTGCTCGTCTACTACCCTCTATGGATGCAAAAAGTAATATTTTTGCCTTTTCAATATCTTCCTCCGAGAATCCCGTAATACAAATCCTTATTAAACTCTCATTGTCTAACAATCCCAACTTATTTTGCACGAAAGTTAACACCTCGTTTATCACTATGTTGCACGTCGCGCACTTTACTATCGATGCAGACGATGACGTCATATTCGCAGCGAGAGATACCCTCACACACGCTCGCACACACCGGCGCTTGCGCCGCGACTGAATGAATAAAAGAGTCTTGATTTTTAATGACATAAATAATATTCTCATAAATAAATTGTGATGCTACTGTCAAAATATTAATTTCTTTAAATAATAATCTTAAGGAATCACGGGAGTTTAGGTTATATATAGAACGAATGGCTCTTTTTTGTAACACGAAAATAGTTTGTATGTCAGCAGCTTTTCCCCAAACAAGAATACCGTACGACATAACACTATGAAAATAACTATAATAAACTAAGCGAGCTGTCTCAACATTGGTAAGTTGTCTAATTTTCCTAACAGCATAAGCTGCCGAACTTAATTTACCTGCTAGTACTGCTAAATGGGGACTCCATTGCAAGTTTTTGTCTATAGTTATTCCTAAGAAAAGTGCCTTATCCACCATTTCCAAACACTCATCATTTAGAAAAATACTAGATTCTACCGGTCTAACATTAGGCAAAGCGAACCTAACACATTTAGTTTTCTTAGCATTAAGTAGCAAATTGTTACTAGTAAACCAATTAAGTACTTTACCTAGCGTCGCGTTTAACCTACTATAATCAACGGATTTTCGGTCTACCTTGAAGATCAATGATGTATCATCAGCAAATAGCACAATATCGCAAAGGTTAACTACCGCGGGTGGTAAGTCATTTATATAAACGAGAAATAAGAAAGGACCTAATATAGAGCCCTGTGGCACACCCAGTTTAACAGCCGCTCCAATGGACTTTGTTTGGTTTACAACAACCGTTTGTGTTCTATCACTAAGATATGAAGACATAAGATTTAGAGAATTATTTGACAGACCATAATGTTCTAATTTTAATATAAGAGTCGCGTGATCTACACAATCAAAAGCTTTGGAAAGGTCACAAAAAATTCCTATTGCATCACAAGATGTCTCCCAAATATTGTATATATATTTAATGAGTATAGATGCTGCATCAGTTGTGGATCGTCCTCTGGTGAAGCCGAACTGATTACTGTTAAGCAGTTTATTTCTATTGAAGTGACCTAACATATCTTTTAACATTAACTTCTCAAAAACTTTACTTAAAACAGGTAGAATAGAAATGGGTCGGAAATTCGTTAAATCACTCCTCTCGCCCGATTTAAAAAGTGGTAGGACTTTACTATATTTCATAAGATTTGGAAAGACCCCCTCTAAAATGCAATTATTGTAGATTAAAGCTAAGTGAGGTGCAATTATATCTATGACATGGTGGATGACTTTAACTGACGTTCCCCATAAATCCTCCGTTTTTTTCAAACTGAGCGATTTAAATGCCTTAATAATAGAAACTGAATCTACGTGGGTAAAATCAAAGCTTATATTACATTTAGTCACATTAGCACAAAGTAATTTTTGAGCTCCAATCGCAGATGATTGAAGACATTTCGTGGTATTAATGGCTATGGTGGAGAAAAAATCTTCGAACGCTAAGGCCACGTCTTTATTTGATGTGATTTGTTTGTCACCCTTGTTTAGGGTGATTTGATTATCGCGAGTTTTTGTATTACCCGTTTCTCTATTTATAATTTTCCACACAGTTTTTACCTTATTGTCAGAAGCTTTGAGTTTAAGACTTAAGAAATTTTACTTAGCAGTTAAGCAAACTTGCTTAAAGGTCCTCGAATAATTCTTAACGTAAACTACGAAGTCATCGTTCTTGTTCTCCTCTCTCTCTCTATATAGTTCATAAAGCCTATTTCTACTTCTATGAATGCCTACAGTAGCCCATTCACTAAACTTGGTTTTTGACCCAGAAACAGTTTTCATCTTGAAATTGTTATTAAACTGGTGAAGAATTACACCGAACAAATCATTATAAATACTATTAGAATCCTTATGTGAAAAGGATAACCCACAGATATTACTCTGAACTTTATTTTTAAATAAATCCAAACGATTACTGGTTATGGGTCTGTATGTTATTGTCTGTGGTTCTTGATGAACATCATTTAAAAAAGAAGCCTTTTGGCCACTATGATCAGAATTAAAGCAATTAAATATTTCCTTATCCAAACATTCGCAATTACAAAAAATATTGTCTAAACAGGTTGCACTTGAAACACCTATCCGTGTAGGTTCAAAGAACAAATTATCTAAGTTAAAAGATTTAAATAAACTTAAGATTTTAATAGTATTATTTGACGATTCAAGTAAGTTAACATTAAAGTCTCCACAAACAATAACATGCTTTTGGGTTTTAGATGCTAATTTTAACACATTTTCCATACTGGATTCAAATGTGCTGAAATCAGCCGATGGTGGTCTGTAAACACAAATAATTATGTAATTTTCTAGTTCTACGCTAGAAATTTCTACAAGCCTTTCTATCGATAGCCTAACAATATCTTTCCTTTCTTTTGATTTTACTGTACTTTTAACAATTATTAAAGAACCACCATGAATGGCGGATTTTCTGGCAAAAAAACTAACTAATTCAAAATTAACAAAATCAAAAATTAATTGATCAGGTCTAAGCCAATGTTCAGTGATACACATAATTTGTACATTTTCAGTATCTAAAAATAATCCTATTTCTAATTCTTTGCTGGAAAACCCTTGAATATTTTGATGAATTATATTTATACTCAAAGGTGTTTCCGCTGTCCTATAATTTAGTTTAAATGATTAGGAATTGCATTTGTACCACTATTATATCTATTTGGCTCTATATTAAAAGTCAAAAGTTCTACCAAAGTCAAAATATATTTCTTTGGCAAATGAATTTTTTCAGATGTTAGCGTGAGGCGCTTGATGAATTTATTTAGGTCGAAGAAATGATATTTGCTATTATAACATATAGCATTATACATCAAAGAATTTAAGTGTGCTACTTTATTATTATAATTATATGGCATATTTTGTGAATATGGTAATGCACAAATTATAATTTTACCTATTCCGGCTTCTTCGATAAGGTTTAATGTTGATATTAATCTATCTACACTAGACTTATCTATACCAAGACTGTTTCCTACTAAAATCACTAGAGTAGTAGAACTGTCATAACTTCCCTTTGATATTAAATGACATAATTGCATAAGACTTGCATTATGATAACAATAATTTGTAACATTTTGTCTCAATTTATTACTTAACATAGAACCCATTCCAGACCCTATCTGATCAGAATAAATAATAGTTTTATTGTTACTAATTTGTCTAGGGGACTCATTTAAAACTACTTTTGGGGTACATAGCTTAGAAGTATCAAGAGCCACATCTGGCTGAATCACAGCTGTTGGTAAAGATCCTAAACAATTACAATTACCAATGCCATTATTAATTAAAGAATTAAAACGCTCCTCATTATATTTACTACTCTCCAACAATTGTGTAAATGCCAGCATGTGCTCCTTGATTTCGCTTTGAGCTGTTGAGTATTTTAATGACATATCCTCAAGTTTATTTCTTAATCTACTTATCTCAGCATTTAGTTTATGAATACTTAAATCATGTTCAGTCATATCTGAATCTAATTTTTCATTGCATTTTTGAACCCTATTTTTCATAACCGTTAACTCTAATTTCATTTTAGAATAGTTTTTAATACACCTCTGAGTTTTAATTAACTTTTGAGTACGCCTTATGTATTTGTTTATATTAACATATTTCTTTAACTTATTGTTACTGTTAAAAAATATAAGGTTCTTAATGTTACTGTCCTTGTTATCCTTATTACCTAACATCTCCTGATACAAATTTTGTGTAATAGAACTGTCATAACACTCACGTTCTCTCCGTAGGTAATTTAATTCCTCATTAGCAGCACCAAGTTCTTCTTCGAGGTTAATTATTCGGTTCAGTGCTACTTCATGGGTAGAAGCGCACTGGTTAAAGTTATCTACCAGGGTCTGCAACTGCTCCACCCTATCTTGTGAATCGATAAGTTTGTAATCGTATTCGACAAGGTCGTTCCTTAGCACTGTGTTTTTAGCCAACATTTTCTTTTGCTCTTCCTCGCAATCTTCCCTTTCCCTAAGTAACTGGTCATTTAAGGTATTTGCAGCTTGCAGCTCTTTCAAGGTAGCCTTAAGTTGTATCTCAAGCTGGCGTGTAGTGGCTTTGCGCGATTTGATGTTCAATGCGGCCATGGTTTCACAGTTACTCCACAATCACACTGAAAGATATTAAACTAGTGAGTAAGTGGAGGGGGAGTTTGATGAGCAGGTTATTTTATGCAAGGTTGTGTGTGAATAGATGTTGGTGAACAGTGTATCGTGTAGGGCAATGTCTGTGGCAAATGTGACTTGTCTCAGCTCCACTTCCACTGTTATGTCAAGAAAAGAGAGATCGCACGGTGCCAATGTTGGTATTTGACGTCGCTCACGGCTTCAGCAATGAGCAGAGAAAAGTATGAATGTAAACACAGTGTTAAAAAAAACAGTGTAATAAAGAATTAGAAGAAATACTCCCCAGGTTTTCTTAATGAATTTGAAAATGTCCGTTGCCGGTTGACAAGCGCTGCTGCTAGCGGCCTGTTTTTAGTGTTCTTGAAGTTTTTTGGGCTTCCCAATTATTTACGATAGTTATATTGACTAAAACAACGTTAACTATAAGGATATAAACATAAATTATTTCAATTTAAAATACTTCTTAATAAGAAAATAAGGAGGCTAAAAATTTGACGTCTTGAAGCTGTCAGTGTTACCACAGAGCCCAGAGCCGGTAGATATAAACACCGCAAAAAATAATGACGCTACCTTAGTTTTTAATGTTTTTATGTTTTTTCTTCTTGCTTAATTAAGGGTTAATATTCGACTACCATAATTTAAATTTAAATTCACGTTTATCTACCTCTTTTCGATGTTGTAAGTCTTTTCTACTTAGTATTAGGTGTAGATGCGTCTGCGTTAATATAACGTTATCAAGCTCTGGCTAAGTTGAAAAGGCGCAAGTGGTCACTACCGCCCTTTTCATTAAATATTTAAGTTAGATGCGTCTAAGTCAAAATAACTCTTTCAAGTCGTGGCTTAGTTGAAAACGCACAAGTACTTAGATGCGTCTTTTTATTGAAGTATACGATGATGGATTATACCTTGCGTCTTTTCTTTTACTAAACAGTTAGCCCAAGCAGCCTCCAAGCTTAAATGGGAATGGGCTGGGTATGTCTGTTGCATACCAGAGGAAATGTGGGCTAAAGTGTGCACCAAATCGGCCCTACACATTAATATTCGGCGTCGCGGCAGACCAAGACGACGTTGTCGAGATGAGATTGATGCCTTCCGTCAAGACTGATCGGAGACTGTCCAATATAGGGATACGTTTAAGGCTAGGTTCACACGGTGACTATTCAATTCGATATTTTCTCGCATACGGTTTTACCGTATACGAGACGATCGTTCACACGGTGCGAGGTCCATTAGGTTTTTTCACGTATGCGGTCTTCCCGTATACGTGCCCAGTGTACGAGAAACCGGTTTCTTCGTGTGAACGAAACAACGTAAACACAAGCGCCACCGAGTATCGCATTCGATAAAATCATTTCAAGAATCTTGCATCCTCGATGCGATGGCGATGGCATACACGGTAAAAAATATGTCTCGAACACATGATTTACCCGCATAGATGCCGTGTGAATGATTTTCAAACTTGCCATACAAATTTTGTTGTCATACGACCTACCCTAAGAAGGGACGGAGCATTGAGACATTACAGGCTGTAAAACAATAATAACTAAGTGCACCTGCCGTCCCCGGGCAAGTCTAAATGGAGCGAAGCTACTGCATGGCTGCCAACATACTACATCAAACAACCTTACGTCAAACGTGACAGCTATCAATCATAAACTCTGCTACAGATTTCTCATCATATCTGTAACTAAAGCTAAAGATGAAGCTTCAAAAAGGTTATAATATGCGAAGAGCGCCGCTTAAAATCAAAGTTTCGGCACTTTTCCCAATTTTTCCCATTGAAAGTCTATGTGAACAGATTTTCGGTGATTATTCCTCCGTGGTACCTATGGCCGATTTTTAATTTTTTCTAAACCATCTATGGCTAGATATTGTATTACAGCCTAAATTTCATCCTGATATCTCTAATTAGTTTGGGATGAGTATGGCGACAAACGAAAATCCGAATAGGGGAAGAATGAAGCTTCGCTCCAATAATTTTTTTGAAGCATTTACTTATAACACTCAGGCGCGTCAGTGGCGTAGTAGCGGCTTAGAGTGTCGACTTGTGATCGTTAAGTACCGAGTTTGGACCCCAGTGGAGGCGATGAACCAAATATTTAAGTTAAGTACATTACCTTCTCTTACGGTGATCGACAAACTCGTAAGAAAACCTACACATTCGAACGGCTGAGTGTGTAAGAGGGTAATTGCAAAAAAAGATCCTAAAGGGTCTAAATGTACCCGAAACCTCTGTATAAGATAAGTCACTCAAAAAAATTTACTAGCTTGTATGTATTTCCAATTACCCATAAACCTTGTTCATAATTTATACCTAATCAAAATTATACCAATTCTTTTTAACTAATTGCTTAAATTTAAACTGGACATATAGTTGGTTTCCCTGATGAATATTCAACATGATTCTTCCTTAGACGTTTTACTACACATAAAAAAGTGGACTGTTCATGTCTAAACAAAACAAATCAATTCAACTAATAAAGTTATCATCGACTATGAATCTATAATCTACTTTATAGCCGTTTTTCTTCGCGTTGTAGTTGAGGGCCTGGGTGATGTCCTTGATGTGGTCTATGACCTGCTTCATGGTGAGGTTGTAGATGGTCTTCGTTTTATGTCGATGCTGCGGCTTGTACTGGTTCTTGGCTTTCAGCGCTTTCTTCACGTAACTTGGTACGACTGAAAATATTGAATGTTAAGTTAAGTTCATCTGCTTTGGGTACGTATCGTGGTATTCGTATACGAAGTTGTTGCAAAACAAATCTAACCTAACCTAACCGTTCAACAACTTAAAAAAAAAACCTGAAAAGCTTACGGTTTCAGCAAGAAAATACTATTTTTTATGACCGTTATGTATTATGACTCATTATGTGTTTTGAACTTTATACACTCACCGGCAAATGACCCTTTTTTTGATTATTGTTTACTGAGAATTAAAATTATAGAATATAATAAAAAAAATGTGACGTTGAAAAGACCATGCGGTGCTTAAGCTCTTTAAGCATTAGCAGAAATTTGTTTATATATTTTCTCAAAAAATAATGAACAAAAAAAAATATGCTTTTGAGACAAACCCCTATAAGCATGATTTTTAGAACACCTTTTAAAAAACTACCTTGACAATTAAAATTAGAATAAGAATATGACTTTAATATGTATACCTCTATTACCTGGAGAGTAATATGTGAAAACGCCAACAATCAAGAAAAACGTCAGAGCTACCCGAAGCGCTAACATCGTGCCACTGCGCTTGCTTTATCACAGCACTGTTTTCATAACTTGCATTGTTTCAACATGGCTTGAGCACTGTTTGTTTTGCGAGCCAGTGGCACGGTTAAACTAACGCTAAATGTTAGACGGAGGTTAAGGGTACCTGTCCACTGAAGCGGAGCGAGGAAGCGGAGCGGTGAGCGAGGAAATGATCCACCAGTTGGAATACTTTATTTTCCTAGCCTTGCTCAGCGCAGCTCTCCTATTGGTGTATTTTTTCCTGAGCTCACCGCTCCGCTGCCTCGATCCGCTCTTGTGGACAGGCAGCCTTAAGGTAATGTAGCCAGCGGACATTGTAAATATAATGTTAGAACAAGTGTTGAACTGCGCTGACCAATATGCAAGTTGTAGAACCTTTTTAATATTTGGAAGAGTACTCAAGAAAGTACTGAAAATATTCTCGAACACATCAGAGATCATTTATTGAGAATGTTCTCTTTCATGGAAAATTTAAGAATGAAAATATTGGTTCCTAGACAGCGGTGGTTGATTGTTTTTTTTGTTAGTGTTGGTACCCTTGTAAAACACGTAAGTAATAGTTTATGGAATCTCAAAATTTGATGTTCGACACCAGCAATTAATACTACGCTAAGTCGAATTTTGTCGATTTTGCGTTTTTGATGCCAAAATGTTCTATTGAGGTATATGAACATGCTCACCAAATTTCAGTACAAAATTTTGAAAAACAAAAAAGTTTTGAAAGTTATAAAGCGCCAAGTAGACGTACTTTTTAATATCACCCGAACTATACCCCGCTAAATACACTTAGCCGGGTACGCGCGGGAAGCGCGCGGGGGAATGTGTGTTTATAAGAAAAACACCGTGACGGCGATAATTGTGACATTTACTGTTAAGTAACCGGATGAAACTTACGAGAGAGGAAAGTCTGATTTTTAATCAGTGGATACAATGTCAAAAATTCTTTTATTATTATTTAAGAAAGATTTCTGCTGATTTGCAACTTATTAGTTCATTCCCGGATAAAACTACGCTATTTACTAGTTAGCGTAGTGTGTTCCGATTGTAAACGATTTATTTTTTATGTGAGTATGACTTAGCTTTAAAAAGATGGGTTTATTGTTACTTTTTTCATTTTATACCGTTATTTATTAATATTATTACTTAAAATTGGTAATAATATGAAACCTTTAGGTTTTCACGATGGTAATAAAGGACTCAAAAAATAATTTGTATAAATTATAAATTTTATTATTGTTAGCAAACCAAACATTTTATTTTGCTGAAATAATTAAATTAGTAATTTTGTGGTTTCAAACAAAATACAATGTCCATTGAAATGTATTTCGACAAATAATTTATCTGTGTGATGTTGTTACCTATTTGAAATCGCAATGGCAGATCAATTTTAATTGTTTTTATTTTAGTTTCATCGCCACTTCTCGCGGAGTGGAAAACATTAAGTAGGTACTCCCGATGTTAGACCATGTTTTTGAAAAACCTAATTTTATAAAAAAAAAACATACAATTGATACTGATGAACTGATGCTGTGCTAAGGGTGCAATATTAACTGCTTATAATGGTAATTTAGTGATAGAAAAAGTAAACCTACACAATGGTGCCATCTCAATGGCCGAGAGTAGCATGGTTTACTGATAAACTTCAAGGGCCCCAATATTGAACTTTGGTTTTTCGTAATCACTAGTGATGAAGAACAAAATTCAAAGCACTCTGCTCCAGTAGGTACCTTCGCCTTCTTGTGATTTTATAATTTATACTCTCCACATCTTCTAGAAACGTAAATATTACATCGACTTTTGAAAATGCTTAAGAAATTTTGAGTTCATCTATGAAACAAGTTGACCCTAACCATAATGGGAAGTTCAGATAACTTCTGTACTGGAGATAACTCATGCTTGTGGTACAACAGTTAATGCTGGTGACTATTATACATACTGAGCAATCTACACCAAAAGATAAAAGGAAATCCAAAAAAAAGGACCGATGTTGGAAATAAGGTATTAAGGTATTATTAGAACTCTGGACAGTTTAAAAAAAATCAAGTACCTATTTATTTTACAACTTTGTCGGCGTGATTAAATTCTAAATCACCAGCTTGGTAGTACCATGAGTTTCAGAGTTAAACCGCGGACAGACGGATATAGCCAAACTTTGTGAGTTTTAGAACACAAAATTCTTTACTCTTTTTATTATAGAAAAATCTTATACTACGAGTAGTACTAACGGGGGTAACAAAAGGAGTAAAAATAAATAAACCAAGCTGTAAGAGTAGCCTTTAAGGCACAACGTAGTGCAAAAAAAATCCGTGACTATGCGAACCGAACTAGAGCATTTTTTTGAAGAACTGAACCAGCAGTCATATTAATGATCCCAATACGTAATAAAACACAAAAAAACTTTTTTTTTCCAATCATAATAGTGAAAATGCCTACTTTGCATTACAATCTGCCGTTAAATATATCTGTTAACGACGCTTCATAACAAAAGATAAATAATTTGATGTACCTACGTAAAGCTTGTTTTCTTTATTTTATTCTAAGTGTTATAAAGATAATAAAGTAAAATTAAAGCTAAAGAAATGTATTTCAAATACTTATTTTAACTAAAGAAACTTGGCTATTTCATTAGGTGATGGAATGGTTATGTTATTCTTTTTAAAAAAACGTTATATTATTGATTTTTGGCTATGTAAAATATTTTTTTACTTCATCTAAACGTTTATAAAAGCACATCCAGGTGCATTAAGTAATGTTCAACGCATCAAAATTTGTCCCAACTATACAACGCTAACTTTATTAAATTCGTGAATATAGGCTTTTTCCTGTTGTTTTCCGATTTAGGTTCTTAAAACAATTTTATTGATCTAATTTATATTACTTTTACGTAACTTTCCAGTGACCGTTTCTGTTGAAATCGATTAAACAAGTAATAAATTTAAAACAATTGCTCCGTAGAACAATACGCTAAGTATGAGTTAGCGTAATTTAATTCGGAAATGTTTTTTGTATTTTTGAGACAAACTCAGCTAAGTCGATCTAAATTCAAAATTAAGAAGATAATACAAATAACAGTAATCACGTATTGTATGATCCGCAATGAACAACTTACGGTGAAAAAATCATAAATGTAGCATACAAGGTTAAAAAGTTATCGCATGTTTCCCTATTATTGGCTCTGTTGAAAAGTTGTCATTTTCAAGTTAGCGTAGTGTTAATTGCTGGTGTCGGTATGCTTCTTTATATTAAGTAATAAAACTTTTAAATACTTACATACATAATAATTGTTTCCACAATGCATTTTTCTATATAAGTATGTTTATCGTTGTCTAGTGCCCATAGTACAAGCCTAGAGCTTAGTTTGGGACTAGGTCAATTTGTGTGACATTGTCCCCTGATTTATAAATGTTTTTTTTTTCAATTAATACACACTGTTAAGGCATTTTTAATATCGACATTTCTAATACAAACTTCAGGTTAATGTTCGTTAGATATTTACCAATAATCGTGTAGATAAATCAAGTTTACAATATATTAGCAAAGTTGGAATCAGTTGGTGCAGTGCAAACAGCTGTTCCCAATTGAGGGCATCGCTCTAGTCCTAAGTTATTGGGATTCTCAAAAATATTTTAACAGGACTTGGAGTCACTGTAAATATATACCAATTTACTTTAGTAACTAGTTTTTTATTACAACTAGGGATTTATGAAGCCTCAAAATACTAAATTATAAAAGAAATAGTCAAAATTGATGGTTGACTTTTTTAAATTTTAATACGTCTGCTTACTAATTACCTAAGTACATCCCAGGGCCTCTATTCAACACGGTAAAAACAATATCGTTTTTGATCTGTTACCGTATTGTCACCTTTTTACCCGACTGCGGCGGAGCCCAAAAGTAGGGTTTTTTTTTTCACCATCATGTATGTATGTAAAAACGGCTTGGAAGATCTTGACAAATGAGGTATCATTGGAATCGTCTTCGCAGCGAGAGTGTCATAGGCTACATTATTTTATTTTATTATTAAAAATAATAAAATAAAATGAAACCCGCTGACCATACAAAAAGGGTTAAATCGGTAGCATTTTAGCTGCTTTATCAGCCCTAGGCGAATTGACGTCGGTTTCTGGGACACCCTGTATAATAGTTGAGTACTGTTTGACATTTTATCCATTTTATTTTATTTATTACACAATAAATCTACAGCAAAAGTTACAGTGTAGTAAATTTAATGACAAGTTTTAGGTTTTAACAATACATTGGCCAATTACAGATTTTCATTTTGCTAATAGAGCTTTTACACATCTCCAACGATGTACGCTAACACAATATAAAAATTATTATACATAAATATAACATTTTTTTCAAGGGGAATTGATTCAAACATACTTACTGCTAGTTGACATTAAGTAAATTAAAGATAAAGAAGTAATAAAAACATAGGTTAGGCATTCGGTAGGAATCAGTTTCCTAGTGTCTGTATGCGTGTGTGTGTGTGTGTGTGTGTGTGTGTGTGCGCGTGTGCGCGCACGCGTGCACGTGTGTGTGTGTGTATGTTGATTTGTAATGTAACCTGCATATCTTACACATTATAAGCTAAAACTAATAGGTATGTAGTTACGAAATCTAAATTTAAATTATGAAAATAATAATAAAGGGCATAGATCATTAAGAACAGCTTGCTTATGCTTCAAAAATATGTGAATATGGAGTACCTAGTTATGGTAAATTGGTTAGTTTTATGTTGAAATCATTGCTCATTTCAATTTACACCGATTTTTTACACTTTACCTCCAACGCCCTTTATCGTTAAGTTGAACTGACACGCAGATTTTTTAAAAGGCTAGAAGCGATGAGGCACACTGCTGTTTTTAAATAATTTGTTAGTAATTAATAGAACCGTCGTATAATAAAATAAGTTACAATAAACCAAACTAAATCAAAATTTTTCATAACACGACGGGATAAAATTAATAAGTTAACAAAATTTGGTCAACTGTGAAAATTGTGCATGATAAAAAAATGGAAAAAGCGTCCCACTGCTTAAACTGTAATAAAAATATTTTACGTTGTTAAATACTCTAATAGTTAAAAGGATTGCACTACTCAATATCGTCAGTTACCATATATTTTACCATATATTTTAGCAAATTTAACAACTCGTGAATGGGAGTGAATCGTAATAATTACCTTACTCATTAATCATCCCGGAATCGATAGCCGTCATCGTCGGGAATGATTCATCGCCAGCTGGGGAGAGCAATCATCAGGGGAAGATATTGTAAATAATTAACTGAAGTTCAAATTTTGGTAAAATTAAACAAAGTTCAAATTTTGGTATATTGGTTTTGTTAGGTTTTGAATATGGAGTTTTAGCAGAATCTTTTATTGGAAAGGCAATAGAAGAAAATTAAGGAGAAGCACTGAAATAGGTGTAGGTAATTCTGTAGCTCTGCCTAACCCACTTTGCAATTACATGCGTGAAGGTTTGTATTGTATGTACTGAAATTGTATATCAATGACATGACAATAAGGTTATGTTGATGCTATGTTAACTGGGCAAGAGCATGCCGGACCATACTCAGTGTAGTGTTCCGAAACCGTTTCTACAAACACAAAATCTATCGCAAAAAATAACATGAGTGAATAATTTTTCTACTTAAAGTTATTTGGTGCTGACTGAGATGATTTTTACTAGGTGCCTAGGTATAAACACTTTATCCGCCTGAAACTCAGGAACTAGTAAGTCTACTTAGTCATGATAGTTTTCCTTACATAGGTAAGTTCGTAATGTGCTATAATACGTACGTTCGTTACTTGTAGAAAATTACACTTTTGGACAAAATTACACATATTTCTTAAACGGTCCCCCATATCTAAAAATCAATAATAGCATGGGCATAATGATTTTTTAAGAGCTATCCACTGCTTTCTCACGAAATATAAAAAATATCCTTGGATATCCTAGGGTAGTGGAGCTCTTGGGATTTAATTTATCCCCGAAGGGGTCAAAATAGGAGGAGTAGTGGGAGACTAATTCTATGCGTAAGAATACGAGTACCTATTGTATACTATCTAGTAAAACAACATTGGACGAAAGGCTTTAGACAAGAAAGGAGGAAGGATATTAAATGTTCAAATTGCCACGGTTGACTTTTATAGGTAATCATACAATACAAACACTCTTCATTGAACAACATATTTATTCTGTTATCTATAACAGCACTGAAAGTAAATACAAAATAAATTAAGGTAATAAAGTAATTTACAAATTTTATGGTGTAATTCAACAATTCTAATACAACTCTAGAATAAACATTACGCACAAACAACTTCGATTGAAATATTATACAACTAACCAGTTTTAACCAAATTACATGCAAAAATTAATCAAACAGATAGAGAATTTGCGAATTAATAAATTCTAGGCAATTCAAATTGACCACAGCCCCCAGAGTTCCAATGATCAAATCACAATGTTACTCCAACAAAACCACAGTCCATCCATCATCTAATTTTCAAAGCAAATTCTTACCGCGGTATGCTACAATTCGACCCCTTATCACGTCTCCGAAGAATTTATCTCAGCGACGAATAGGCTGTGGGACTTTGACAAATAGTCGTGTTTTGTTAAATAAGTCAAGATACACTGAGGGTTTCCGTCTGCCTTGGCTTGCCAGACAGTTTGTTAAGTCACTTTGTTTTGTTATGATTGTCAAAGAATTGAGCTTACGGATTTATGTTTCATGGGATAGTTTGATGGAAGTGTTTTTTGGAAAAGTAACAGCATTTTAATAAATAAAATTAACACGAGCAAACGTTTTTTATAGCTGGGAGAAAGCCAACAAGCACTTAAGCCATTACAAGTGGACATTTAAAGCTGATTTGGATTAGTACTATCTAATTTTAAGTATCTGAAAATCTTAATTTATCAACATCAAATTCGATTCTAGTCTAACAAGAATTTAACGTTTATAAATTTAGGTTTACAGATATTTATTTATAATCAAACAATACTCCAAAAGAGCCCTTTTGTCGCATTCATAAGACGACAAACGCACTAAAAACCCTAAGGACTAAGATGGAATGGAAATGTCATCTTACTAGCAATTTTTCTCCATTGGAATACAACAACGCAAGCATTGCAGTGCAGCCTGGGGTGTTATTCTCTTAAAAATGGCGGTCGGTCGAACGAATGAGCGAAAGCTCAGCGGCGAGTTTAAGTAGTCCCGTCCGAGCGAACAAAATACATTTTAGCGCGTGCATTCTAAAATAGGCAGCCATATACGTTCGAGAAGACATGCTGCCAAATTGAATAAATACGCTAAAATGTGTTTTGTTCGCTCTGACGGGACTACTTAAACTCGCCACTTGGATATTCACTCGTTCGTCCGTCCGTTCGTCGTTGTTGAGAGAATCACCACCCCTGGCTTATGAGCGTAATTCGTGTTTGCGAACGACGGCACACATTAGTGTCACGAACTCAATTATTACAAGAACTTTGCATCCAGCAAAAGGAAGGTAACATTAAACCAGCATACTTTACACACTACTTTATGAATAATTAACTAATAAATAGATAAAAAACAACCAACCAAACCTGTTGTAATATACAGACCAAAATATACACAAATACATACCTACATACCTATGTAGTATGTACATACACACGTCAAGATTTTAACACCTCTATTTTGGGGTCGGAGTTCAAAGCAGCTATTCTGCATAATTTTTAAAGACGTTTTCTGATTAAGTATATGCTCTTTAAATAAGTACCTACTGCGTAATGTTATTCCATTCCAAAACAATTCCATTAAACAAAATAAAAATCAAAGTTATGTTATAGTTAAAACTATTTGGACGTAAAATTGTAAATAGACTTCAGAGACACAGAAGCGCATAAACAATTCACAAAGCTATATTTCTACGCCAGAATCAATTGGATATGTAATCTTCTAGACAACCGATTCGCTTAGATAATCAAATTTAGCTGGATTTAGTACCGTCATGGTGCATTGACGGGCAGAAATAAAATAAATCTCCGAATATAAAATTACTTGGTTTTAAAATAACTTTATTCCAGTCTACATAAACAAAAGGCTTGTGTTTTAGTTTTGCAAAGTTATTATAAAACATGTTTCTGAACTAATTAATAAATAGCAAAACTAAGCCTCTTGTTTACTTTGAGAGAAAACTAGTTATTTTAATAAACCAATTAAGTAAGGTAATAAAAATTGATGTTACTTTAATTTTCGAAATATTAATTTAAACATATTTACTACTTTATTACTTGCCTTTGACTAATTGAGATCTTTCTGTCATAAGAATAGCAATGTTTAATTTTATATATTCCTTTGCAACTGATTTGTAGGTTTCAAGATGTTAGTATGACTATCAAAATTCTTAAAATTGTTTCACTTTTAGCCTTTCAGCGATAGTCAATACAAAATGATTGTTATAAAAGTTTTTAGTATAAAATATTTGTAAACACACATAGCTACAATAAATACAAAGGGACAGACGGCGTTACGCGACTTTGTTTTATACTACCTATGTAAAGATCCAGGAAAGATTTCTTGAAGAAATGTTTTACTCGACGATTTTGTTTTTTAATCCTTTTCCCAAAAATAACGTGTTTAAAGTCCTTCTCGACTTAGTGTCTATCTGGTTATCCTTGTGTGTATTCACCAGGGGCCTGAAACTATAATAGTAACCAGTTATTTCAAACATTAACTAACGAACAATATCGTGACGTACATTGGCGATTCTCAGTGGTTCTCGGCACTTCTCGACTCTCGTCGTTTCTCCAAGCGTCGCACCGATTTGTCAACGTCAGGGCTCATATTTATCAACCGGGGACAATGGTAACTACATTTTGATATCGGCCCAGTCACAGTACATAGACGGAGTTGATGGGTGTTGGGAACTATTACCCAGTTTACTTAAGGAAACAGTAAAATCTGGTAAAATGCAATAAAGTGTAGGTAATCTCGTAGGATCCCGCGATCTTTGTTTGATTTTATGACGGTATGATTATTTTTGCCAGGCTCCCAAAAAAGGGAGTAAACCGACACTTGGTGGGTACTCCGATAAAACAAAATCAAGACCAAGTGCGGGTAGCTCGAAAAACGTGCACGCAACACACATAAGCACCAGCTTTCTCCAGTCTGCTCGTGATCACGACAGATGCAACATGATCAAAACTTCGAGATATAATGTTGATACGCGATTAAGTCCCGTTTTAAATTTAAAATAGTATCTGTGAATATCGTGAAGGTTTAAAACAAACAACAGTTTAGAATTTACAATAAGACTAGCATATTATTAATAGTACTCGATTGTCTATAATATGTATAGCTTTCATACCCTCTCATTACAAATATACTGAAAGATGCCAATGACAGCAATAGATAACTGAATAGTACGTATTAATACTATAGTTTTACTGTTTGTATGTATGGTTCTTTGTTTAGGGACTCATAGAGGCTTAAAGGATAGGCAGATTTTGACGAGCCAGGTGTCGTTAGATTTGTCTTAGCGTCACGAGCAATTACTGTGTAAAATTTATAGAAATATATTTCGGATTTCAAAGTACATAGCGTGACAGTTTAACCTCTATATATGAGTAGTACCTACTCTATACAACCGACTGTAAAAACATGCGGTCAGGTTTTTAATTAGAGCATGCTTTTTAAGGTTCCGTACCCAAAAGCACACAGTTTAAAGGAGACGGTTCTTTCAGTGAAAAATCTTCTTAGATCACGTTCAAAGAGGACGTCTTAGCGAATAGCACGACGGTACTTGTAAAAATCGCTTTGACTTGATTGTAATTATGAGAAACTTCTCAAATCTTTCCAGGTTTCCTATAACAATGGGGTAATGTGGTGGTAAGACCTAGTGTTGGGTCCGTTCGGGTCGCTACTATCTTATCCTTTGTCTTACGGCTGAGCAGCATTGTTTGCATTGTTATGTTTTGGTATTAATTGCAATAATACAAACGACGAAATTACTAGAAAACAAGTTCCATCAAGGGTGAGCAACCACCCTGAGGACTAAGATGGAATGCCTCCAATGACAAGCATGTGTAGTCTTGAGATTTCAGTCTTGACTTGTAGTCTTGATAATTGAAATGAAAATTTCTATGAGTGTTAAAACATCTGTTTGACCGTAAGGCAAAGGTAAGGGTAAGGTAGGTAAGGTGGGGTATGAGTGTCAGATCCTATTAACCATATTAAGGAGGCTTGTAAATTGTTAATATATTCTTAACTAGATGACGCCCGCGACTTCGTACGCGTAAAATTAGTTTTCCGCTACGTTATTCTCTTAGCGGATGAATTTCCAAAAATCCCTTTTTAGTGCACGCCTAGGATATTCAAGGAATATTCCCTTCCTTTCGGTTTCAGCTGTGCGGTGATCGATCTGTCAGGCTGTTTCTTCTTTCACAAATAAATATAGATTACTGCATGGAAAGAGAAAAATCTCAATGCTCCCAAATATTTCTAAGAATGCTCTTCTGAATGTTCTGCAACTTGTTTATTGATTCGGCCATATGAAGAGAAGATCGTCTATTTTGCAGGCTCCACATGCTTGGTATTTGCCACAAACACTGCAGGACATAACGATACGTTGAAGTGAGATAGAAAACATCGTGTTCACTCTGACATAATACTTGCGTCCTGCAGTGCTTATGGTAAACAGCAAGCATGTGGATACGGCTTTAGATGCAATATCTGTGTGCTGCGGGTAGTTTTTGAAGCGTTTGATGGATGGCGGCGGGTCGGGCTTGTAAGTCGGTTTTATCGCTCGCTCGCTCACCGCCGTTCTGACAGGTGTTGACGCCGGCGACGATTTTTACGAACATAAATTATTTAGGGCATGATTTTGATTTGTTGTCACAAAACGTTTAAGCTGCCTAAAGACCTTTTTTAAATGGGTGTAATAGCTCTTTTTGACGTGCTCATCTATGTGATCTCATTTAGTTTTAACTCTTTATTATTTAGTTGAAAAAATAAAATATATTACCAAGCTGAAACTAAAATAAAAACTAGATTTATCTCTAAGACTTGATTAACTTCATTGCCTTGATTAGAAAATTAAACAAACTTAGAAATTAATCTATTCTGACCAAAAGTGTGAGAGTTTAAATGGTTTCTCTTTTAACTCACGCTTGGGTTTTTTTTACCTGACTGCACCAGAAGAATTTCGAGTGGATGTTCGTATGTCTATATCTGTGGCATACTCTGCAGCCTAAACGGCGTGATGGATTTTAACATATGAAGTGTAGTTAGATTCGTCTTGGTTGTGAAAGTGAAATTTTTAACTTTAATCGAAGCAATGAAAGGAGGGTTAACTTTTTTAGTAAAAAAAACAGTCGGGGTTTTAAAGCTTTCTTTTTATTATTTTAGGTTTTTTCTTTGTCAAATTTCACCACCTCAGCAACAACCCTGTTAGTTAGATTATTTAAAAACATCTCACTAAGAAAAACAACCCCATTACTACCCTAAAATAAACAGTTAAACAAAAGCGACTCCGTTGCACTGAATTTTCGCGATGTCATGTTCCATTTGCTTTCATCAGGGCAATTATTATGATTACCACACAAGACATTGCCCGGATTGGGGTGGTAAATTGCTTCATAACCACAGCCTCCCTTGGATAGATGTACCGAATTATGTTAATGTGTTATGATAATGCGTATAACGACTTCTCGACGAAGCTCGGCTTTGGGACATTTGGGTGGAGAGGTTTGGAAACATGAGGATATGGTGGTGGTATAATTTAGTTAATTAATAAGGATAACAAAAAAACTTGAAAAAAATCTGTTCTCAGATGAATATTACTACTTATTTGAGTTTGGCCTAGATTGATTTCACTTCAATTACAATTGATAGTATTAATGTTTGCCTTTTTAATATTTAATAAATTGTACATTTCAAATAACTCTAGTTTACGCAATTTTTGGTCAATTATAGTTAGTTTTTCGTGTTCATTTTTATGTGTGAAGCACCAATAAATAAGAAACAAGACATTTATAATGTAATAACGTAATGTATGTATTTGTTTATGTATGTAAGGAGGGCGAAGAAATTTGTTTATTACAATCTAACATCCATATACAGGGTTACAGGTTAAGTCAACGTAGATCCTTTAAGGAGGCATAGTAGAGCTCATTTGGAGCAAATTAGGTCATGTAGTATCCTGTCCGAAATTGATTAGTGTCTGAGATATTCATAATTTTAATCTGAATTTTGGTGATTTATCCTTATGTCCTAGTCACGAAAAAACCTTTATTTCATGTTTTATTTCAGAAGTTTTTAAGTAGTATTTTATATAATTAGAATCATTACAAATCAGTGAAGTTTTTAAGCGCATTTGCCAGTTTTTTTATTATCAAGTTTTTAAGTAATCACATGAAGTTTGTTTCTCCATACTAAGTGAAAAACAAAAACACGGGGACCCCTAATAAGAAACACTGAATAAAATAATATTCTGTAAAAATTGCGTTGTTAGGTACTTTATCAAAAACTTTTTAGTTTTGATTTCTTCTATTTTAATTATGATACCTTTTAATGTTTGATGTTAGCTGAACGCTGGGCTGGTGTGTCACGCCAGTTAAGAAGGCAGATGGCTACAATTGGACATTGTACACCGCCTGGCTAATCTACTTTTCCAACCAATTAATCTGATTAAAACTGAAATGAATTAAATTACTACGTGCCTGTTTCGTCAAACGGGTGCAATAAAAAGTTTAATTTTCTGTAATATTTTGATCTTGTACCTACGTGAAATAAATACGGGCTTATTGTCTAACGCGCAAGAATCGCCTTAGACTGTCAAAATGAAAACGATTGCGATTGACAGTGCTTCAGGCAATAAACGTGCGGTTACTGCAATGGGACAATAAATATAATATTATATACATGAAAGTGTGACTTTTTTGTTACGTACTCAGCCACCTAGATCCAGTTTCAGTAACTGGTCACGTTGCGCTGATGCATAGCATAACGTGACCGCGACCGACGCCGCGGCCGATATTTCGTGTATTCGCGTAATACTGACTGATAAACTTTTGGGTCACACATCGACCATTAAGGAACCTGTCTGTGGAATTAGCTCTTGATTATTATTGTAATTTCCGAATTAAAGGAACTTTATTTTACATCTTTCGTTTCTCTCAAATCCTCCGACTCCCAGCAAACTTAAGTCAGTTACTTGTCGAGTCAGACCATGCCGGGCAGACTACTTGGTAAAACCTTATTACTTTTGACATGTTATCGTATTGTCACCGATCTGATTAAATAAGAGATCTTATTTACTTGATAATAATTGCGGCCGTGTTAAAAACAATACGAATATGTCAAAAGACTAGGTTTTACCAAGGAAAATAGAGCCCCAGAAGGAAAATCGTAGAAGTGTTGCCAGCCTTTCTTGAAAGTCCCTTAACATACATAGATTAATAAAATAACATCAACACACCAACATAAAGACAACATTTGAAAATATAACCAAAATATTTAAATGAGTTTTTTTTTTATACTTTTGGGAAACCAATTACAAATTCAAGCCAATTCACAGCTGAAATACATAGCTGCGTTACGCCGCGTTAAGGAAATCCTACCAATAATACTTTTAATACCATTGGCAGGTTTTATTTCTTCCTGTTAAAATCAGAAACTTGGAAGGTGCGCGTGAGATTTTTACTTGAAGGGTGCCGTACAAGAAGGCGATTTTCATCGAGCGAGTCAAATCCCGCTTATGATTATACTCCATCTGTTTAGGTACTTAAATAAATGTAAACAAACCAAACCACGTGGCTCTGTTCAACAGCCAATCAAAACTGTTTGGTTGAGATTTGACGTATGAGTGTTCTGCTCCTATTGGCTTAACAACAATGTTACGTGGTTTTTTCTGTTTAGGTACTTATTTAGTTAAGTAAATGGAGTATAGTGAGTTATGAAAGTGAAATAAGTAAGGTGAGGATAGGATGAGGTGAAGTGAGGTATCATAAGGTGTCATAATTTTAGCTATCGACGGGAATTCAGAAATACAAACCTATAATAGAAAATAGTTAAAAACCGTCTTTTTAGTAAACTATACCGGATGAGATTAAAAAATCTACCCCCAGAGCCTTTAATATTGGGTTATGTTATCCTTTTAAGTTTTTTTAATTATGATTTTAGTCCTATCTCTGGTTAAAGATCGGACTATAACAAGTATTAAAGTTAATTAAAAATAGGTACTCAGGCTGTACTCAGGATGGACGGCAAGTACCAATTCTGCAAAATCCGGAAAATAATAAACACGTTACATTATCAAAAAGTTTAAGTGGTATCCAATCTTGTAAATCCATTAAGCTTCTTGCGGGCCAGTTTTAATATTTAAATTTGGAAGAAATAAAAGAAAGAAAAAACATTTATTCGTGACAAACAGACAAACAAAACTCAACAAAATACTGTCATAGGCAAAATACTTGTTGTCACGAAATAGTTTTAACTCAGCGTTTTGCTGGCGTTAAAACCAGCGCTGATCTTCCGTTGGAACCATCCAGTGAAACCACAGAAGATTATACATACACAGCACACACACACACACTGAAGTTTTACTCATTATAAATTCAGTTATTTTTTTTATTAATGTTACCAGTACAATAAAAATAGTATCTGTGTAAACACTGTTGACGTTTTATTAAATAAATTAATCCTAATCGCCGCACCACCAGGCAGTGAAAGGGGCCGAAATGTATATAACTAGAGGACGCCTTGACTTCGTACGCGTAGAATTCGTGTCCTGCTACTTATTAATTTATCCCCGTCAGGGGTTGATTTTTTCCAATTTTTTCTTTCCTACAGTTCTCCTAGGGTATCCAAGGAATATTCTCTCCGAATTTTAAGTCCTAGGTCCAGCGGTTCGGGCTGTGCTTTGTAACGCCAGTCACTCCAGTTAGTCAGTTTCCGCTTTAAAATATTTAGATTATGACTACTATACCTAGCTCTAACAGTTTTGCTGACTAGAACTTCAGAGGTCTTAATACTACTACCTTTAGTATCCACGTGGTATCCACCAACAATGTTTGAAAGTAAAACCATAAAAATTACTCGTAAACAAAATAATTTTTCATCTTATTGTAAAGAACTGATCCCTAGAAAACATTATAAGCGACCAAATGTAATATAATTTCAAGTTGAGGGCGAGGCCACGGAATTAGGTCGATCGGTTCCAAGGAGGGTTGGTTTATGGATTGTAAATAAATATTATAAGGGTGGCGTCAATTCCTCGATTTGTAATTTGTTAAGAGAAATGTTGACATTCGATACTCTGTTTTCTTGGAACAAATTGATAATTCTTGTTATTTTTTCTGAAATGTTGTTTCGACGGAATAATAAAGTAACAGAAAATTGAGGTTGGACAGCAGTTACACGTAAAACAACAAACTATTACGCCTAAATAATACTCAGAAATAAAAGAAAACACAAATAAAATAGTAAATAATATAACTTGTATTTATATACCTACCTAGTTTGAGAATGGAATCGACTCACAATCGTACCGTATGCGGGTCGTCTACTACTGGAAAAATGGTCCATACGCAAATACTAAAAAGCGTCGTTGACAGCGCCACGGGCGCCGGGCGGGGTGACGGTTTGAGGAATCTCTCCGTGGTTGTTAGGAGACGTTCGAATGTTTGGCTAACAAAACAAATCTATAATATAAACAATAAATAAATAAATAAATAAATAAATCTATAAGAAGACTTCTTCAATTTTAAGTCGTTAGTAGTCTGTTACTAAACTTAACACAAAAACTGATTTATTCGATAAAATTAAGTAATAGGAGAGCACTGCACAGAACAAGACAAGATAATCGCGGGAAACGCCACGCGCCGTTCCAATCTTTGTTCCGAACCGTACTTTTTATACTATTTTACTATTACAGTTGCATTTACACGTACGGTTCGGAACGAAGATTGGAACGGCGCATGGCGGCGTTTTCCGCGGTCCGAACTTTACGTGTGCAGGCCGCTAATATACATATGATAGAATGGCAGTGAGAAAAAAAATAGAAAAAAAAATGAAAAGAAAGGAGCAGGCGAAAAGAAAAGATTTTAAAAGGTACGGAGGTTTATGAAGAATGGAGTTAATACTAGAACAAAAGCGTGTTATAATTTATAATAGTACTAAATAAGCTACTGCCAAATATTTTGGGTAGTTTTAAGTAGGTCAGTTTGTAAGTTTATTTGTTTTCATTATTTCTTTTCCACCTATAAATCGATTAAATATAGAAAATAAACATCTTACTGTTCTGCAAAAACTAGCGACCCGCCTTCGCTTTGCTTTGGTTTATGTGAGTTTTCTTTAACAGCCGTACGTAAAATAGAATTTATTATATATAAAAACCATCCTTGGAAAATTATCTAATGGTGAAAATGGTATATAAATCCATTTAATAGCTTTTAAAATTATCATGAACATACAGATAGACAGAAGCGGCGGGGGACTTTGTTTTGTAATAATGTAGTGATGATTATAGATAAATTTAATTAAGTATAAGAAATTTAACAAAAAGCTACTTTTGTGTAACTATTTATTAGGGTGTTTCACATTTGTATGGAAAATATCATATTTTTTACAGACTTCGCTTACCCCTGAAGTCTTTATAATGTAAAAAATTAAAATGTCTTAGTTTCAAGGTGACAGCACAACATTTAGAGGTTGCACAAATTGACCACTTACGCTGTAGCAGATTTTCAAATTTTATTATTTTTCCAAAAACAACAAACAGTACCTAACTATATAACTTTCCAGTGACCTTATGTCAAACACTAATGATATCGACCATCATCGCCATTTTATCCTCCTGTTGCGGCTTCGGAGAATTGCATAATCATGAAAATTGATTAAAAAAGTGGTCAAAGTGTGCCACACCTAAATACCAACTAATTTTATTATAATTTTGATTACTGGGCTTTTAGATATCTTGGAGCAAGAATTCGAGCGAATTCATTAAAAATTGCAAAGTGTGGAAAATGACACAAACTGTTATCAATTTAAAACAGAACTCATCGCATAAACACGTACTATTATTACCTTATCGTTTCAGAGACTGATCGTTACCACGATCATTGTCACACGATCGAAATGTTGAGGTAATTGTAATGTGTTTACGCCATTAAGATCCGTTTAAAATTATAATAGCACGTTCAAAGGGTTTCAATCCGCCAAAATGTATACAGGATGCGTATTTACATGTTCAAAATCAACATGTACATAGATGAGTCTTTGCTTTATCTAAACAAGCCAACATCGGTTTCGTAAAAGTCTTATAGTTTTAAAGCTGTATACATACTTAGGCACATTCTACACATAGGTCAAAAATATTAAGGCACAGCTGACCTTTTACTAAGGATAAAGAAAAATACAATGTGCCCATGATATCTTCATAAATTAACATAATAAAACTAGAACAATAAACACTGTGATAACTGAAGCACTACACATGTAGTAAGTAAGCATCCGACAGTAAGTCCAGTCATTCGTTATACCCGTCATGAGTTATTTGTCAAGTTTAACTCCGACGTGATTCGGAGATTACCTAGAATAACACCATCGTAAGATGGCCTCAGTTTCCGCTTACTATGAACCATTCGTGAGCTCGTTTTATGGTAGACGTTTTAACTACGACAAATATCGCAATCTCATTTGGTAATAAAATGTTATTACAGAAATATGAACTCCAACACCCATTGATTTCTGGCTAGATTTTTTTTAATTTCACATTATTGACTGAAAATCTGAAAATATTTTAATGCAATGTGCATATTATAACGAGTAATGATTTTTTTTCGTCATGATTGGGTAGCTTTGATTGGAACATTAGTTTTTATACACATTTAAAATGTTTATACCTATTGAAAATCATTACAGATGAAGATGAACCGCGGTGGAAGTTTAGTTCGACATGGTTTTAATTTAACCAGTTTATTACACGTTAATCGCGATAATATCAGATTTTACTAATTATACCATTTATTATCAGATTAATACAATTCAAAGTTAAAACTAAACTAATTATATAAGTATATTTTTAAAGTACAATATACAAATTTTACACTCGAATGTTGTGCATCACATTATACTGGTAGTAAAATATTAGCGGCCTGCACATGTAAAGTTTGGACCGCGGGAAACGCCACGCGCTGTTCCAATCTTCGTTCCGAACCGTACGTGTAAATGCAACTGTAATAGTAAAATAGTAAAAAATGTACGGTTCGGAACGAAGATTGGAAAGGCGCGTGGCGTTTCCTTCGGTCCGAACTTTACATGAAAAGGCCGCTATTGTCTACGAGTTAACTCAGCACATTCAAGGGTGAATTTAAATGCATGACACATAAATCCGCAAGTAGGTACCTATTACGATTTAAATCATTACGTCATTTGACATAATTTCACAGTGGCTTAAGATTCAAATTGATTGACTGTACATTATGACTTGAATAGGAATTTGCGTTAGTGTCATATTACTTTTAAATTAAAGTTTCTAAGTGCCTCTTCTGCACTTACTAGATTAACCACGGGAGAGGCAGATTTAAAAAAAGTGCTTAAATGTCAATTAGGTAAAGGGTGCTCTATTAAATGTCAAAGAATAAACGTTACATGAATCGGTTGCGATCCTCCGTTTAAATAGTAAATCTTGTCAACCATTTTATATTAAGTATCTTTCATTTTTTCTACTGTATTTTTTTTAATAATTATAACTATAAAAATTTAAATCCTGTCGTTGTATTCCTTATCCCACTTAATTTATATTATCACATAATAAAGTAAAAAAATATGGTAAAACCTAACCAGGACGTTGCAGTATGCAAATGGAAAATTAATTTAGAACGTCTGCGAGATTCTCTCAAATTTACTTGCAGAGATATATTTTAGAAATATACTTATATTTAATTCTGATGAGACCAAAATATGAAATTATAAAACAACTCAAAATTTACACAAATTAGGATATTTATACAAATTAGGACTAAGTAATAATAATAAGGTTAAGTTTTATACAATGTTTATGGCTACGGTATTGTTACTTTACATTTATATGAGTATCGTTATAAAAACGGATGAAAGGAAAACAAATTATGTAGAATAATTATAATTTAGGCCTTTACATCTGTTTTAAAAAAGGCAAATAAAAACATAAGTTGTAAATAAAAAAAAACCATTAGGTACTTACCTACATTTATAAGATTGATTTCGGTAAGAGTAAATTAGTGAGAATAATACATGATAAATTTAAATTTCCATTATAAATAACTAAACAGATTTAATTCATATTTTTCTTCTCGAGGCTATTACAGTCAAGTGTAAAAATATGGGAGAATGCAACATCTCAAAAATATATCCCAATGCACTTTATTCCAGTACCTATAATGAAATGAGAACTGCGTAACATATTTTTATGAAAGGATTCTTTCGATAAATACCTATTTTTGCACTTGACTGTACAAATTATATTTACAATTAGGTATTGAAAACAAAACCTCATCAAAGTAAGGCTATTTTAATTTTCAGTGATACCTAGTGATAACTAATTCGACTTTGATAACCCTAATACTAACATTTTAAGAAATAAGTAAACCTGAAACGTTATTTTAACTGCCTTTTAGTCACTATTTTTTTTAAGTTATATTTACTAGCATTTTTACAACGTACCTATATAAAAAACTCAACGCTAAATTAACGGTATTCAGTCAATTATAGATATTAACTAACAGAATTAAAATTATGAATTTGTCTAAAACACAAAATAATTTACGCAAATATAAAATGAAATATACGTGTCGGTTATATTAACTACCAGTTGACCCAAACGCGGTCAGAAATGAAACTTACTTCCCTAAATTTTAGTCAGGTTAATTAAAATCACTCGTGGTTAATTAATGCTTGGTACGTTACCGCAATTTCATAAATCGAAAACAAGCACGTAAATAGGTGATATAATCTCATTACTCATTACATTACATTTCAAATATATCTGTGGAGTAAAAGATAGTACAAGTAAAAAACGGTAAAAGCCTAGGACACTCTGTATAAAAATGATGTAAGGCCGGCATTACACCTGTAAGTCATTACACTGTAAGTTTTGAAACAAAGCTATATGCAAGAGAGAGATGCATATATTTGCCACTCACTCTTACCCATAGTTGCGTCTCAAAACTTACAGCAATAACTTACAGGTGTAATGCCGGCCTTTTCTCTTTTGATTACGAACTTAGTCGACTTGTATTCCTTTTTGACTAGGGTACATGTACACAGGACAGCACATCCGACGTGATAAATCACTTTTGTATTTTATTCTAACTAATAATTATTCATGTGAAAGTGTGTTTGTTCTGTCTTCGAGAATCAGCAAATCAACTTATGGAAGTGTGATACAAATCGTTTATATGCCGGAAAATTTGAAAACTTACCTCCATAAACAACTTCATTGCGGAGGGGGTCGTGCTAGTCGCTTATAATAGTACATTATTGCCAAGGCAGGGATGTAGGCAATTGCGGGCCGAGTATTGGTTTAAACGGACGAGCATGCGAGTATAAGACTTGTGCCCTCATTTTATTATGGCCCTTTTCAGTTTTTAAAAACTTACAAGCTAGATTGTATTGGAATTTGTATGCAACATTGCGGGCTTGTGTAGCGAGCACGCAATGTTTTTTTTTTAAATTTGAGAACTGTCAGTAAACTGTTTACTTCGCGTCTCAATATGTAGATAGTAATGTCAACATTTCCGGACATTTTTGAGAAAAATATTTTCAATGGCCTAGTAAATTGTCAAACGAGTGTAAGTAACAATGTACAGTCGAGAACTTTCATCGTCGAGCCATTATAGACCATTGTCATTATGACAGCGTTAAGTCATAAGAAATAAATAACGTCAAAAATAATCATTGACTTTTTGCAAAAGAAAGTGGTTGACCATTCAAAAAACCTCATCTACTTATCACGTTGACTATACTTGACCTTTTCAGTCCCACTCGCAAACTAATAAACGTAACTTCACCACCGCGACAATCACTGGAAAGTTCAATTCTGCCCCCTGTATACAATAAAGAAACGTGTAACAAATTCAAAAAGAAACTATCTCAAGCCCCAAATAAAAAAGCACGACGGATTTTTTCCACCTGCCTTTAGACAGAAAGTAATTGAAACAAGGTAGGATAAAACAATAGAACCAAACAAAGTTAATATGAGGGCGCTACTAAATTTGAACACTCCTATAACAACAATGTCCCAACAGTTCCTGATTCCCTTGTGTATTGTTCACTTTAAACGGTGGCGGTAGGGTTGAATATGGTGTGACCTGATGTTGTATACAGGGTGTCATTCTGTGTATTACGGAATCCAAGTCACCCTACAATGTTGATAAGGGTCGCAGTTCCTTAGGCGGCGGTGTCCTATCGCGCTTTACGCCCACTTAAGGTCATGGTTTTAGTTAAAAGAGGAAAGCGAGATAAAGATTTTTATGCTATTTTTTGAGTGATTTTAATGTTGGGAGTTTATAATTTCTGTTTTAAATTGGCATCTTTAAAATAAGTTGATATTAGTTACCATCTTTCACACAGATTTAAATATTTCATCACTAGGCTTGGCTTGGCTGGTCAACAGTAATGACTGAAGCCACCCATAATCATCAACGTTGCTTGATGACCTTACAAGCCTCTTCAATAATAAGAAGGTACTTGAAGCATCCTTTTCAAGAGTAAAAGTAGTACTATTTAGACAATTTAATTTGCTTTTGGCACCCATATCCGCAATACCAGTTTTGGAGCGCAGTTCGGTGTTTTTGATCTTGTCAGTTCTACGAAAACCGAGAATGCTGCGCTCCATTGCTCGCTGGCAAATCTTGAGTCGGAATTTTTGGGTTTTAGTCAATTATCAAGTTTGGGCACCGTAGGTTAGGATGGGAAGAATACAAACCTCGATGAGTTTGCGCTTAAGTGAAAGTTGAAGGTTGCCCTTCATTAGCGCCTTCATGGACCAGAAGCTCTTCCAGGCGTTTTGGATCTGTCGAACAATTTCCTTGAACTGTCTGTGGTCGAAGAATACTATCTGGCCCAAGTAGATATACTTGACCCTACGTTTCGTACCATTGGTCATCAGCTGGGTCTTCATCCTATTTATTTTGAGTCCGACTTGCCGTGCTCAGTTCTTGGAGCATTCGTTCAAGTTGGGTTGCTGTGTGAGAAAATAGGACGACGTCGTCAGCAAAGCGGAGGTTTGTTAACCTTTTCCCGTCAACGTCGATGCCCATTGTCTCCCAATGGGGCACATCCGCAAACCGAGACAGACCATTTGTTTTACAAAAACGCGCACTGCGAATCATTGGTCGAAAACCAGCCGAACACTCAGCTCGGGACCTATTTAGGAAGCATGAGATCTTAACGTTGCCGTGCGTATATATACTGGCTGCGTGTCGATATGTCAGATCCAACCTACATAACTACGTGAAGCACGGCCACGGCCGGGGCAACGGTAGGTTGTCGCGCCGGCAGTGCCTCCTGGTGCCCCCCCGGCGGCGCCTGGCGAAGTCTCGAGGGTCTCTCAGCGTCATCGGGCCAAAAATATACAACTGTGTCCCTACTGCTATCAAAAATTCAGCCTCTGATACAATATTCTTTAACAAACTGAAAACAATGCTCCTCGAATTTGCATGTTACAATATAAATTAATTCTTGCAAACGGAACATTAACCCATAGACAAATAGTGAGTACTAGATCGATATCTAAATTAAAAATGAATATGTATGAAAGCTAACAACGACCTACTGTCAGGTACTATTACTTAAATTAAATTAAATTGTATTAGATATAAAATTATAAATTTTGTTATATAGACATTAATAATAACAAATTAACAATAACTAGATACTAGAACTAGACACTAATTGTTACAATTAGTAACTAAAAAAGACATAAATGTACCGACACATGAAAAAAAAATATGACTTGTAAAAATGTGTTTTTTACCAATAAATATCTGAATTTGAATCTGAATCGTAAGCTTGTATTCCAGGTATTTTGTGTTGTCTCAGAGAAGTATGTTTTTAAAGCTAAGCTTAAGCAGGACTGAGCTGGACACGTCTGCCGAATGCATCCGGAACGGTGGGCCAAGGTTGCCACCGAATGGACCCCGCAAGATGGCTACCGGAGCAGAGGCAGACCAAAAAGGAGGATGACGTAGACGCGTTTCAAAGCGAATGGCGGGAGCATATATGCACTCAACCGGGAAGAATGGCGGAAAAGAGGGGAGGCCTTTGCCCAGCAGTGGGACACCCAAATAGGCTAAAAATCTTCACTCGGCGCCATTTACTTAAAGTAACCGGCGAGTTTAAGTAGTCCCGTCAGATCGTACAAAATTCTTTTTATCGCGCGCATTCTCCGTTAGGCAGCAGAGCTTCTGTCGAACGATCGAATGTATAAGGCTGCCTAATTGAGAATGCACGCGCTAAAATGTGTTATGTACGCTCTCTACCCGTACCCCTGGTGTAAAGTACCAGCTAACCTTATAAAAAATCCCGAATTTCTTCGCTTCGTTTGTTTGGCTTCGCTTTTGTATCCAACTAGCATATGCCCGCGCCTCCATTCGCGTAGGGTCGTTTATCACATTTCCTTCAGGAACTTTCACTTTTTTAAAAAACCGTTTGTCAATCCAAGAAAAATACTATCTGCGTGCAAAACGTCATCTAAGTCATGATTGAATAAACACAAACATCCATACAAACATTTACACTTATTAGTTAGTCCTGTAGCGGCATTTTATGACCAAAGAACATGCGCCCTCTTTACACCTCTAATCGCTCGTTACTTGCGCCATGCCATAAGTCCCGACAACAAATTGAGTTTACAACATTGGATTAGAAGCCAAATTAGATCATATTTCGCAGGCCAGTTGTTATCAGTGTTCGTTCCATCTTATTGTATTACAATACTGTTTAAGTGATTTTAAATGACTCGAAACTCGATATTGTTATTTGTAAATTTTTGAAGTCAAAGAAAATTAAATGGTTCGTTATCCATTAACGGTGTTTGGGTAAAATTATATTTATTTGCTGTTAGACATACCTTTGGAGTTGAAAACTCGATACCTTTTAGAAACTGGACTTTTCTTACAATATTGATTATAATTTTAAATAAACATAAAGTACGAGTAAAGAGTTATTTATAGCACAGTTATAGACTTCTTGTTTTAATTTATGGAAAATATAATGAATAAAACTAGGTACATCAAAATAAAATATTCATCCTTTATTTAGTAAAGTTAAACAAACAGACCACATTAGACTGGATTGCAGACCGCCGGTCACTAAAACGGTATCTAAACTGTAATCTTGCCCTGTTGCGGGTGCAAAGGTGTTTTTGCTCTGACATGCAGACTGTGTTAACTGACAGTGCAATTCCCGAAATAACTAATATTGAATTAGACATTAACAAGTACCTATTTTATGCTGTTTTTATACAGCTGGCCTGTATATTGTACTTACGTTAATATTTGAGAGAAAAGGGCATTTTAAGAATCATGAAAATAACAAGACTTAATAATTCGATTATTTTTTTACGATACACGCTGTATTTTGTAATATACCTAGTAGGTATCCGCAAATCAACGGATGATTTAGTCTGAAACATTGATTTTTTAAATCAATATTGAATTTGATCGAAGTTAATTCATACAGTGTACGTAACGTGTAGTGCGGTTTCATGCAGGCTTGCAGATACAACTGAAATGACTCGATTGTTAATGATCGAATGGCTCAATAATGCAGGTAGGTACTGGTTGATTGAAATTTGAAAGGTTTCCTGTTACTTCCTGGGTTCAAACAACTTTCCTCAGTGAACCTGATGTCGATTGGCGTAAAAAAATAACACCCTTACTCAAAGAGACCACAGAGTAGAAATATCGCAAAGGCTCTTGGAGATGCTAACGTACGAACCGAAATCTGAAGTACCTAGATCCTTTTGAAGAGATTAGACGGTCGTCTTTAGCTATTGCAAATTGCTGCTCATTTGCGGCGCCATTACTTTTTGTCAATCTGGATCAGATACTTGGTATGTTTTACCTCAATGGCAAAAACGGAGACGTCAATTGAGGTTTGCTGCTATAAAATGAATTATCTTGCAAAATAAATGACGTAACAATGAGACAAATATGAATTATCCTTGTAATGCCGAAAGGCCTTTTGCTAGGCCTTCTTTCAAACTTATTTTGGACTTTAAATGCCATATATTTAGGTACAGTAGCTGCAGACTTGTTTTTTGTCGCTTAAACGTCTGAAGAATAAATGCAGCAATTCAAACATTACGTCAAAGTGACAAAGCACTAAAGTGTGCTGCTACTTATAAGGTCGACCATTACACCTTTATGCTGATTTCAATAAAAAACTTTTGGTATTATATAGAAATATTGATAGGGCACTAGACATGGCGCAAAACGCTAAAGTTAACGATTATTGGAAAATCAAAATTTATGGTATTGTCATAAGCACTTGACGCATTTTCGCAAACATTAACGTTTGCAGAATGCATCTTACTTATCTAAATCCACTGTGCTAAATAATGATTTGGTACTGTGGTCGCTATTACTAAAAAAGAGAAACCTGGATAATAAAATTTTAAGTGACAGAACTAATTACACAATCCCTTCTATCCTTCATCAGAATAAATAAGTACCTACCTACTTTTTCGAACTACAAATGCCAGGACACGGCTTTGGGTGTGAGTAACTTGTTAACAGACAAATTGAATAAAGTAATAAATAAATAATAATAATAATAAATATCAGGGGACAATCTCACACAAATTGACCTATTCCCAAACTAAAATTCAGGCTAGTACTATGGGTACTAGACAACGATATAAAAACTACGAGTATATACTTAAATACATAGAAAACATCCATGACTTAGGAACAAATATTCGCGCTCATCACACAAATTATATTTGCCCTTACTGGGATTTGAACCCAGGACCGCTAGCTTTGTAGGCAGGGTCACTACCAACTAGGACAGCGCGTCGTCAAATCGTGCGTTGTGCAGTAAGTATACCTTTGGGAAAAGATCACTTTTACTGTCTCCATTTAACGCTTGAGGAAAATGCTATGGCACATATTTAGCTCTTAACCCATAGAATGCCCTACCACCTACACAAGTGCTTTCATTATGTGACAGTTGCATTAATAACTATTTTATGACATAACTATCCCGTACCCCTTGTATGCTTAGACACAAATCCGTTCTTAAAAATTTGGATGCTTTTTTGTATTTTAAAGCATATTTTTATCGACAAGGCATTAAATCCGTGCATGTTCATTCATTCTTTCTAATCAGAAGAGACTAGATCTTGGTATTTTTTTAAACTCCCGCATAGTTTTGGTTAAGTGGGTAACACAAATTCAGCAGTTGCATCATCCAATGCTTTAAATTCAAATCTGTTAGTCCATTAGAACTTTACAGCACTATCAACATTTTAATCAACCATTTCCATTAATACGACCTAAGTAATTAGAAATTAATAGTACATTGCGGGGTATCGACTATGCTAAATAGAACTCTTCAGTACGCTCCACTTAATGGAATTGTAAGTTGTTTGCATGTTATCGGCCTAATTATAAAGTGCTGTTCGGATTAGGGGTAATTATGGAAATTGCCAACGTTTTGGTTTCGCTTGTTTTGCTTATTTTGTATATTTAGTTTAATTTTGCCTACGTGGGTTGTTGAAGCTAAAAACAAACAGTTACAACGAAGGCACAGTAGGGTGATTATATGATAGGCAAAGGGTTTTAACACAAACATATATGTTGTCTATAAGATAATAAGCATTGCCAGCCATTCGTTAAATTTAAATATTATTATTTTTCCTCTCAGCAACGTCGCTTGCAACTTTGATAAGGGTTTATTAAACAACTTGGGTTTACATAAGTTTGCGCGTGTAAGATAAAATCGTCTATATATCTACTCGTCGTAGAGGAAAAACTTTCTTAACACCGTACTCAGCAGACATTTTGAAAACAATAATTATCTCGTTCCTTTTTCAACCTATTGTATAAAAAAATTACACGTCAATTATAGGTATTGTACTTGAATGTTTCCTTTTTTTCGATGATAATACAAATCTGCTTCACTAGAAATACACCAAATACGAATTGCATGCACGCCGTCAAAAATATGTTCAATAGTTTGCACAATTTTTCGCATTCAATACTCTAAAAAGAAGCCTTTGTTTGTGCCGTTAGTAAAAACATTCGGAGCACTCTATACAGCTGGTAAAAAAACAAAATGGCGTCAAATCCACAGTGACAATCGGGTCGTAGATCCGCCGATAAGACAGTGATGTATGGTCGCAATTGCTTTTTCCAAATTGCTCACAACGCACGGAGTATGTTAAATTTATGTGTGTCAATTATTTTTCGCGGATAAATGATAAAGGATTAATGGTGAGGTTTATGGTTTTGTGATGAGCCATAATTTATCAGTTTTTTTTGAAATAAACATCATGTAGCAAGATAATATGTGCTGCTGCATTTTAATTGTTAACAAAAGGTTTTTGTTTTTTTTTCTAAATTATAACATGTTGATATTTCATTTTATTTTTATTGATTATTTATCTTTTGACGTGTATAATCCGTGTATATCAGTGTATCTGTATATCTGTATATCTTTGTATGTGTGTGCCCAACCAAACGGATGCACCAATTTGAACACGCGTTTTATTAAAGAAAGCCAGTTTAATCGGGATTATGGAAAAATGGTTAGGTTACATTAGGTTAGGTTAGGTTAGGCATAAGCTCTGAAGATGGGAATGCCATTATATCAGGTGTTTTAATTAATTACTTAAATATTTATTGTACAAAAGTATACACTTACTATAAAAAGCGAACTTAATGCCTTAAGCCATTCTTTGAGATCACTTTTAGATGTGTAAAGATAAACAAGTCGATTTTTATTTCACTCTGAATATTTCGGAACATTTTATTAAACACGTTTTTCACGTAAAACATAAAAGACGGTATTAAAATTAAATCGATTTCTACAACTAAAGACGACGTTTGGAAGCTTATTAATAATGTTCTTATTCCGTTTCAAAGTCAAAGTACCTTCTTTACTCATTTACAAAGACGGAGAAACCAGGAAATCAGGAGCCTCAAAGAGCCAGTTTGTAAGAAACCAAGCTCACCGGGAATAAAGGGTCCCGGTAAAAAAGATATTGCAGCCAATAGTTGCGTCACACTTATAGAATTCTCACATAAAAAGAAACGGGTGAAGCGAAATATCCCTCTTTTCCGTTCACCCTTCTGCGGAGGAAATTGCTACCATATATCGAGGCTTATCTCAAGATCTATTTACATCTCAAGAATGTCGCAACGGGCTGCGTCCTTCCGGAAGAGATGGCGAAAAGTATTTCGTGAGAATGAATGAGACGCGAATGATAGTTTCGTTTCGGCGCAGTTCCTGTATGCAGATTTCTGAGGAGGTTGCCAAGGGGTAAACGTGCGCGGATTCGTTAATTTACAATATTGTCCGGAGTAATAAAAGCCAGGCCAATTTTTAAAGACGTTTCAATCCGTATTCCAACTAATAATAAATGAAATATGAAAGTAAAAATCTTGATTCATAACAACGCATTATGTACCATTAAGGAATTTGAATCATTATCAGTTTGACATAATGCGTCAATTAGCCGGATATTAACGGGATACACCAAATGAGACGTAGAATATGTTAATCGACAAATTTAAATATTTTGTGAAACTGCTTTTTGGGCACCAAGTGCAAAAGTGTGTTTGTTTATTTTCTCAACAACCGATCGACGTAGAATTTGGCACAGAGAGCGTACGCGCTACCCCCATTTTTTAATCGAGGTAAAAATAAGTGGCATGACATGTTTGAATAATTAGCATAAAGACTTTCAAATCATCTTATCCACAGGGATGCCAAGGCCAGCCTAGGGCTCAATATTTAAACCGGTTTCAGTAATTCACGGCAAACCGTAATCAATTACGGTTTGGTTTTGGGTTACCGGTTTATGAACCGGTTAGTTAAAAAACCGGTTGTTCACCAATTTCGTTCCATTGTGAAAAATTAACCGGTTAACATGAACTTGATACGGCAGTACACACAGATAGAGTGAGATACGCTTTCTCTTTTACACACTAGCTCCGATTTTTGTGATTTTACTTTACGTTACGTCAATGTCGACGAGTTTAACCGATTAATACAGGTTTACAGCAGTTCTTCAATTTCGTTCTTTACATTCTGGTATCCTAAATAATTTCATTTTTTAAAACCGTTGAAGAAATAAACGAAATCATACTGGTTTTAAGAATGATATTAATTTCTATCTTGAAACCGGTTCTGAGCCCTGGCCAACGGATTTGTATGACATTTCACAGGATCAAATGGCTACCCAGGTTTAGCTGGCTTTCAATAAGTTAAATATTCTAAAAAGAAAGCACCGGCCTCAAAAGAAAAAAACGCTAAAAGACATTTCTATTTCATTAATTATTTTCAACTGCGAACAGCTTTTATAAAGAAAAAACAGTCAAACACCGCATTCTGCCTTTTGCAGAGATTTCGAAACGCTTTGATCCAAACTGAATGCACTGAATCACTGGGATTCCTAGATATTTCTAGGTTAGGTATTTCCAGATGTTATTTATGCAGCAATGCTAAAATTGTGGCTAGGTATATTTAAAAAGTTTCTTTGCACTTTGTATCTCAGTGTAGTGCGTGCGAATGATGTTTTATTTTATTTTGGGACAATGTCATCGTAATTTACTAATCAATTATTACAAAAAAATCTAAATTCTTAAACATGGTTTGTTAATATTATTATTAACACTTATTTTTTATTTATTTTTATAATTTGCTAAAATTTGATGTCAAATTAAAGTACTTGACGAATTTTGTATAAAAAAAAGTACAATCATCATTGTAAACGCCCATCATTATCATAATTATAACCTGACTTTTAAAAGGATATTATAACATACATTTCCTTAGGGCGACTCTTTGTGCATTTTTTTGGTACAAAGTCAATATTACCTTCACGGATCTATTTATTATCTGTTTAATTAGCACTTCTAGTACGTCTACCCGATTTTTTGTTTTTAATATGTTATTTCAATGATAAAAAACCGGTCAAGTGCGAGTCGGACTCGCGCACCGAGAGTTCCGTATGTAAGATAATAATGGTTGGAAAACGCAATAGTACTTTCTTCATTTTGTTATGTACTTTATTATCTATGCAATAAGGTCCATTTTGATTAGCCTAAATTTCAACACAGATTTTTAACTCTCTGCGACTGACGTATCAGACACCGCCAAAAAAAAACTCCGTATAGCGTGTTAATTGGCTGAATGGTGAAGGCCTTAAATTTACTATACAACTTAAAATAATATAAATTTGAAAATTAGAGCAAATAACGCCCTTTTTACGTCATACAAAAACCAGTTTAAGCTGACCTCACATTTTAGGGGAAATCAGCGTACAGGGAGATCAAATTATACTGGATATTAAGTTTTTTCGTTAAAAATAGCTTTTTTTTCAACTTTTTATAAATATTGATATTTCTAGCTTCAATGTGTTGAGTTTTTATCTTATATTTAGCGTCAAATAATATTATCCACCTAGATCGGGCTCTTGTCGCACTGTACACCGTTCCTTGCATAAAGACCCTGTTTTTTTGCGATTTGGTTAAAAATGTACAGATTTCAGATTTTTTCCTATACTTGCAGTAAAAGACGGTGTTACTTGCCAAATTTCATAGTTCTAGGTCAACGGGAAATACCCTATACATCCCTTGAGAGTGTCGAAATACACGTTTTTTGCGACATAAACGGCCGTATCTTTTTTTTACGTAAATGTAGAAGTTTGATTTTTTCCCAGCTTCAAGGGACTGTAGATTTGAGTATATGGTTTAAATTTCAACTCGATACCTCCACGCGTTCCCGAGATAAAGGGTCTTGACAGACGGACAGACGGACGGACGGACGGACGGACAACAAAGTGATCTTATAAGGGTTCCGTTTTTCCCTTTTGAGGTACGGAACCCTAAAAATCATAAAATTCGGTTGACGCACTTATTAAACCAGAAATAAAAATATCTGGGAATAAAAAATATTCTTATACCGCTACAAAAAAAGAAAAACCTGTACAAAGTAAGTATGAAAAAACGTTACCGTACCCTATGTCAGTAACATTTGCTAGTAACAGATACTAAAACTTCTTGTTGTGTAATACAAGTACAACAGTTAGTTTAAACCATAAACGTTGTTGACCTCATTCCTTGCATCAAAACCAACACGTATACAAAGTTTAGCAAAACAATAATTTCAACATTGTATTCGGCGTAAAGTTGGCCAAGATGTAAGGTAATGGCCGAAGTCCAAAGGTACTGTTGGCCACAAGCGGGAAGGTCGTTTGTTGTCGCGGACGGAATGTCTTCCAGGCGGTGGCAACGCTTCAAGAATTTGAAGTAATTTGTAGTTAATTCGAAAGAACATTACTACAATGCAGATGCTGTTTTTAATGATGCATGTCAATGTTTGATACAGGTAAAGATCACATGTCCCTAAAGCGTCCATAACTATGCTTCCTTAGTGTACCAGCCAACTGAAAGTCTTTATTATGTCATGAGCGGTTTGCACTGACTCTTGGTTTTAAACCAATATTAACAAAGATGTAAAAACTTATAACATGTCCTTTAAACCATTTCAGAGCAATCGATATGTCTATGGTCGGAATTTCTTTGCGCGATCTAATCAGAAATGAGGAGTTCTGCGCGAGAACCAAAGATATCGTTCTAGTTAATAAATGCTAGACTTAAATGGCAGTGAGGGGAACAGCGCTCGAAGAACAGAAGGCCGATGGGGTCGAAGTCTTCTCGAGTGGCGTCCACGTATCGAAAGACACAGGGTAGGAGTAGGCCTCCAACAAGGTAGACCGACTAAGGTTGTTGGATTCAAGCGGCGCAAAACCGGTCCTTGTAGCAAAGCTTGGGGGAAGCCTATGTACGTGTCTGGACGTCTGTCGACTGTAGAAAAATTTAAAATTAGACATTCATAATTCGAATCCTCAATAATCCCTCCACAATCCAAAATGTTCAAATCCGACGACCACAACAAACAAACAATACCTACTTGAATCAATCCCTTATCCGTAATATTAACCCTTGTCGATTAAATTTTAGACATCGTAAATCAAAATTAACAACTACATAATCGTTAACTGGCCGTAACAACAGACCCTTAACCTTGATCATGTTCCGAGATTACGTGTTAATAATAACTTGGATATTTGACCGTTATGAATTGTTATCAAACGATGATGCAAGGTTTCTCGGAATATGAGAACGATAAAGTTATATAATTTAGAACCATAGTTGCTATTATATTCATGGAATACTGAAGTAACAGAGAGATTGACAATTTATCACGATACAAATTGATCGAAATATGAAGACGAATGATTAGTTGGTAAAACTTTACTTGCATTGGTATTCAATAAATTGTTAGCTACAAAACATAAAAATATCTCTCAATTATTCAGAAAGAATAAAGCATTCTTATATTTTAACTTTTATGTGATTATCAATGATCGGGGTTTTGGATGCAATTCGCGGGATTTCGAGTCGTAATCATAGTATGGATGTGACTATAATCCCGCGATATTTTTTCAATAATAATAACGTTTATTTCAAACGTTGACCTGTAATATCGATTAATATCATGTAAAATAAAATAGAATAATTAACCTCCAACATCAATACAAATCCCGGGATCCCGGGCATATTCATTATTAGCATAACGTTTAAGGTCAATCACCCCAGATTGCACCGGGAACTCCCATTACTGTGATAAGCTCAAGAGCAAGTAATAAACACATTTAAACCAACAACCTTTTGCTATTGTAATCTATATGTTGTTACTGGCACGTTGTTCTAACGAAACTTTATAAAATAACAAACAGTCTGCTGTCAACCAACCTTTCAATAACCCCTTCGGTAAGTTAAGTTGCACGTTGTGATTTATAGTAATTTTTTTACTTCGACGACTCTGGCTTGTTTTATGGACTCAATGATTTAAAGATTATTCTGTTCGTCTAGTTATAAGTTGGAGTAATAGCTTACGTATAGATACTAAAATAGAAGCAGTCATGGCTCGAAATCCGAATTTAGATGATATCAGAACATACGCCGAACAAATATCACACGAATCCGCATCCGATGAAATTTCTTTATATAAATTCGCCCCGCTAACATCAGTTGAAGTAGAAAGATCGTTTTCGGCTTATAAGTGGGTTTTAGATGTTAAACGAAATAGGTTAACATTAGGGAACATTGAAAAAATAATGGTTTGTTATTTTAATTTTATAGAGACCAAAAGTAATAAAAAATAATATGCTAAATATTTGAAATAAATGATTTTATTAAAATGTATAATCAATATGTAATCTAATAATATGACAAAAAAACTGTCCTTTATCAAACCACACGAAAGCCCGGAATCCCGCGGCATATCCATACTAGCATAATGATTGAGGTCATTCACCCCAAGCCGCATCCAAAACCCCGATCACTGGTGATTATCTTTCAAAATCAGAAAGATTGAAGTTTCTCTTTTACTACCTAAATAAATGACACAGTAAAATCGGTTAAAAATTTAGCAAAATATTTTGCGAACTGTGTGAAGATATCCCAAAATACTTTGAGTCTAATTACTTCCAGCAGTGTTGTCACCGCGCGCACGTACCGTACAATGTTATCTATACCAAACTATTTACTTCGCAAAACTTCCTTCCAAATTCGAATACAAGGAAACAATGGCCACTCTTCCCAACAATAGGAAATATATGAAAACTGTGACAATGAACAGAAACGTTTCAATATTTCATCGAGTGTTTCGATTGGTGCTTCAGCGTTATCTTCGCATTTATTCGGATGTTTATTGTCTTGTGGGTTCTTTGTAGCAATGTGAAAATAGCAGAATGTTCTCAGATGTTTGCAAATGTCATTCAGAAAATACTGAGAATATTCTCGGAAACATGTACGAGCGTTGAAAATGTTTTTCAAACAAAAATAAAATATATTCTTGGAAGTTAACGAAATTTTCAGTGTCATAATTATGTTATTGATGATGCATTTTTTTATCTTACTAGGTACATTACATTTTCCATATTCAGTTTCGGATTGTGTAAATATGAAATCTAAAGAACTATAACCTATTTTCAAATTTTGGAAAGTACGTCAATCACACAATTTTAAATGCTATCATAACAATCACTCTTTAGTTCCAGTCATCGTCATCATCGTCATCATCGTCACCATCATCAAACTATAGCAGACTAAAAAAGTCGCCTATAGTATTTTATGTAACTGATACATAAAGAGGGTCCTTAAAATACGAGTGTGGTTTTATGAAACGAGCTGAAGGCGAGTTTCATAATAAGATCACACGAGTGTTTTAAGGCCTAATTATGTACAGTTGCATACATTACTTTATCTACACATCATATTATAAGTACTCTAAGATGCGTTCAGTAGGCGGCAAAACAAACAAAATGGCGGCAAAGCTATTAACCTGTGTCACGAATATGAATGTTTTTTTTTAAATCATAGATAAACTAACAAAGTTCCCTATTCTAATGTCATTCGAAATCAAAATGGCGTACGACACTTTACTTAAAATATACAGAGTCGACGTTTAATTGATACTAGAATTGGCCTCCTGTTTGAATTGTATTGGTTTTGGAAGATGTTCCAAATTTGAACAACATTACTTTATCAAAAGTTGTATCGTAATTTTAACTTTTCATTACAGCTACAGATAAGAAAACATATTGTATCTTGTAATGCTGGTCATTGTCTACGGATTCTGAACGCATTATAGAGGACTTATGATATGAGTGTAGATAAAAGATCTTTTCGTTTGTATGTATAGATGAATTACCGAGAGCGTGGAATTACATATGTAGTAGTAACATGTCTTTACAGGCATTCTATTTTTAAATTTCCTCTACTTCTTAACCATCAGCATAAAAAGAGTTTTGTTGTATATTATATAAGTAAGTACAAAAATAATGTCAGTGTCAAATTCTAAATACTTTTTAGAATGCACTAAACTATACCTACGTCTTATTTTATTGTACATACTACATACATACCTTATCGCCTGTAATCCCAGTGTGTGGTAGGCAGAGTTATAGAATTACCTACAATTTTAAAAGTTACGTACGGTCCGTCGGCAGTAGATGATTTTGATCAAGAAGTCATCAGGAGAACTACACACAAAGTGCCTAGGGATATTTTTTATCCCTAGACAGTTTTGAACATTTCAATATAGGCATATTACTACTGAGTGAAAACATCAAATTTGTCTAGGGATACTGAGTATCCCAAGACTTTTTTGATGTGTGTATATATAATTTTCATCTGTCCCATAAGCAATTTCCAACCTTAAAGATGAAAATTTAAATAAATGATAGCGACTAAAAGCAAAAAAAGGACATAAGTACTTATTCCACTTGTTTAGGGTAATCTCATTAAATTAAGAAGAAAACTTAAATGGTTTTCCTTTTCATGCGAACGGTACAACCACTACATATGCAATTCCACGCTCTCGGTAATTCATCTATACGAACTGTAAATGGAAATTGAAGTGATATTTATAATAACAAATCACAATAAAACATTCTTATTTAAAAGCCTTATCTTAGGTATATCTGTGTGTTTTGTCAAATTAGTTTTGGGTTCTGTTAACAAATCTTTGTTCTCGACATGACTAACAAAAAGAAAATTCTTACCTTGCAATGTATTACATTAATAATAATAGTATCATACCTAGGTGACGCAGTTTTATTTATTACAACCTATTCTTTAATACAATACTGAGTGGAAACTATTTCTGGTATTAAATAAGATTACATTAAGTACTTATATGTTTTTCTTTTTTTCAAATGTTTTTGTTATTTGCTTTTGTTTAATGTTTATAAGTACCGAATAAACCATTTCTTTTTGTAACATTTTTTCTTCCTTCGCAAATAACACGTGAAGAGGGACTTAAGTAACACCATTTTTACGGAATTTTCTTAATACAATTTAAGTATATCAAATTATTAAAGTAGGAACTATTTTATATAGAATAATATTGTTAAATTTATAATTAACATTGTTATCTCGGTCTACATTCATTCAATCACCTTTCATTATAAGTAGCTGAGTCATTCTGCCCTGTCGCAAAATACACATAAATCGTACCATTTCATCCCGTATTTGAAAGCAATTTTAATGTATCTTACTGATATTAAATGCTCTGAAATTGTGTATTATTTATACAGAGTGTAGTTTTATGGCAAAACTGCCAGAGGGCGGGTACGTATCGGGCAGGTACACTGCCTGAATATATTGCGTGTAGACTCGCCCGCTCGAGCCAATAAAAGCCCGACAGAGTATCAAGCGCACAGATGAGACAACAGTTCTTACTGAGTTTCATTGACCTACTTTGTATTGACCGAACGCCCGCAGCTTAGTATGCGTGGAATTAGTTTCCCGCTACTCCCCCTATTTCTTCCAGTGAAGGGTCGATTTTCGGAAAATCCTTTCTTAGTGCAGCCCTAGGGTACCCAAGAGATACGCTCTCCAAATTTCAAGTCGCTGGGTCCAGTGGTTTTGGCTATGTGCTTGATCAGTCAGACAGTATTTTCTTTTATAATTGTATATAGATTTAAGTGAGGCCATAAAAAAGAGTACATCGCAAGAAACCAACATATTGCCTGACACACCAATCGACATTTTCACTGCATACACAGAACAAAATTATTAAAAATAAAAAAAATCTTAACTTGATTTAAAAAAAGAAAACATTACACTATTTTGTGATATTATTATAAATTCGATCGAGCAGGTTTTGTAAACTATTGTTGTATTGTTGTTTTGAACTTAAAATCAGAACTCCGCACTAAACTTACTGAACAAACAATATCATATTGTTTAATATTATTAAACCAGTCCGTGACTCCACAGGAAACTAGCGCTTTAGGTACCTTTAATTGGTGGATTAAAACTATGCTGAGTGGAAGCAATTTCCTCAGCACGATGATTTAGCTTGTTTGAATTAGTAACTTTAAGAACATGACATAAATCACAATTATTATTATTTTCATCTGTTTCTACGTAACAATTGGGTAAATTACCCTCCTAAAGGCCACAAATCGCTCAAATACTTTTGTCGCGTCTGGCTCGTCTAATCTCTCTAGAGCTCCATGTTTACGTTTCGCGGAGCTGCAGTGAGCAACATGATTCCAGCGATCTTTGCCAACCCTTTGTTGTACTTATCTGCCGCACTATAAATGACGTACGGCAGATGCTCTAGTAGCTGCCAATTTTGCCTCGCTGGGATTTAGCACACGGAACCATGTGCTAGATTAACATTTTGACGGTGTAAAATTAGTCTTGTGTGACGGTTTGTCCAGCGTTAAACAAGTTCGACGCGGACACAATACGACTTGGGGGCCCTCAAAAAACGAGCTTACTCTTTTCTCAAAGGCCGGCAGCAGCGCACTTGAGATTCCTCTGGTGTTGCGGGTGTTTTTGGGTTGTGATGATCACTTACCATCACGTAACTCGCTTACTCGTCTGCCTCCTTTTTCACATACAAAAAATGTGGGAAAAAGCTACTCTAGTGGTAATAGAACCTTGCGCAAGGTTCGTCCAGATCTTTACCATCACCATCTTATTCTTTAAAGTGCTTTTAAACTACTAACGAGCAGTAGTGTTCGCGTCGTTCTGTTCCCGTATGGGAATAAAACTATGACTCCATCCGCGTAGAATTCTTTTATCGCTAATCGCGGTAAAAAGAGCACTTTGTCCTCTCTCAGGGTTCAAGATGTCTCTATTATCAAATTTTATTAAAATCGGTTAAGCGGGTTAGCCGTGAAACGTTACAAACAGGCAGACAAGATTACTTTCACATTAATTATAATACTAGCTTCTGCCCGCGACTTCGTCCGCGTAGAATTCGTTATTCAGCCATCCTATGTTATTCTCTAGGGAACTTTTAAGTAGCACACACACACACACACACACACACACACACACACACACACACACACACAAACTTTCCCATTTATAATATTACTGAGATTAGTACGGATTGAGTATGCATTAATTATATTTGATAAACCCGTTCTGTCAAAAGAATCATTTACAGAGCACTGCTTATTAGATACTAATGATCGGCGACCGGTAGCAATTTTTTGATGAAAGTAGGTATAACATGAATATATGATTAATATCGTGCACAATTTTAATATTAAAAATGTATGCAGTTTTACTATATCTAGAAGTTTTAACATGTCTTAAACGATGAAATATCGGTTAGAACTACGCACCTCTCACATCAGTTGATGTAGAAAGGTCTCTCTATATAAATGGATCCTCAATGTTAAAAGGATTAATCGATTGAAAATATCAAAAATATGATAATTTACTTAAACAAATTAAATTCAATGAGTTTTTAACAATATAAATATGGTTTTATTTATAACAATATCCATATTAGTCATTACGTTTGACGTTAAAGTGACATAAAATGCTACCGGCCGCCGATCATCACTAATTACGCTACTAATTGCTCCGTATAATAAACACTTCCTCATTTTCAGCAAAATTAGCATTGTAAACACCATTCGGATTTTAAATCGCAAAGGTATAGCCGATAATTGAAACAGTGCCGTTTTTGTACCAGCCTCGGTAGTGCAATTGCCGTGTGGCGGCCCAGCCAGAGCTAATGTTTACTGCTAGGAATCTATGTGCAGATGCACTTAGGGTGTGTATCGGTCTCGTCCGTGGATATCGATAACTGGATAGCTTATTTATTTGGAATTTCCAGCTTGATTCTTACAAAAGTGAAGAATGAAGATGAAAATGACTCGAAGCGAACACACTATAATTACCACTATCATTATCACTATAATTTATTTCCTTGCTTTTATCTATCTATCTATCTATATATATAAAAGGCTAAACTGACTGACTTATATATCAACGCACAGCCGAAACTACTGTACCTAGAAACTTGAAATTTGGTACATGGGTTCTTTTCATGATGTAAGTTAGCACTAAGAAAGGATTTTCCGAAAATCGACCCCCAATGGGAAGAAATGGGGGGAGTAGCGGGAAACTAATTCTACGCGTACGAAGTCGCGGGCGTCCTATACTGTATAATATTTTTATCTCTTCTAAAATCTTCTTTTAATAGGCTTATAAAAACCAACCTGCATCAGACCTAAAATAGATGAATACTTATTTATATCAATAAAAACCGGTCAAGTGCGAGTCGGACTCGCGCACCAAAACTTCCGTACCTATTTAATATAATACGGTTAGAAAACGGAAAAGGAAATACTCATTTTGTTATGAACCTTATTTTCTATACAATAAGGTCCATTTTGACTAGCCTTAATTTCAATACAGATTTTTAAAACCAATTTTATAATTTAAAAAAAACTCAGATTTTTTTACCAAACACAGCTAGTTACAAAACTATGCCAAATTTCAAGTTGATAGCTTCTATAGTTTCAGAAAACAACTGCTGTGACCTACAGATAGACAAACAGACAGACAGGCACCGAAGTCTCACCATAAGGGTCCTTATTTTAACGTTATGGTACGGAACCCTAAAAACACAGCAAAATTAACCAGCTAAGATGACTAATAAAGTATGAGCCTGAGTTTGAAATAGGAGCTAAATAGACAAGACAATAATTTTATCCACAAAATGTATGGAGTGAACATAGTTGTAGACACATACCAATTAATAGTTGCACATGTTGCCTTTAGTTATGAAAATTGTCTCTTGGGATAAAAGATAGGTAGGTAATTGAAGAAAAAAAACTGTTTATTTTTCAGAAACAACAATTGTGGACAAACTTTTTCTTAGCTAAAGTAATCATTAAGTACATTTTAAAGATTTTGCTTTTCTCAGGAGTGGGGGGAAAGGTTCCCCCTACGATCAGTTCAGCTGGGTAATAGGTAAACTAGGTATGTAAAACAATTTGCCATTTTGCGGATAAGGTATTAAATCCAGTTGATTTATTTTTCATTCTTCTTGTCAAGCTATAGACGTAAGGCCGGCCAATTTTACCTTAAGGGTGCATATCGTATGCGTGTTATGAACCAATAAGGTCAATAAGATGCTTCTACATATTTGAAGAGTCAACGTATGACACATTTTAAATTTATAGGAATTCAAGACAGAATTGAATGACCACTTGACAGTCTTCCTCATCGGAGCTGCTGAAACACCTGCCTAACAAACTTCTAAACTAAACAAGTTTTATCGTCTGTAAACAAAGTGGAATAAAAAAAGAGTTCCAGCAACAACCTCATCATAGTGTCGCTTCAAAAATATTCTTTGTTTGCAAGTTTTAATTAGTTCGTTATAGAGTTGAGTATTACTTGAGCTGCTGCGAAGCTATAGCAAAAACTCCGGGCAGTAGCTACCTAATAGCTGCGCAGTTCACTATGTAGTTCAGCCTTTAATAAATATTAAATAAATAAACATAAATATACATGCGAAAATTTGTATGTTTGTTACTTAATCATGTCAGAACGGCTTAACGGATCTGCAGACCTAGTATGTTTGCTTTTATCACGCGACAAAATGTGGATAAAGCATCCGTCACTCTTGTAATATACGTGTCAGAAAGTGAAGGATGTTTTGACTACATTTTGTCACGCGATAAACGCAGCCAAGCCCCACTGGATGAAATTTGGCACAGAGGTAGATTATAGTCTGGAATAGCACATAGGCTTACTTAATGTCCCGGAAAATTGAAGAGTTCTCGAGGGAATGGCGGTAAACGACTTCTACGTGGACGGAGTCACGCACAAAACCTCAACCAAAGTCATAATTAAATAGAAGAGGACATCTTTCATAAACTGACTTAGGCCTTAGGGTCCTATGATCGAATTTTGTTGATTGATAAACTCTGTTTCTGATATGATTGAGATCTTCAAACACTGAGGGCCGTATTGATAATCGGATCTTAGGTGAGATCTCAAGACAAAAAAATTACAATCTTCTTTAACTCAACGTTTACCTTGACGCATCTAAAAATACAAGTACAAAAGACATTTAAATTATTTAAAAAAATAAACATACTAGTTACAGTATGGACTGATCCCCACACTCTAGGCATTGTCTGTTCCGTGTGGATATACTCTAGCAAATGTATGTTTTAACATTACAATAGGGACAGTAAACAACAACAAAAACTTTACTAAAATTATAATATGAAACATTCAAATATTACAAAAGTGTGTTTGTATGTGCGCTTTAGTGTATATATGTGTATAAATTACACTGTAATAAAATTAATAGCTATTTTGACAGATCATAGCTTTTATCTTGAGACATCTTAGCCAAAAACCCTTTTTAAATACGTCCTTATGAATAGCTGCGCTTCATACTATAGCGTTTTTTATGTACCGGATTTATGTATGCTGTTGCGCGTACGCAACAACATTCTTAATTTTTATAGTCTCAAAATTCGGAGAGGGGGACGGTGGACAAGATTGAGCAAAATGGCTTTAAAATTAAGTTATTATTATATTACCTACTCATGAAAGGTAAAAGTTTTTTTATACTATATAAGCAGCGACCTAAGTAATTTAATTACATACATTATACGTGATTAAATATATTTCGCTATTGTAACAACATTTTGAAGGAGAATGGTTATCCTTAAACAGAAAGCTATGAGGATACTCTATATCGTTTACAATGTTCCACCCTTTGTTCCTCTTTACTGAAATATTTATTAATGGTAAGTGATTGGGAAAAAGGTTCAAATTCTTTTGTGTAAGTACACTAATAGGATCAATTTTAAAAGGATCAAGTACTTTTTGAAGTTAAGGAATTTGGTTTTTGTGTTTTTGAAGTGAAGAAGTAGGCAAGATGCCTCATCTCACCTAACCTAATGTTTAAAATTGCTTTCGACTTCAATTTTTAATTTTGGATAAAAATATTGGCCAAAATGTGAATGTCTTTGATTTTACCGCAGTACGGTAAAAAAAAGTAAGTAGATAAACCGTAAAATCCGCAAACAAATCCCTTTTCTTCAAAAAACATAAACTATTTTACTTTACTAGAAAAAAAAAACGAAAAAAAGCAACGGTAACTTAGCGGCATAAAAATCTTCGAGCCGCATCAAAGAACTTCAATAAGGCGCCTAATTTATCCATAATAATCCTACTAGATTCAATATAACTCTATGTAGCACTAGACCAATTTACGCTAAACACGGCTCTCAGATTCCATAACGAACCATCTTATTTATGCCCTCAATAATTCCTCTCTTGGCATACACAATACAATCTGAATCCTTTAGTAGCTTGCAGATATTTCAACTCCTGTCGCCGAGTGGTTCCGACGAATACTTTCCACTGTAATAAATCTAGTAAATGGACATCGAAATGAAGAGGGTTGTCGTTAAAAGGTCTGTGTACTCGGCGTCTTCATCGCTTCATAAGAATTATGCTGGTCGTACAAACATAGTGTAGGTATTTCCGCATTGAAGGTTACTATACACAAACCACCTGACTATTTAAGTTATTATAAGTTTTTTTTTTCACTTTTGTCGCTTTTATATTTGTTTTGAAGTTATATTACTTATATTAAATGTTCTGGCTATAAAGATCATTCTTATTCTTACTCCATTTGTTTTTATAGGAATGTAAAAGCTAAATTTATTATAGTTTTGCAATCTTAAAAAATACTTCAATGTTTAGTTTAGTGGCGAATAAAAGTGGAAACAAAAGAAATATCAGGGGCTCTGTTCTATTCGGTAAAACCATATTGCTTTTATAATTTTATCGTATTGCTAACGATATGAGCTTTTATTTACTGACAGAAATAGCGGCCGCTTTAAAAACTATAATGATAAAACTATAAGTTGCCCGCGACTTCTTATGCGTAGAATTAGTTCCCTGCTACTCTGCCTATTTCTTCGGTCGGGTAGATTTTCGTTTTTTTTTCCCTAGACAAAAAAAAAACGTATAAGTTCTCCCTCCAAATTTAGGTCCAGCGGAATATGTCCTGCAGGCAGATGCTGGATGCGGCAAGCTGAAAACAGGGCGCTATGGCGCTCATTAGGGGTGGCCTATGTCCAGCAGTGGACTAATATAGGCTGATGATAAATGATGATGATGGAATATGTCCGTGAGTAAGTCAGTTTATTCTTTTATATACCTACTTATTTAGATGTCAAAAGCAACATGATTTTACCGAGTAGCATAGAGCCTCAGGAGACAATTCCAAATTTTTCCAGACTATGCTCCACAATAGTACCTAATAAGGGCACTACGTATGTCTATTATTGTGTCCAACCCTTTGATCCTTGAAATGGTGGTATTCTTATTTCGTCATGAGTGGAGCTTATGCAGGATCCATCTAGGTCGCTACCACCATCGTATCCATTAACCAACCACCAAGCAGCAGTGTTCGCATTGTTGTGTTTCGGTGTGGGGTTAAGACACCTGGTAAAATCACTAGTATAGAGGCACTTCATTAGTCCTCAGGGTTGGCAAAGCATTAAATTTTGACGTCTTAGAATCCAAATGCCTAATTGGTCTTAGTTCCCACTTACCATCAGGTAGCCTGAGTGCTCGTGTGTGTGTAAAAAAAAACGGGTCAAGTGCGAGTCGGACTCGCGCACCGAGGGTTCCGTATTGAAGATAATTTATGCTTGGTAACCGCAAAAGAAAATACTCATTTTGTTATAAGCTTTATTTTCCAGGTAATAAGGTCGATTTTGACTAGCCTAAATTTCAATAAAGTTTTCTTTTTTTTTTGTTATTTCTCAAAAATTGTAAATAATGAACACTTTATTTTATTTTTCCCAGAAAATATAAGTAATTATCTATACGGCAGGATTTTTTTCAGATTTTTTGATTAATAAACTTCGGAGATAAGGGGGGGGAACGGTCATTTTTTGTACATTTTTGGCTATAAATCAAAAAGTAGGTACATCACAGAAAATTTTCAAAAAAATAGTTTTGAAATGTGCAGATTAAGACCTTTCATGACACTCCAGTTGCTATAATCGAACCACTTTCATTTTTCAACCCCCCATTCTAGACCCCTTTTCAATTATTAATAAAATTAATTTCATATTTATTTTACTACAAATAGATGCGGGCAAGCAAGTTGTACAATTATGCCAAATTTCAAGTTGATAGCATTTGTAGTTGCTGAGAAAACCTGCTGTGACATACAGACAGACAGACAACGAAGTCTCACCATAAGGGTTCCTTTTGTACCATTTTGGTACGGAACCCTAAAAAAGATGACTTGAGGAAAAGACGTTTTTACTACATTTTAAAGTTCTACCTTTTAAGCCTTGATGCTGCTGAAGTCGAAAACCGAATTTTACCTCAGCAGTTCAGTTTTTAATGCTTTATTTGATATCGTAATAATTTTATTTGAACGTTTGTGTTTTAAAATTACTTTAAGTTCTTATTAGAATTAGAAAGAGCCTTAAAAGGCTTATTTAAGGACCCTTGTCATTTGTTAACCCTCCATTAATTTATCGCAGCTGTGATACAAAGTGAAAAGTTAGATGAGGTATTATTATACACCTTGTACTTAGGTTTAGATCGATAAATAACGTTTAGAATATCAACCTCCGTACTTATAACTTTTTGCTTACTTCATTTAACTTGCATCTCTAGAATATCAATATCTGCTTCAATTTAATTAATTCTTACTATTAAAACCAGCTAAAGCAGTATTTTATTTTATTTTAATTATTTTACTATGTAGCACTTGCCCTTGGTTTTTATTTATGAAGTTTAGTGATCTTTTAGTATTGGTACATAATCCAACCTCGCCTCAAAAGACTTCATGTAAGTTAAACAAAGAGGTCAATAAAACAAGTAAGACACTGGTAGCAAATCGAGAGGGTTGAGTTATGTGAAAACTTGCGCTGTTTCATTGCATCCTAGTTGTATTGTATCGCGTCTGGAAATTATTTAAAGATAAATAAAAAGGTCGGAATTTTATCGCGTAACAAATTAAATAAATAAATGAAGAAATATTAGGAACAATCTCACACAAGTCGACTTAGTTCCAAACGAATCTTCTACGTTTGGAACTTGATAACGATTAGCATACTTACACAGAAAAATACACATTTAAATACATAGAAAACATCCAAAACGCAGAAATAAATACTCGCGATTGTAACACAAATATTTGTCCTTGTCTAGAACCCAGGACCACTAGCTTCGTAGGTAGGATCAATTATTAACTTGACTAACCGTGTCGTAGTTACTATAGTACTACGACATAGTATTACGTAGGTACATATACATATTGGAACTTTGGATATATTTATCAATGATGTTCTTAGTCCGGGGCAAGAAATTCTATTAACTTTTATTTACGAGTATTTTATTTATTGTTCCCTCAGTTTAATGTTAAGTATTTTACAAAACTCATGTTAACCTTTAAATTTTGGTCGTCCGCGTAGTAATCATTTATTTTTATTTTCTTGGAAACGGTAATTTTTTTGATGCATTTATGTACTGGTCTTGGTCCTTGGTCCTTTACCTTACCAGTTATCGTATTGTCAACGTTTTCATAGCTCTTATTTACTTGATAAATAGTAGTGACGGCCGAATTAAAAACCACCATAACACGTCGAAAGCAATATTGTTTAACATCGTAGAATAGAGGCCCAGGGGGTATTATGACATGGTTATGCAGTTCAGTTTACGCTGAGAGAAAGGGACCAAGCTATATAACTGTTATAGCTCTGTCCTTTGCGCTCGCCGTTATATGAACTGCATAGCTATGTCATAATAACCCCCCATGTCAAAGATAATAGTTTCTACGGCCTAGAATCTCGGCCCCGAATAACTAAAATCCTGAATATCTGAAAGACAAAATGTAAAGTGGATAAATAATTTCAGGATAAAAGTATCGGCGATAGAAATCTACACAGAGCCCGACGTTCTTTTGACCGGTTGTATTGTGTTTAAAACATTTTAAAAAAGTCTAACAATATAAACGCATTTTTAACTAGCAGATTTTTTTTATAAACCCTTGAAAACTACTACCAATTACTTTATCCGCTAGTTCATTCGCAGCTATAAATAATAAGTGAGGGTCGGGGCGTACCCCGAACAAAAAGTAACAAACAGCTCTTAAATAAAGAAAACACCGGCATATGTTACCATCTGGTACAGTCTCGGACACGCGTCGATAAATACGGCTGGTTCGAATAATCGCTTTCTTTTTCTCCTTTGGTTTCGATTATTTGTGTTTCAGTGATTTTTATGTACATTTGGATATTACGTTTATTTATTTCGAGGAAAAACAACACAGGCATTCAAAATAGAATGTTCGAAATAGGTCATCAAATTAAATTCTGTGGCAATTCCCAGTAAAACTTATAAAATTACTAGTAAATTATCTGATATCTGAATTAAATTTGGCATGGATATAGATTATTGTATGCTACATATAGGCTACTTTTTATCCCGGAAAATACGACAGTTCCAGAGGCAAATAGCGATAAACAATGACAGAATCGCGCGCAAAAGTTATTATCAAATATAATTAACTAGCTATGTAATTTAAATATTTACAAGTGAACCCTATAAATATTCTACCTCGTTATATTATATTTTACCAAGATGATCAATTTAAAAAAAACTTTCATGTCAGGTTTGCTAGAAAGGGTAACCCTAAAAAGAAGAAATAGTAATAGTAATTACAGGTACAATTCTAGCTTACCCTTTAAAGGTTTCTATTACAGCTCGGTTCTTTGTTTTGATCGTAATGTAGATGTTTAATCAGTAAGCAGCTGGCTTTGTATGTGTTCTTATTCTGTTTTGATAGTCGTGGCCATAAGTCACAAAGATAAACAAATGGTTCGTCATATTAAGGATTTTTAAAAAACAAATTCTAACTTTGTATCTGACGTACCGTAACGTTTGTTTATTACTCTTGAATTCCAAAACAAACTAAGGGTTTGAAGTGACTTCGCTACTAAGTTTGTTAATTATCGTAAAATACCTAGTACCTTAATTTTAATAAAACAAAACCAAACGGGCAAATGCGAGTCGGACTCGCTCAACGAGAGCTTCTTAAAATAACACAACATATAAGCCGTGAGTAATTTTAAAAGTTTTTAGGTGTTTATAAAACAAAATCGGGTGTTATCCCTTAGTTGGGCTGTGAGACCTTGCCTTTCATGCTTTTCGGTCAACAAAAAGTACCTAGGTTTTGATAGGGGAGTTTTCAAGGAATTAAAATAGGTATGTGACAAAATATATTTTCTTTTGAAGTACTTATACAGGGTGCCATCGGAGACGTAATCAGAAACCACTTCTTCAGACCTGGTAATTGATGGTCATAACAACGTAATAGGAGTTAAGTACTTGAAATAAACGTTCTTTTTTTTTGTTAATTTTATTCTTCAATTATGTCACTAATTCACTAAATCATGGTTACCCTAATTATTTCATGAAAACCTCTTTGGTTTTCATTCAGAAAAGTTTATTATTATGATACTTTTAAAAATAAAATGACAATGTCACTGTAAGTCACTCTTAGTAAACAATTACGCATGTGGAACAAGTGTATCTTTGCATCTCTTTCTTGATTGTAGGGTGACCACGCTGTTTGAAGGTCATAATTTAATTTTAAAGATTACATGATTAAAATTAAATAATGCAACTATCGACCTGCATTCCTGTGTTACTGTAATCTCAATTTAATGCTTAATTAAGTATTGTCACTTCTGATTACGTCTCCGATGGCACCCTGTATTTTTACACCTCTATGGAACTGTTATATTTAGTATTTCATATCAATTTTAACTTAAAACCTTCACTAGTTTCTGAGTCAATTTGTCGGCACTCGTTCAGACTGACAGACGGACAACGGACGGAATAACGGCTGTGTAGAATCACGAATGTAGTAAACTTCGGTTGTGTGGAATCCATATTGTATGGCAATCACGAATAGGATGAATCCCGATTGCGTTAAAATAACGGCTGTGTAGAATCACGAATGTAGTAAACTGCAGTTGTATGGAATCCATATTGAGTAGAATCACGAATAGGATGAATCCCGATTGCGTTAAAATAACGGCTGTGTAGAATCACGAATGTAGTAAACTGCGGTTGTTTGGAATCCATCTTGTATGGCAATCACGAATAGGAAGAATCGCGTTTGTGTAAACGATCGCATAATTCAAATTAGGGTGCTGTTTTTTGTTTTCAGTTATGGAATGAAGTCAGTGAAAATTCTATGAACTGGAAAAAAAAATATTACAGTAAGAAATAACATAAAAATAAAATCCTTCAATGTTATAGTAGGTTTTTAATTTCAATGCAATAAATTAAGTAAAGGTAAGTGTATTAAAAAAATTACGCTCAGTTATTTTGCCCACTTAATTTTGGTTCCAGAAAAAATATAGTTCACAAAACCCTGTTCAGATTTCAGTCAGGTTACTAGGTATTACTTTAAAACTTAATTTATCAATTGCTGGGCCGACAGATAAGTATAATGTTTCAAACTTGAAAATTATTGGACGAAAGTTCTTGCCCCTTAAAATCAGTCATGCGAATATATTTCGTAATTGATAAAGTAGCCATTTTGCTATCAAAAGCGAATAGATATTTTTTATTTTACTTATGTTTGACGATGAATAAGTTTATTTTTTACTTCAATCAAGGGATTTTGGAGGTTATGCCAACATTCCAATAAACCATTTTGTACCTGTGCAAACTGCTATATTAGATATAACTCCGTTTTTGAAGTTGCTACGAATTCATGAATTTAAATTAAATAAATCTACGAGAAATTCACTTGAATTTTTCCAAAGAAATATGGAATAAAAATACATTAATTTATTATAAGGAGTTTCTATTAAACCTTCTATTTAATACCTACTCGTATTTCAAGTTTCAAGGTTTTGTACATACCATTACGGTAGCATATAAAAACAAATCCAAAAGTAGACCCCAGATGGAGTTAACGTCTAGACTGCCTCCGGTATACACCCTTGCCCTCTTTTCAAAAGTTATAAAGAAGTAAAAGCGTCTTGGTAATTTTCCAGAACAGACATTTAAATTTCAGCTTGAATTAAGTTGTATTCTTAATACTATCTTCAGTCAAGGGTAAATATAAATAATATGTTACAAAAGTATACTTAAACAGCTTTTGCACGCGACGCCGTGCTCGTAGAAGTCGTTTATCACTATTCACTCCAGAACTGTAATTTTTTTCAATCTGTCAATAAAATGTAGTCTATGTGCTATTCTAGCCTATATTCTATCTCTGTGCCAAACTTCATCCAGATCCGTTCTGCCGTTCTGGCTTAATTGGGTAACAAACGCAAAGATACAAACTTTTACATTTAAAATATTAGTAAGATTGTTACCGTAATTAAGTCAATGTTTAAATATTTCTTAAAACCATGTCAGTATTGATTTTTTGACTGTAAACAGTCTGTAGTGTTCGTCGTGCTTAGTTTGCCGCACTTAACATTGTATTAGAAAAAATAAAACCGTCAAGTGCGAGTTCAACTCGCGTGGAGAGGGTTCCGTATAACATACGTTTATTTTTTATTTTTCTTGATAGAATTCTTATACTTTTCCTGTAGCAATGAACTAAATTTTGTATTTTTTATTTTTATTTTAGGCGCAGTACTTTCGGATATCACGGAGGGAATGGTAAATTTTTGTCTTCTTTCATGAATAAAATCACAACTATTTATTTTACAATAATAACAAAAATATATTTGAGATCCTCATAACAAGTTATTTTTTTTGATGTATACCACACGGTTACCTAATGATTCGCCGATTATTATTAAGCAGATTGTATCGTTTCGCAGAATTTTCATTTCGTAGAAAGCTAATTTCTGCTGAAACCTTATTATTTCCAGATTATTTTTTCGTGGTCACAGATCTAACCTAACCTAACCTAACCTACGTAACCCATGCTTAAAATAATCTGAAAACAGTAAGATTTCAGCTGAAATTAGCTTTCTACGAAATGAAAATTCTGCAAAACGATACAATCTCCGTAATAATTATCGGTGAATCGTTAGGTCACGATACCACACACTAAGGTTTGCAAAACTTTTTTTCAAATTTCCTTATTTGTCTCCCAAACATGACCGCTATAAAAAAAAAATTGCACATCTGTGTTTGGGTCATCAATTTACATATGTGAACCAAATTTGAATTCAATCGGTCTTGTAGTTTTGAGCAAATTGACTGTGACAGACGGACGGACAGACACACGAGTGATCCTATAAGGGTTCCGTTTTTTCATTTTTTGTATGGAACCCTAAAAACATTCAATTGTGGTGAGCGACCCCAACAGGAGCGGTACTTTGTAAAAAAGACTGCAACTTTTTCAAAGCATTTGTAATTTACTTGATATAGAGTTTTAGATGCGGCCAAACTAAAAGCCATTGTATTAAGTCAAACACATGAGGCTAATATCATGTACTAGAAAGTAAATAAAAGCACTCTGAAAGTAGGATTCGATTATCGACTGTACCACCATATTTATACAAAACGTGTGAAATTCCGCAAAACAATGGCTTAGTTCAAATACAATACAAAAGTATATTGTTTTTCTTAATTGAATACGGCCAAACTACAAAACGAAAGAAACTTAACACTTTTCTAACTAGAGTACCTAAGCTAGATGCCCTTAGAAGCTTGGCCGTTGTACACCCTTTTACTTTGTGTACATTGTATTTTTTTGTTTTGTCTTTTGTAGTGTTAGGATACACACAAACATCGTTATGTATGTTTGTATGTATCTCAGCACTTTACTATTACTGTACACTGTGACGTACCTATTATTTGTGTGTTAACCAATTTAAGTTGCAATTTGTCATCTTGTACAGTCAACAGAGCAGAAGTAGGTGCAGCAGCAAAAGTGAGAAGAAGACAATAAGAGCGTGTGAAGATAATTTTGAGCTCTTCCGTTATTCGTATACACAGATATATATGCAGACGCAAATCTGGAATGATTTATATACTTAACGACTATTTTGACATCGTCCTACAAAACAAATGACTGCAGATAATTATCTAATAAGTCTCTTTGTCTGTTAAAACTTTTGAAAATAAATCTTATGCCATTAACGTGAAGTAAATAGATATTAGTACGATGGTACTTAAAAGAGTTTTTGTTTACGTGGCATACAAATCAAACGGCGATAAAACTGCATTTTACACGTTCTATCTGGGATTTACTTCCAGCAATAAATGCTTTGCGCTCGTTAAACCTGGAATTTTCTAAACCGAGGTGCATACAAATGTAATAAATAAAATATTATTTAATTTGTAATAAGCTAATAAAATTGTTGATATGGTAAGTTGGTTTGGTAGAGTTCATACGATTAGGGTTCTTCATTTGTCTTATTGCGTGAAGGAAAAGGAGTAAAAAATAAAATGCATGCATGTACAGTGGGCCGAATAAGTAGTCTGCCACCCAAATATCATCACAAATAAATAAGGTCCATGAGGTGTGTCTGTCAAATTCGAAGTGTTGACTTTAGCGACATATGTATACGTAAATTTTACTCTGGGTCCCTTAATAACTATATCCAGTATTTCCATTTTACGGCGGCACGACCCGCCACCCAAATTGACGTTGCGTGGTTGCGTCAATGTATCGATATATGTTCGAGGAGTCTGAATGGTTAGCAGTTTAACATAATAAGATTTGCCCAGTTATAAAGATAAAATAAGATAAAAGATATTTATTCAGTAAGGCATACTTACTTTTACGCACGGGCAATTTTACACGTAAACACCTACCATCAATCAGTCATTTTTTAAACATTTTCTTATTACAATGATATTACTTAATCTAGCATTACTTAAAGCTATCAGCTGTAAATGCTACCACTGAATCAGTGCTAGGCGCACTTTTTCGTATCAAATCGGAGAAATACTGAAAAAGGGCCAAATTTTAAGTACCCGAAACCGACGTGCGTGCATGACTCGATGTATGAATGTGGAAGAAGCGAAAGAGATTTGTCAAGATCGTAGCAGGTGGAAAGAAGTGGTCTCCGCCTACCCCTCTGGAAAACCGGCGTGATTTAATGTATGTATGTATGTATGAATCCGTGCTATTCATTCTCTACGTGTCATTAGTCGTGTTACGTCGGGAAATGTATAACACGGCAAAATGACGTATTATGTCTAACTGCTAAAGATTCAAATTCCTTGATGGTGCTTAAAATTTATTGATGAGCATATAGGGGTATGTTTAACTATGGAAGCGATAGATTGGTAGCCTAGAGATAGCAAAAGAACCCGGGGAAGACCACGAAAAAAATGGGAAGATGAGCTGAAGCTCACAGTAGGTTTAGCTAATACCTACAACATAAAAATAATAATTAAGTGAACAAAAAATAAAATAATTGGAACGAACGTTTAACTTTATATACCTACTTACAATAATGTGTTTTCATGTAAGCGACTTAATGTCTTTTTTGAGAATAAATATCTTTAAACATTAGGTCTCAACTGGAGACGAGTTGCGAAAGACAGAAATCAATGGAAAATATTAGAGTACGCCATTGCCAAGAGGCACACTGAGCTAAGTGACATACTCCAGAAAAACAAATGCATTATTATTTAAGCTTAGAAAGAGAGGGTCATTGATTGATTGATATTTACCTATTTATTTACCTTACTGTTATGCATCTACAACGGGACTTAATCGCGTAAAATTATATATATATTCGCAGACATTGGGTACTCCAATAAAATGAAAACAAGACCAATTGCGGGTAGTTAAAAAAAAAACTTGCACGCAACATAAATAAGCACCAGTCTTCTTCAGCCGGCTCGTGATCACTACCGTTGCAACACAATCAAAACATCGAGGTATATACAATGTTTTGACACGGTTAAGTTCCATTTTAGATTTATAACAGTATGTATGAATATCGCTAAAGTTTAAAACAAACTATTTATTATCTACCTTACCTACCTATTTGTAGAGCAGCCGGTACTGAAACGCTCTCTTTAAAAGTCGTGTATACAATAGTATCGTACTTTAAGACATTACAGTGCAATCTGGTTGATATATTCCGAGTTCTTTGTTGCCTTATTCGGGATTTATTTATGGATTTAAAAGTTCGATAAACTAGAGAAAAGGAACAATAAAAGTGTCATAAATTCGGAGTTTGAAATCCGGTAGACTAAGAGATACGTTTGAAACAAAGGGATTCTACCAATTTGACTGTGAGGTAATTTGTTTGTAAGTAAACACGTCATTTTATTTGAAACAGTTGAAGTGTCTTTATGTTTTTGCATTTCTCATTTATTACTTAGTAATTCATTTTAATCATTAAAAAACTAAGAACATTAAAGTATGATATATAACACTTATAATACAGGTATCGTGTTTAACGCGTTTTACTTATATAATATAACCCAAAAATAGTACTTGGTTGACTGAGAGTTTGAGATGCCAACTAGATATTTTAAAGCATAAGCGTCACTTAGTGTTATAAAATAATAAACAGTTTTATTTTACACCAATATAACAATGACTACATGATTTTTACACTTAACACACCTTTGTTATACACATGTGACACTTTTTTAACTGCTCTATAATAGAAATAAATAGCAATATAAAGTTAATTTTTAAAATTAGTGTCAAGTCTTAATTAAAATGATATAGTAACACGAGTTTCTAAATATTATATTAAAGATACATACAAAAACCGTTATAAGTATATTTTACTCTATGATTTAAACTTATTAATTTTAAGAATACTATGCAAACATAATATACCTACGTCAATTACTATACAAAATTTTAAAACATCCATTCATTCTGACATCATTTAATATTCTGCCTCATTAAACTAGGCAGACTTATAAACCAGGACTAAATGTTGAATGTCACTTTTTTATTGTTATGAAACGTCTATACCAGTTGTAATTTGACGTGACTTGTGTCCGGACCGGAATAGCCTGACCTTTCTCCCCTCAGACTCGACAAATTTCACTAAATCCGAGCCGTTCTAAAATAAACATCTCCAAGGCGACGCGTCCCGTCAAAATGGAGTCATTTTTAAAGTTCCCCTCACTTAAATGGTTTTGTTTGTAGTGATTTATCGACTTTTTCTTGTTGGATTTGTTATGATCAAAATTTATCGTTACACTGTTTCTGCAAAATAAAGCAAAATATTAAAAGTTAATCAGTTAAGTATTAAATTTTAATTGTTTTTGTTTGGTCATTAAATCTGCGTTTGCGAACGTTTCAATTTTTTTTTAATATTGTTTTAAACGAATAGCCATGAACAAATGTGTTAAAAAGCATAGTCATTTTTAGGGTTTCTTACCTCAAAAGGGAAAAACGGAACCCTTATAAGATCACTTTGTTGTCCGTCCGTCTGTCCGTCTGTCAAGACCCTTTATCTCGGGAACGCGTGGAGGTATCGAGTTGAAATTTAAACCATATACTCAAATCTACAGTCCCTTGAAGCTGGGAAAAAATCAAACTTCTACATTTACGTAAAAAAAAGATACGGCCGTTTATGTCGCAAAAAACGTGTATTTCGACACTCTCGAGGGAATCAAAATGTATAGGGTATTTCCCGTTGACCTAGAACTATGAAATTTGGCAAGTAACACCGTCTTTTACTGCAAGAATAGGAAAAAAACAGAAATCTGTACATTTTTAATTAAATCACAAAAAACAGGGTCTTTATGCAAGGAACGGCGTACAGTGCGACAAGAGCCCGATCTAGGTGGACAATTATGATTTGACGCTAAATATAAGATCAAAACTCAACACATTGAAGCTAGAAATATCAATATTTATAAAAAGTTGAAAAACAAGCTATTTTTAACGAAAAAACTTAATATCCAGCATAATTTGATCTCCCTGTACGCTGATTTCCCATAAAATGTGAGGTCAGCTTAAACTGGTTTTTGTATGAAGTTGTAAAATGGGCGTTATTTGCTCTTATTTTCGAATTTATGTTATTTTAAGTTGTATAGTAAATTTAAGTTCTACACCATTCAACCAATTAATACCTTTTGCGATAATGTCCCGAAATGGTTCTGTATTTTTCCACATTCAGCCCATTTTTCATAAATTTTTTTGGAAGTCCGCGCGATAATCATGAAAAGTAGTCAAATAAAGCCCTTCATTTATCTTTTTTGCTGTAAGTACTTTATCCATTCTTCAGAAAACTTCCTCCTCGGTATCGACGCTTCGTTTTCTTCAAAAAAGTCAAAAACAAGAATCAGCGCGAGGTTTCTAATATGCATTAATATATAAAGCGTATTAATGAAGCTATCATTGAAATAAAATACAGCCTTGGTACATGCGCGCCGAGCAACAATGTGACTAACTTACGAGTATAATTCCGCGAGTCGTTAGAAGAAGGTACTGAGCGATACAGAGCTATAACACGCTAAACGGAGATTTTTTTTGGCGGTGTCTGATAGACGTTTCGTCAGTCGCAGAGGGTTAAAAACTTGTGTTGAAATTTAGGCTAGTCAAAATGGACACTATTGCATAGATAATAAAGTACATAACAAAATGAAGAAAATACTATTGCGATTTTCAACCATATTATCTTACATACGGAACCCTCGGTGCGCGAGTCCGACTCGCACTTGACCGGTTTTTATTATGATAATTAGTTTTAAAAAAAATGTCTTTATTTTCATCAGTAAATTTACAAGTACATCTCCCATTTTTATTGAACTTGAGCGGACTTTGACCAAGTAATAAAATTGCTTTGTCTGTTATATTGTGAATGCTGAAAACAAAAAAATATTATTGTTTGAATCTAAGAGGTAAACAAACAAACACGTATGTCGATGACTTTTCAGTTCCTTATTGCCTTGTTTACATTTGTTGCCAAATGGATTGGATTACCTATACCAGACTTAGTAAATAAAAGTAAAACGGTTAAATTCAATAAAAATATTATATTGATGCTGCAGCTACTTTTAATACCCAGTAAATCAATTGTAGTCATTGTTATAATGGTATAAAATAAAACTGTAAATTCTTATTATTATAATGCTAAGTGACATTTTATTCACAGCAAGGAAATAGTTGGCATCCCAAACTCTCAATCAATTAAATACTATTTTCAGGTTCATTAATAAAAACCAGCTTGTAATGGGATAAGGTCGCATTTGTGCATCCCTGCTATATTTTTGTATATTTATCATTGTTGTCTTTTGTTTGTACAATATAGTGTTTAAATACATACTTTCATACATATTGTAATAATAATTTTCATTAAGTTTAAAAGTATCTGTTCACGCTAAAAGCTCGAGTCAGTAAACAAAAAGATAAACGGAAATCTGTAGCAAGCGCTAAGACAATCTCACTTCCAAGAATAATCTAAAAGCGATCCCGATCCCTTAAACAAACAGAATTAGCAAAACCCTGGATTGGGTACTTTATTTTCAGTGTATACTTGGAAAATACACAATAAAGTTGAAACAAACATTCTAAAGAAACATAAATAACTAAAAACAAGCTCAAACGCCAGAGAGATCAAATGGAAGATGAAAATACGTGATTTATCACAAGTGACTCATAAACATACATAAAGGTCATAACTTAGAGGTACTAATCAAATAAATTCGACATTTTAATGCTAACCTAATTTTAAAAAAGCAAGGGACTATTAAGAAATTTTATCTATGTCGAAGAATGCGAAGGCGACAGTTAATTTCTCGTGACGTAAATAAAATGGAAGGGGCCTTCCCTTGCAAGGAAAAAATAACAAACATATCTCTTAAAGTAAGAAAACAAACAACGTATGTTAACATCTGTCGCGGAACCGGTACTGTGGCGCGGGGAAGTCTTACGGACTCTTTATTTATCGGAGTTGTTGTGTTGGAAAATATTTTGATGCATTAATTGGAGTGTGCAGTTAAGTGAACATGCTCAACATTTTTTAAACATTTTTTAATTTTAACAGAAACGTCTGTACGTAATTCAAAATATATGAAAGCGAAAAAAATTCGTCGGTCTTAGGCAGGATTCGAACCTACATCTCCTCTGGCAATCCGGGCCAATGCAGGCGCATTACCAATTATGCCACCAAGACCCTACTTAAGATCCACGAAATTAGTGATCGCTTACTTTTTCATACTCGGAGGGGTTGTACTCATGCTAATTTCAACGAACTTGAAAATATGGGTGTCGTTTGTTAATAAAAAACAACGATAGGTGGCGTCAGCATACCCTCCGAGTAATAAGTAATTTTTTTTTTTGGTTCAAGACATTTTAAAAAGAGACTGAAAATTTCTGTTTTTTAACTTCTACAAGAATAAGTTATAAACGCATTATTTATGTAATCAATAATGATAAATGAATTATTTTGTTGTTTATTGGCAAAGTAAAAAGTAAGATGAAAATTAATTTAAGAAATACCCTCACAATCGATTTATTATCTTAATCTTACTAAATTAAGTTAGAGTGCGACTATAACATAAGTAAATTTGTATAATAAATAACTTTAAATTTAACGCAATATTCTCAAATAGGCAATTTTATTTAAGTCTTTTATTCATCTTTTAGCGATTCAAAAAAATAACACTTAAGGAAAAGCAAACACGAACACTAGGTAGTTAGAATCAACTACCTAGGTATATATTATTGAGAATAACAACAACTTAATTTCGTACGTCAACTTCGTAAATGTATGAGCTATTGCTCTCGACTTAGTTCGCTTAGATTCTGTCGGTCGCTATTTTCTTGTGAACTGCACAATTTCCGGAACGAAAAGAGTCTTTCTTTAGAATTCGAAATACATATATCGGGCTCGGTTCAGTGGACTTACAACGATTACCTTATGCAAATGAATTGTGTACAGAACCTACAGTGAGTACTGGGTTTTATTACACACGCATTTTGTACAAAACCAAACGTCATAATTAAGTAATATCAACGCTATTTCCGTTATTACGGTTGAAAAAAAGACCACTGAAATCATTTGACGATAAACGTTTCTAAGAACCCATTCGTAATTAATATACGTAACGTATCGTACGTAAAAATAATAGACGATAGATAATAGACGAGGACAGATGTTTGGTCACTTGTTACGGGACGACGAGTACATTAATATGATAATTGAAGGAAAAATAGAAGAAAAAAGGAAAAGAGGACCGTATCAGTGTATTAAAGAGAAGGCTGGGAATAGGAAAGAAGGAAAATTACTCCACCAGCAAGAGCATAGCTCTTAAGTAAATGATATGATCACGGGAAAGTAAAACAATTTGAAATAAAATCATAAAGCTAATTTCCGCAAAAACTCATCGCGAAACCGAAACTCATCGCCAGAAAAAGATATACTGGCAGACACTTAAACTACGTGTTTACTTCACTTCACAGCCCTAGCACAAATAATGTTCTTTTCCGAAAAAAAACAATGTTAAATATTTGCCATAAAATATAACTTTCAATTGTGTTGGAATTTAATAATTGCTTTAAGATTTCTGTCTTTCACTGTACAGAATGCTTGAAATTCAATACGTCAGTGTTGATTGCAGTTAATTATAAATCCGTCTCCCTCCTTTTGTACCGGCTATTTATACTCTAACTTCCGTACGAACTCAACTCGAGCTTTAACTCTATTATCCTAAGGTTCAACTCTGCCAACCGTTTATTTAGGATTCGGTTGTTTAATCTGTACGATCCTAAATCAAATCGAAATCAGTGTTTAGAGTCCCTTTTAAGCGTATTACTTCCGCCAATAAAAAACTTTTCTTTTGTCCGGTCTGGCGGCGATGAGTTGAGAAATTTGTCTTTAAGAACCGTTTGAAGTTGTTCAAATTGGGTCCGATTGCTTCCAAATTTGCTTTTAACCTATAAACCGTATTAATTATAATTAATATTGGGCTTTCACGGTGTTTGTAGTCCGTTTGTTTTACTACAGAAATTATAATGTCTAAAAAAATAAATAACTTTTGAAGAGCATTCCAGTTGGATACGCAGTGTTGCGTTACTTCTAAAGCAGATATGCTTTGAAACTTAACAAAAATAAAGCTGATAATGTTTTTTAGCATAATAATTAAATGTTTATTCATTTTCTCACAAAAGTTTTCTAAAAAAACACAACTTGTAAGTTTTACTTGAGAGAGTATAGGCTACCTTTGCTGCGACTCTCTAAGCTTGAGGAATACGTAATATCCAATCACAATAGGCTTTAGCCTAGACTTTAGCCTTCCGTAACAACAATTCCTAATTTTCCTACTTAATATTTTAAATGAGAAACTTTCTACGCACAATTTGAGGATTTGTCTTTCAATAAATGAACGGATTTGGATAGTCTTTATTCCAGATTGACGAATACAATAAGTACTTTTTATTCCAAAAAACTTCTAGACTTCTAGCTTGTTAATAAACGACTTAAAAACTAATCTATCTACTTCTATCAACATCGATGTGTTTATGTGGGTATGTGTTTATGTTCCCTATGGACTACAAAATCCTGGACCGATTTTGATAAAACTTTCAGGCAATCTTTAAATTAAGCCAGCCCGGTGATCCTGTAAAGTTTGGTAGCAATCGGATTGGTATGAAAAAAAAAAACACTCGGGCAACCAAGGGCACAAACAGCTGATTTGATTACAAAAAGTGACTGTTTAAAGTTTCGTTTTTAGTTACATTCATTACAGTGTTCTTTCTTACTTGTCTAATATACTTAGTAAACAGCATTCTAACCGCAAAACGACCCTTTTTCGCTGAAACATTTACGATAAAAGAGCTGTTTTAGCCAAAAAAGGTTTATTTCGAGGTTAGAAAGTTGTTTACTATATTTATTAGACAAGTAAGAATGGTTATGGTAAGTATAGCAAAGAAACCACAAAGTTTGTCACAAAAACGACACAAGAGCTTCAGAAATTTAAGTACTCTAAATTAATGAAACCGGTTACTGACGGATATAGTTCCGGGATAACCGGGCGTCTCCTAATTACTCTTTAATAGCTTTGTACGTTTATGAACCCGTGCTCCTAGTTTGAAACTATATTTTCACTGATATAACAGCGGTTTTTATTACCGTAATAATATATTTAAATGAGTGGAAAAACATGATGAATACAAGGTTTTGGCTGAATGCCTGCCTGATTATTATGTTTGGTACAAATTTTGCAATCAATTTTGACCTGACTTCCCTGGTTCCCTGATTTTAACCTGATGCATGCATGCATGATGTAGTTACGATGCATCCTACGTAACAAATAACTAAAATAATATTACTTATAAGCAGCACACTATTATAAGAGTAAAGTTTTTTTTCTTTGTATAAGAGAGGGATGCACACAATGTTTAAAACTAACACACATAAAAATATTACAAATGTAATTTCAATAAAATAAAATTAAAATTAATGACTAGGAGAACAATATGACGAGGTGTCTACTTCAGGAACAATAATTAAAACAACTAAATTGGAAAACAGGTCCTTGCAAGCGTGCACAGACGGGACCCCACAGACAGCACTCGTTCACGAGTATGACGCGTAAGCGAGTAGTTTAATCTATTTTTAATAATTATTTTTTGGAGAAGGCAAACAAGCGCACAGGCCACCTGATGGTAAGCGGGATCTCAAACCACAATCTGAAGACCGCAATCCCAAGACTAGAGTTGCCAACCATGAGGGCCAAGATGCAATGCCCCCATGCTAGTAGTAGGGGATCCGAATAGGAGACGACCTTCACCCAGCTGTTTATTCGATGAAAAGTATTTTATATCAAATTTAATATGGTAAGTAACTAATATATGGCGAATAGGTTGACTGAAAAATTTCAGTCCTGTACAGTCCGTAATTTAAAATAAAACTAAAAATGAACTTGTATGCTTCTAGTACGAGTACTATCTAAAGTATGTATGTATGTAAACTCTTTATTGCACAAAAAAAAACAATTACAGATTTGTACATAAACTTAAGATTAACATGTACAATGGCGAATTTATCCCAAAGTCAATGCAATAATACAATACAATACAAATACTCAGTATTGAACACCAAAAAACAACACGGAACAGTACATTTCAATTATAAGTATATTATAACAGACGGTCTTAACGCTAAATAGCGATCTCTCCCAGACAACCTTGGACAGAGAAATAGCTTAGGACACAAATTAAATACATGGCAGGCGGTGTAAACTAATTACTTCAGAACTCAAACTAAACAAACTAAACTACAAGAAACACTTAAAGTATTACTTTTTTAAGTATAGTAATTAAATAGGTACTACAAAAAAAAATGTAAAGTAAAATTCGGGTGTATGTTAATTTGGATTAAAATATTATTCGACGTCTAAACAATTCAAAATAATCACGTCTGCAGCAAACAATCAAACGTGTTTGATATAGACACGCTCCTCATTTACAAAAAGGTCGAACTAATCCCAGACTTCGCATAAAATTAATTAGGAATTACCTTAGCTTAAGAGCTCCTAAAATTAAAGGTAAATATTTACAGGGAAAGGGCACGAGGGTCATCTAAATAATATTGATTCAGGCGCTAGGTAAGCTGAATAGAATACATCAACGTATTAGGGAATCATTTAGCATGACAGAATTAATACTTAGGTCCTAAGTAAGTATTGGGGCATAAGGCAGAGGTAAAGTCGGCCTTATAAATAGCAGCACACTGTTGTACCTTGTACACTTTTGTTCTTTAAAGCCTTTGGCAGATTAGTGCAGCGGTTCAAAAGTGACGTTAAAGTGACAGAGTTGAACGCATGAATCTTTTTTTAATTATTTATTTCACAACCGTAAAGGACCATGGGCAGAAATGTATGAACACTGGCCTAGAAACCAATAACAATAAGCACTATATCATCGGATATATTAAAAATCTGGAACATCGGGATGCCTACATAGACGACGTTAGCATAATTACTTTGAAACACCGCTGCCTTTGCATGGCGATAACTTTTTTCACACAAAGATTTCGAACTAACTGTCATAGTAATACCAACTAAAACACCACACACACTGTTGCTATTACCTCATTTAGTTTTCTTTATTATGTTCACTAACTACTTCAATTAATTACGTAAGTACAAAAAAGTTATAAGATTTAACGTTTATTTCACGTTAGTGAAATACTTAGGAAAAAGTCTGATAAAACATTCAAAGTCCCGGCTTTGATATTGGAACACAATTAAAAGTCGTAAATTAATTAAATTAATTGAAAAAGAAGCGTGCAATTGCTGTGAAACTCAATATTCCCGTATCGTTTAAAAGACACTTTTGATTACTTTGGGCGGATCTTAGGTATCTAAAGACAATATTTTATAAAAAATGTGTTGTCAAACGAAGTTTTTATGCGCCGACCTATGTTTCTAGGATTTAAACTGATTAAACCTAATTATTATGAATTGGTTTCCCAAACCAACATTCCTAATATACTTTGTAGCGGTCTAAACTTCTATTATCATTAGTCTTCCATTTTTTATCAATAATTGTATCGTCTCTAATTACCAATTTACCGATAGATAGAAAGGTATTAAATACTTTACATCAAAAACGGTATTGATCTTTTTCTTCCCTTCCTTGTATAACAGAGAAACCGGACCATTACACAGTCGCTTAAAAAAGTCGAATTGACCAAAACCTCATTCGGACGCTAAAATTTCAAAACTTTAATAATAAAACTGCACAGAAATATTTTTTACTGCTATGTTTTTTACTATTCAATTGAATTTTTCGTTATTTCGTTTCCTGCTGGATTATGTGCATAAAACTAGTTTACGCCAATCAGATACATGACTATTGTATAAACAACACCTACGTGTTGCAAATTGGTTTAGTTCGAACGGATAAATAGAAAAAAACTGATATAGATCTAATGAACTAACAAAAGCAAGTAAGTAATTAAAAATTAATGGCTTTATCAAAAACCCAAGTTAACATTAACAATCTCGAGACCGCAATCAAAATCATCAAATCTTCAAATTTAAATTCAAATTCAAATTCAAATGTTTTTATTTGCATAAAAGGGTACAAAAAGATGTAACACAATTATAAGCGGTCATATTCCTTGTTTTACCATAATCTGGCGTACAAATATTTCATGATTAATAAATTAACTTAAGTTATTAGGTAATAGATTGGTGCAGCTTAAAATATTTACGAAGTTTAATTCAATGTCAACTAAAAATAATAATAATTTAAAAAATAGCGATTGATCTCATTAATCTCATAATTCAAATTACATCAAAATTACCAACATAGCAAAAAGTTAAAAGATCTTAGACTATGCAAAAATGTACCTTAACAGAATATACAATATTTAGAATGAGACAGAATATTAAAACTGATATCTCCGCCAAGTGTAGGACGAATGAACTTTCAATGCGATCAACTTCTCAGCCGCAAGACGTTTAAAATCAGTAAATTCAATATAACTGCTAGAAACTGAACAAAACCTCTGTGTGATCATACGCCCATAAGTTTCATTAACCACTAGATTAAACTCTCATTAAAAGATTAACTTCAACCTTACGAGGAAAACGTATCTCTTTCAGATAAATGTACACTTTAATTGCTTCTTCACACAAGATTTTAGCGGTACGTTTGTGATCTACGCTGAATGCGAAATCTCTTCTCTCTCCCTCTGTTTGCACCACTCAGCCTGCAACCCCTACGAAAATTATCTTGCATCCCTATCACGCAGATCCTCAGCTGACGCGAGCCAAATCCCTTATGTAAGTCAGTGCTTTTCGTCCGGTCGCGCCAGTAGGACGCGCGCGCTGCGATGACGAGATACCGTTACGATTCTCGATTGCGACTACTCGTGGCCAGTGGCGAAGAAGGTGCTCGGAAACTTATATGAGTCGGTATAAAACAGTGGTTTCGCCATTTATACCTACGCTTAAATCTCGAACGGAAGAGCGTGCCGAAGCGAGTTTTCTTTTAAAGTTACGAGCTAGGATTAAAGGGAGATTTATCTTGGAGTACGACGGAGATTTCGGGTATATTTTAGCGCCGACATTATGCTTTACAAAATAATCCACGCCGTGCTTCAGTTGAAACTGACTCTTAGGAACGATTTATGTCAAGCGATCCCTTGTATTGAGATAAAATAAAAATAGCTCAGAAACTTAGCGTAGGAGCTCGAGATATATGACGCGACATTCGTTTTAAAGTCTGATAAGTGTCGTTGTGTTATTAGTCAACGGGTTAATTACGAACTGGTAGAAATGCTGACAGATTTAGTGGAAGCAGGTACATTGTAAATGAGGATGAGTTGTGACACGCCGTTGGGCTCACTTTAGTCATTAATTAGGAGCTAGTTGTAGTGAATATAGTAAGTAGTTAATTCTAAAAGTAGTATTTGGAGTGTTGACTAATTAGTGACAATGACAAGTGTCAAATTAAAATTTAATTAGTAAAAGTGATGAATAATTTCAAAATGGCCGGAAGTTTGAAGAGGATAAAGAGGCATTCATGCATCCTGAATGCCTTGCTTCTGTTCGTGTGTATGATATACGGTAAGTGATTCATGCTTGCACATCCGCTAAAATAAAAGGCAAAAATATCGTTCCAAAAAAACGAAAAACGCGAAAAAATAATTATATTTCTGCCTGTCTAAATTTTTGGCTACAAAGACACATATATCGTATATAACATACGAGTATCATATTGTATGCAAATATTTTTGTTAATAATTTATTCGATATTTTCGTTAATTATTGATGCAACTTTACTATAAGTAAATTACAACACCTAAATACGGTGATCGAATGTGAAACGTGTCACTGAGACTAAATTTCCGGGTTACTTAAAAAATGCCTTTTTCAACACCTTTAATATCCAGAGGCCCGTTTCACGAAGCTACAAGTTACAAATTACAAGCGGAAGTCTCTTTCTAACTCCTTTTGCTAGAAAGAGAGTTCCGCTTGTAATTTGTAACTTGTAGCTTCGTGAAACGGGCCACAGGACAGAAGATTTTTCATACACAAGTTGAAAAAGGAACGAGTTTATTGTCTTGTAAATGTCTCTGAGTTATTTTAGATATAATACGCATGCAGTTAACTCAAAAGTTGAAAGTAATTAGGTACCTACTCAATATTTCTTGAAAAACTTTAAGCAATTATACCTAAACCGACCTAGACAAATAATAAATGGAGTGAACGCTAATTGTCGTACTTTATCAGTATTCTAAAACTTAATTGCTTCTGTTCGTAATGTCTAATTACTGAATAAATTGGAGCTTTAAATTCAATTTCTACTAAATAAGACACAATGGCATGACTTTAGATATTTGTTTGTTTAGTTAAAGTTATTTATAAACTAGCTTTCTCATGAAGTCTATTTTAAACTTAGTATTTATTTATTTTAAATTTCAGAAAAATGAGGCATTTATTATAGTTGTAATAAATAAAAAAACTGTTAATGTTTCTGTAATAACACGAAGTATAAAAAAAAACTATGAGATGGTCATATAACAAAATAACGATAAGGACATAAAAGGAACTGCAAATCAATTTCCTTAATGGTACCTACAGTAATAAATAGCATAGTCGTAAAATACCTAATCTAGATACGTCGTATCCTCTAGATCGTTTGTAGGAGAAAAAGGGATGAGTGATAGCAATCCGTTTTGTTCGCTCCGTACGTAGAGTTCGCCCGTGACTCCGTCCGCGAAGAAGTCGTTTTCCAGGATAATAAGTATTTTAGGTCTTTTCTCGAGATACAATCAACCTCCTGGTCAAATTTCATTATGATCCATTCAGTTCATTTGCCATGAAAGGGTAGGAAACAAACAATTAAACAGAGTTACTTTCGCATTTAAAATTCTTAACTACAGGACGCCCGCGACTTTGAACGTGTAAAATTAGTTTCCTTTTCTCCCTACTTTAACCCATTAGGCACCCGTTTTTCAAAAAGTATTATTCTAAAAGAATATGAGTTTCATGTCCCATTTTGTAGTTTTATTTACGAGACAAAACACTAATACTATTACTCTAATAATTTTTGAGAAACCGCTCGTGGAGATGAATTTCAAAAATACCTGCTTAATGCACCCATAGAATATCCAAGCAATATTCCCGCCAAATTTCAAGTCCCTAGGTCCAGCGGTTTCGGCTGTGCATTAATCGACCCGTCGCGTCAGACAGTTTCTTCTTTCGGTCCATACCATCCTTTCAAAGAGGCATAGTTGAGCTCATTTGGAATTTTGGTGATTTTCCCTTATGTCCATGTCACGAAAAATCCTTAATGCCATGTTATATTTTGGAAGTTTTTAGTAGTATTTTACATTATTGTATAGAATCATTAGAAATCAGTGCAGTTGTTAGATACATTTGCCCGTTTTTTTTTCTAATCAAGTTTTTAAGTAATCACATAAAGTTTGTTTCTCCATACCAAGTGAAAAACAAACACGGGAACACCTAGTACTATGCCTCTTTAAAAGGATTGTATCGACCTTCCTGTCACGCTGTATATATAATAAACTAGCTGCCCGCCAGCGGCTTCGCCCCGCTGCAAATTTCCGACCTTCCCGTTGGATTTTTCAAATTTTTCTTACATATAAACCTTATCCTGACAATAACGAACACAGCAAAAAATAAATCAGCCAAATCAGTTCAGCCGTTCTCGAGTTTTGCGCTTAGCAACACATTTAGTGATTCATTTTTATTTATATAGATAGATAGATAGATAGAATTATGGATTAGTCAGTATTGTAATATTTACCTCCTACTAAAATACATGTGTCGAATCTGCAAGAAACATAGAGTAAATCTACATAACCCAAGTAACAACTTTCATAGAGTTGTCGACTAATTCAATTATTTTTCCCCGCTTTGTCGGAAATTCGTAAAGTTTGCCGCGGAATCACAGAACTCGGCGGATAGTGAATTAATACGTATTTAATTTTATCATTTCCTAACTCAGGCTTTCAGGCTTTTCTATTATCTCGTAAAGGATTTATTTTGGCCTTTCTTTTCAGTTTGAAATTAGTATTCTGTTTTCATATTTATTCAGTAGATTAGAAGAGTACCACGGGCTCCATTCTATTCGGGCTATACCTAATTGCTTTTGACATTTTATTCTATTGTCTACATTATGATAGCTTTCATTTACATGAAAGTAATAGCGGCCGAGTTAAAAACAATATGATGATATGTCTAAAGAAATTATGTTTAGCACAAGTAGAATAGAACCCCTACTGCTGCTCGTAGTTAAATTTATGGTTATGTGATCGCTTTGTTTAGTATCTATATAACATTATTTAGTTATACGAGTAATTAGTAAAAAACAAAACTATAAAAATGTAATTATGCCAATAATATAGTTTTTTTTATTAGGTATTCAAAATATACCTATTTCACTATTTTGAATAGTAAGAATTAATAATTAAACAACAAACTAGCTCAGAATCTGTTTTAGAAATTACTAGCGACCCGCCCTCGCTTCACTTCGGTTTATCTGAATTTTCTGTAACACCTGTAGATAAGCCAGTACATATTTTATATATAAATAAAAACCTTCAGTGAAAAAGTCTCTAACTGATAGTAAACCGTAACAAAATCTGTTGCGTCGTTTAGAAGTTAGCGGATATACAGACAGACAGACGCAGAAAGTGGCTTTGTTTTATACTATGTAAATAAAAAGAAGATGATAGAAATTTTAAAATCTACAGTCCATTACTTTCTAAAAGGTACAAATATCGATTTTCTGGATGTCAAAATAAATATGTTTGTTTTATGAGGTCACCAACAACCTGACACATAAAAATCGTACTCATAAGTGGAACTTTTCTTACCCAAAATTTTAATTATAAAACATTTGTTAAAGGTTAATTACTTAAGCATATAGGTATACCTACCTTTATTCTTTTCGTTTATGTTGTTCTAGTAACAATATCCAACTTCGAAATGGTACCTATCACAGCATCTCTTTGTTATATCAAAGACATCTGCAGTTTGATTGTATCAGCATTGTATTGTGACCTGGTTCCAGTTCACTATGGAGTATTGTGTCTAGAAAGTTCCACTTTATACTTACTTAATATTATTCCTAAGGACGACATGAGAATAATAAGCTAAACATTTCAATTACGAAACAAAATTCCATATTTAAGTCAATTTTAATGTAAAAGTTGATTATTTACTCTGCAAGTGACATGTGTAAAAAGGTCATAAGATGAAAGTGCCCTTCAGAAAGTTAAAAAATTGTTCTAGCATTCGGTTGTTGATATGAGACTTCGCATTCCGTGAATCTAAAAATATTTTCTCAAATTGGGATTGTTAAATTTTTAACAACTACTCTTATTCGAAAACCATTTCGAGGAATAGGGTTTTAAAGCCGTTCTCCATTAATAAGTTTTTAAAATATTTATCTATTTCGGATATTTTGACAAAAGTATATTTAACCTTTGTTTGACTTTCGTTTTCGGCTTGAAGCCCTCCTACGTATATCATACGGGTTAGGCGAATACTGCTTAAAATAGTATGTTTTAATACACTATTACAATCACTTTTTATCATTAGATATCATTTAATTGTTGTAATTTGTTAGGAAATGACAACCCGAATTTAAAATAATCATGTCATCCATAAAATATGTCTGCTAAATAAATAAAGATATTAAAACAAAACTTTTGGGTCAAATCTAGAATTAATGAAAATTGGTCTCTTAAAATTACCTATTCTTTCGAATTAGAATGTAATAACCGCGAGTTATTTTTTTTGGTCTATCCCAAATGAAAACATAAAAAAAACTTTATGCATACCTAAATGCGAATATGATTATTACAATAACATTAATATCAACACTTGTTACCTAGTTGATCTGATATTCTGGCTTATTACGATCTCTATTCCACTGGGTAAAACCATATTGCCTTTTACATGTCATTGTATTGTTTCTGGCTGAACGCTATTACTGTCAAATAAATAAGACCTATCATAACGTTAGGAATACGATAGCATGTCAAAGGCAATATGGTATTATCCAGTACATTATTTTGTAAGAGATTTGAATCGTGATTTCAAAAGAGCCAAGAGGACGGTGTCACGGTACCTATTGTCTATTTTGAATAACTCCCTAATAACATTTTTTGTAACAGGTACCTATAATAGGTATATTAGTAACTTTATTTATTTTGGTTTTAATACATGTCATCTTACTTCTAAATCGTCAAGTTGGAGAAGTCCTTGTTACACTCCTTTGTTGAAATATTAAGTGATAAATAAGTACGGTCCAAAATTTTAAATGTTACGTTGGAGGATATTTGTAGGATACCAGGGATTCAAAACATCCTTACATTGGATTTGATACTTTTTATCCCTGGTCATTTTTGATACTTAACTATATGTACTTAGTAGGCGCGCGTTTTAATACCATAAAGTTAAATAATTTAAATATGTGAACATCTGCACGAGTACATTGACCCGATAAACTTATGTTTATTGGTTATACAATATTCCTGACTATCGCACATATAGCTTTTTGAAAGCGGGTTTCTTTTTTATGGCATGAAGGCAAACGAGCAGACAGGCCGCGTCATGGATGTATGACCCGAAGACATTTGCATTCACAAGACTGCAATCTTAAGGCTGCAATCCTAAGATCGCAAATGCGTTGCCAACCCTGAGGACTAACATGGAAAACGATGTTAGTAATTTCACCGGTTGTTATTCCCAGACCACAACACAACAATGCGAACACTGCTGCTGCTAGGTTAAAGTATAAGATGGTGGTAGCAACCCGGACAGACCCTGCATAAGATCTTACCACCACATCACACATTCATTGGGCCAAACACTCAGTTAACTCTGGCCGTCATCTGAAAGACGTGCGTCTGGCGCCACCGTCGGCCACAGCCTACACTAAATGTACAGTCGAGGAAATTGATTCCTAGACTACTTTGGACTATGTCAAAGTGACACTGTAAATAAAATCATAAGAAGTCTCTTACGTTTTGATTGATTGCCTCACTTTGACACAGTCCAAAGTGGTCTCGGAAACAATTTCCTCGACTGTACATTAAAAGAGACTTCATTTCGCAGATTATTAATTTTGCCTTTAAGCACAATAGCAGACGCACGTGCAACTTTTAACTCAACATTATTTATTAGCCTCTGTTTTGTTTTCCTCCAAAAGTGCTTCCAGACTACCTTGTAACATACATAAGAAGTTGTAATGACGCCGACAAACTCCAAGTTCCCAAGTAGAATTCAAGCTTAATATGTAAAGTGTCACAGGGCAGATTAGCGTTCCCGGCACAATGAAATTCCCGCTTGGTTAAGTTTCGGGAACTATTGTTCTGGGATAGGACCATTTCCCCCATTCACGACCGTATTGTACGTTTCATTGTGTATTTGTGACGGACGTTTCTAATGCCATATTGTCTTAAAGGTCAGGTTTAGGCAAGTTTGGAATTCGGAGTTGTTTCTGTTCTGTTGCTAGAATATCTAGGTACATATGTTGGAGACAAAGGGACTTGGGAAGTAGTTTAAAATGGTTCTTGTTAATAATGTTTGATTCAGAATCATACAAAAATGTCTCCCGAAGTTTTATAGCTTTTCGCATCGTGTTACAATAATGTTGGTAAAACACCTGGGAGGTAATTTTATCGTACGTTTCTGAGTTTATTTTTAGGACGGCAGGATAAAAACAATCATATTCTTGTCATATGAAGACATGTGTTAACGAAATGGTAAGAAAATAAGATAGAAGTACAAAACTCACAAAGAAATCCGCTTTGCATTCTGTTATTTCAAAGGCTTTTTAAGGACAAATGAAAATGCAAAGCATACAAAGTAACACTGGTTATCAATAGATATATAAGTAAGTTTATAAAACGACTCTTTGAAAAGGTTATTTAATAATATTAAAAGTAAAAGGTCGGTTCTAAGAGGAAGGTAGAAAATATAATTTAATTAATTTAATACAAACGTTTGTCAAAGGAATCCCTTTTTCTGGGCATTAGGGCTTTTAACTGAACAGGTCTTAATTAAAAGTATTTATTGTGTTCATAAGTAGGTACGTTATTCGTGAAATGAAATAAGGTTTCTGTGAAGTTAATATTAAGCGGTTTTAAAATAATATATATAAATTCGAATTATCTCTAATGAGGTACGTGAAGATAATTTAACCAACTCTCGTTTTGATATTCAGTTACATGAATAAAATAAATAAATAAATATCGGGGGATAATCTCACACAAAAAGTTTAGTTAAAAAAAACTTATGGCACAGTATAATTTTCTATTCTAGAGTCATCATCTAATTGCTTAATCCCAATCATAATGAGATCGGCGTGGTCTTTTACTTCCACACATCACTATCAGCTGTCATCTCAGTATTCACTCCCGTCTATCTCATATCACTCTTCACACAATTCATCCTTCTTTTTAGGTCTTCTCCTTTCTTTAAAGCCCTCATACCTTAAACCTATCTAGTTACATGACTTTCACTCCCCATGATAATGTCCTGTCCCCATACTATGACAATTCAAACTTCCTCTTGCATGTTCGTTCCTTATCCTACAATCTTTTCTCATCACTATTTTTAACTAAATGTTCTATTTTTTCATCTTTTTCCTTTGCAGCCGAGTATTCTGCTCCATGTAATTGAAACATACAGATAGACATGGAAATCTATGAGATTGGCATTAAAAATCCCGTATTGATTTGACATCATAATTTATTGACCAGTTAAACAATCCAACGAGTGCTTGCGTAATGAAACAACATTTATCATTGTAAAAATATTAATATTAATGTACCTACAATTACACGGTGCATCGCGATTGGATTGTTTACCGGTCGAACCAAGTTTGTTCAATTAATTTAAAATATAATGATGTATCGCTTTAAATTATTTTATGATTTGGGTCTTAATTTACCTTACGCAAATGATTTGAATAACGTTTTGTTATTGTTATTCTGTTCCGGCAGGAGACATCAGTGATAGAGTTTTTAAGAAAAATGGTTGGGATATAATATATCCCAACCATTTTTCTTAGAAACTTATATCGATATGTACTAAAAATGCTAAGGAGGAAATCCATTAAATAATGGGCTTATAATTGCCACAAAAACAGTTGTTTGGAAAAAATATTTCTTTAAAGAGTGACGGTTACATAATGAAGAAGAACAATGAAGTTGGTTGACACAAACAACGCAATTTCTTATTCAACTTTTGGTAAAGTTCCAAAGGTTTTTGAGCGTATAATTGTATCGTGTGATGTGTACAACAAAACTTTAAGTAATACTTCAAGTTTTGTTGTACAGTTAACAACTTTAATGTTTTTTATTTATTACTATTGACGCTTTTATTAGGACTAGGTACTATGGTGACTCAACAATCGAAGTTGTTGAATGTACCTAAATATTGTTTTGCCCTATGTCATGCATGTTTTAAAATATTATTTTATGATTCGATTTTAGACATTCAATTGTGCAAATTGTGGTATAATGTGTTAATAATTTACTTAGTGGATTGAAAGATCAAGTACGTTATTATAATAATTAACTTAATGATTTATCCCATCTGAAACCACTAAATTTAATTGCTTTAACCGTATAATTAATCACGGAACGATATGGAATTAATTAATGGCGGAACAAAGGTAATGTTCACTTAGTAAAACTATTATTTCATCCAAATGTTATAAGTAATTACGTGAACCTGATAAACATTTAATAATAAGACTAATAATAAGATTTTTTTATTCCGATCAACATGACTCATATTACAAATACCTATACCTTATAGACTAGCATACATAACAATATAAAACTTAAACTAACACCAAGGTGACAGAACAGTGTGGTTCTGTTTCGCCAAAATTGGCGTCATGGTCGCTGCTGGTAGGTTTTCCCGAAGCCGCCGAAACTCAACATATTTTAGCTAGTTACTTTCACCTTTTTTAACATTGTGTTTCAAAGGTTTAGGTGAAAAAAATATGTACCGCTCATTTTTAAAATTAAAAGAAGCGTTTCAACAATACTCCTACCAATAATATCCCTAGTAATATCTTTACTATTGTAAGATTTTTTTTTAACTTCGGAATGGCTACAGTTTAATTTAATTACCTTCATGTAGAATATCCGTATGGCTGTCATTAAATAAAACTTTACATATTACATTAAAAAACAAACTTTGTGCACTCTTAAAATTGGTGAAATGATCTCAAACTTTCACGGCCTACTTTCCTGAATTCCTATACAAAATGCATTCAAATTTGAGTCCTTGGCGTTTTGCTGGCTAAACGGTTTCTCATATTAAGACACGGTTACTCCTTATGCTATTATTCAACATTGAAAAATTGGTAATAATAATTTGTTTTCGTGACAGAATTTAGAGAAAATAACTTACAAATTTTAATTTTGGTATATCACTCTTTATATTTATCTTTCACCGACTGTTGCCATTTTCTATTTAGAAAATTGAACGATCTCACGTGAAAGGACATTGTGATGCTAAAATTCTCCAGCACAATATTGCATCTGCATAATGTAGAGACAAAGGCGAGAGACATCTATTTAAACTGAGGCTTTTGATGTGTAGGTCCCTAAAGTCTAAATGAAACCACACACCGACTTGTATAGTATACGTAATGGTATTAATTTCAAGATTAAACTTCACATTGCTTCGCTCAAGGGATACGCGATACATTGTAAAGCTGATTTACGTCATATTCAGTTGCTGGAGCTTGTAATCCAGGAGGAGGATTTACTTTATGTTTCAAGTCGAATATGTTTGCAACAAGGTTATATTTTATGATGCCGTTACGAACTTATGATACTATTAGGATTAAGTACCAGGAAGTTACGTGGGAGGGGGGTTAGGAAATTTATTGGTGGTAGTACCTTGTGAAAGGTCCGTCCAAGAAGCAGTCTGTGCATTGTCGTATTCCACGTGGGGATAAGACAATCGGTGAAATTACTAGCATAGAGGTATTCCATCTTAGTCCTAGGGTTGGCAACGCATTTGAGGTCTTAGGATTGCACTCTTACGAGGCCACCTATGATAAAGTCTGTAGTGTTCCGCGATCTGGATCTCAATAATCATAACGCCTTTGTATCTGTTCTTCGGATATATTAAACTTGATCATATTTGCTTGAGACTGGCAAACGTGAAAACACGATTAGAAATAAAATTCTTGATAGTTTTATTTTTCAAACATGTATCCCTTTTTTGCATGTTTTTGGTTGAATCTTCGAAACCCTATAATCTATAACGATGATTTTCGATTCAATAGTTGATTATATGTAACTTCTTAATCCTGGCAAACCATTTTTTAATAAATGTTGTGGTTTTAATGTAAACACAGACTGCTGAGTTTCTTGCGGCGTCTTCTTAGCAATGTTCTCCTCTTGGGAAGCGCTGGTAGATTCTAGACGTGTAAAAGTGCACGTGCGGCCTATTTACTGAATAAATGTCTGTCTTTTACCTTTTTTTTAACGGTAATTAATTGAATTTGACCCTGCCATCAAGGCACGCGCAAAATATCTCCATCTTACATTTTTCGCGCGCAACCACATAAAGCCATCCCTTTTCATTCTTGTGGGGGCGTGGCACCATGTATAGTCTTGAGAATACATTTATGTCTATTGGTCACAGATCCCACTTTCATCAGGTGGTCTGCGAGCTCGTTTGCCTTCTCCATGCCATAAAAAAAACAGTTTATGGAGCCTGTATTTTAGCTGGGGGAATTACGGATGCCGATACAAACTTATGATAGTATTAAGATTAAATAGTAGGAATTTTATTTCAGCGATAAGGCACAATATGAGGTTTAAAACTAATTAAATTCATAAAAAGAATAATAAAATTGAAACTATATTTTTGTGTTTGCTGAATTGCCATTAAGTTTCAGATTAGTTAAAAACAACAATTTTATTCTATTTTCAATTACGGCTTAAATCGCCAAAATCAAAACATGAAATACGAATTTAATATGAGTGTCCTTTTGCTTTCGATAAAGAAATCTTGAAATACCAAAACAAAAAAAGTTAAAACAATGGGCACATGACATGTTTTGGATTTTTATAATCTATTCGTGATACGAGCACACGTAGGTAAAGAACAAAAGATCTAAAAAATACATATTTCGGATTCATTTAATGTTTGTTAGACTCGCATAAGGGCGTATGAAACTATGGAATAAAATTATTGCATATTTTTTTGTTTATTTAATTGTCTATACCACAGAATAAAGACTAAAGGCATAGAAACCGTACTAAATAGGCAGAAAATACATTATGGTTGACTTCTTTTTATTACTTATAGTTTTCATAGTGAGTTGGAAAGAGATCGTCACAAGGCGTGATTGGGACCTATAAGCACCAGTGTGGAAGAAAGTAACGCCAAAGAAGTCCGGTCGTTGATTTGAAGTTTCTTCACCTTCTGATCATGACAGATTAAAGAAGAAAAGACACCTAGTTTTTGTTTCTTTTCCTCTTATCAAAATGTAATCAATAAAGTAGAGACAAGTAGCTGGTGCAACGTTCATCTTATTGCACGGCTTCTATGCCTTTAGTCTTTATTCTGTGGTCTATACAAAAACACTGAAAATGGCAATAATCCTCCATTCACAAACACCGTGATTGGATGTTTAGGGGATTCCAAAGTATTTTTTTTTTTACTTTATTCCGTAGAGATTAAAAAGGAACTTTAGTCCCGATGTGCAGAGACTAAAGTAACATTTTAAGAGCATGAGAAGTGAAAAGCACATTATTATCTTTGACCATTTACCGTATTGTCAATGTTTTGATAGCTCATAATATTTACTTGACAGTAATGGCGACCGAGTTGAAACAATACCATAACGCGTCAATGACAATATGGTTTTTACCGCCTAGAATAGTGGCCCAGATATAAAGTACGATTTAAGTTCTAATTGAGTAGAATTCAATTGACACTCATCAAAATTATACATGGGTAAAAAGTAACCTGACATTATTATTTGCCTATTTTACAACGTACCTATCGCACGCAGTAGGTACATCAAAATATCAAAACAATGTAGGAACATTTGTCATCCATGTGCGTATGTTTTTTTCACACCCAAATTAACACAAAGCCGTCCCGTTCCTAAAATAACTTGGCACCTAGCTCCAATTTCCTATTATATCAGCAAAGATAGTGAAGCGTAGTTACGTCACTCCGTATTATGTGGACCCTGAATAAAACATGATATATTTTATCAAGTCCTCTCTCATGTAAATGTCGGACGATATATGGGGCGTCACGTACCTTGGCCAAACATAATGATATATATCACAGATTATGATAATGTCTCCAAGGTCTTAAAGCACGTCCACTCAGCTTTGGGCATTCCACTGCAAACGTCCGGCTTTTACATCAATTTGGGTTGCTTAAGGAAGGTTGGCTTGGTTTTTGGCAGACTTTTGCCGTTTTGTGAATATTTACACAATTTTACTAATTATATACCGTGATAACAGGTACTATTAGATCTTGTCTGTTTTGTTTGTCACCTTTATGCTGTAAAAGTAAATATCTAAATGATAATTATGAAACCCTGCACTTAGTATTTTTTAACATTTGGATTGTGGAATTTTCGTGATTCATACATTCATACATTTATGAACTTTATTTACAGTCGAGTTCATAAATATGTGTACACTTTAGTATCTTTTCTTTTTAATGATATGTCTGTATGTGATTAAAGTGACAAGGTACTAAAGTGTTTACATATTTATGAACTCGACTGGTATTCCATATTATTATCGTGTTAAGACCCGTTTTTTAACTTAACTACCGTTTGAAAGAAATAATGCCCTTTTTACATTCCTGTTACCGGAATTTAAATTGAGTTACAAATAATTAAATGTCCCCTCTGTTTTGGACATGAAAACTATTCTGTGCGGCCCTCATAATAAGAGATGACGCAGTAATTTCTAAAACTGCTTAGATCTATTCTAGCCTTTATGCATGACTGCACTTACATGTGAAATACCGCATTGTATGAATAATCTGTCTACCAGCCACTTATTGCTATTTTAATTTAAGAAACCATTTTTAAAATGGTACTCCTTGAAACGTATAAATTTCGTTAGTAATTTGCATGTGTGTGTGAATAAATTATAATGTTTGTAGGTACATTTGTTACTTCTTCTTACTGAAATGGCAGAACGAATTTAGATGTTTTTTTTAATTACTGAAAACTGCTTATACATTTAAGGATTTGTCATACTGGATGCGTTCTGCGGTGTGCGGTCCGATCAAGCATCTTTTACCTCTATCAGTTTACTAAATTATGACAGAGATACAAGATACTTGACCTGACCACAGCCCGCAGAACTCATCCAGTGTGGCAAATCCCTTAGGCTACTTTTTAACCCGAAAAAAATCTTGTGGGATAGTGAAATTACTAATTGCACGCGGAAGAAGTCTCGGGTAGAAGCTATTGTGTTCTTGTTCACTGTTGGGCAATAGCCTCCTTTTTTAATACGTTAAAATAATTAAGTATTAATGCCGCATGCAAGTGCATGCAGACATTTATAAACTTTTTGGCATACCAACTTATTAAAAAAAAAACATTATTTAACCAACCCCAATATCCGAGAACGTTTCAAACTTCAAAATAACGATCGCAATAAATTACATAATTATGTACAAAAAAACATACCAATAAAAACATCGCCGTTACCATAACGCACCATTAAATCCAAACTAGCAAACTCAGTTGCGTAAATTACAACTGTCAGTGACACAACTCTAATAGAATAGAGTAGATATAAAACATGGCCCAGCATCGCTGCGCGCTGGGCCGTAACGTTTACTTAGGGAAAGAACCCGAACTTGCAAAACGCTCTGATAATAAACCTCCTGGCTGACGTAGCATTAACATATGGGAACTGGGTCAAGTAGGAACGTGGTGATGGGAAATCACTTATTTATGATGATAGGAATCTTGTTATGAATGACTAGAAAAAAATAGCGTTAAATTAAAAAAAAATAGCGTTAAAAATATGGGTACCTATTACTTTATCGAAACACCTTTCAACGAACGTATCATTACGCAGAATTTTCATTTCATCGAAAGGCATTTCTCGCAGCATGCATGAGGTCTTTTATTTTGGTAGACACAAATTGAACCTAACCTTACCTACATAATTAATGTCTCAGATATCCTGAAAACATTATGGTTTCAGCAGAAAAAAGGGTTAGATGAAATCAAGTTCGATGAAATGATACGATCGATGAAGCGGAATTCGATAGAATGATGGGTTACCTAAAAATATGTGTAGGGGTCCGTTTTCTTATGTTGTTTAGATGACTCGTATAAAGAAACCAAAAACAAGCTACAATAGAGAATATTCGTGAAAAAAAGTTCACAGCTTCAATAAAGGCTGATTCATTACAACAAATTTTTGACATGGTCTGGCCCAAGTAATGAACTGGTCAAGGGGTTTTGGTGGTTAGATAGGCGGGCCTTGTAGCCTGTTGCATAGAATTTCGCTTTTTCAGTGACTGTTGGCATTTCCAGATATTCATGGATTTCAGTATTAATTACAAACAACGGTTCCCTATTGGATCGCATATTTTTTTTACGCATAACGTATCTTTACGCATATAATCGTTTTACCTTAAACGGTTAATAGAATAGAAATGGTTTTATTTTAATTATTATAAAAACTAACCTACCGTAACCTAACCTAATCTACAAAAAAGACGTTTATTAAATTCTGCAATTTCTGCCTAAAAGGGTGTTATGCGAAAAAAAATTTATGCGAACGGTAACTATGCGTAAAAAAAATATGCGTTCCAAGGGGATCCCATTGCAAACAGACCAAGGTGCAGCAGATAAGACCCTGAGAATGTTATTTTGATGTCAAAAGACTCAAAAGAGCCGTTGTGATAAGGGAAGTTAGGGCACTGGCCCCATCATGCCATAAATTTCCTTTTTTCTAAAAATTACTGTTAAAAGTCATGCGTTGATTACAGATCTTAGAATCTTATCTTATCTTACAGATGGCCCTTTCGGATACACTTCGACCCTTTAGGATCTTTTGTGCAATTACCCTCTTACACACTCACCTGTTCGAATGTGCAGGTTTCCTCACGATGTTTTTCCTTCACCGTAAGAGCATCGGGTAATGCACTTAAGTTAGAAAAACTAATTGGTACATGGTGACCGTGGGGGTTCGAACTCGGTACCTTATGATCGCGAGTGGACCCCCTAAGCCACTAGGCCACCGACGCTCTTATATTGTATAATATCGGGTCGCTGTCTAATTAGCAATTTAACATGCTTGTATCATCCGTATTTCTTGGCCGATTTTAATTTTTATTTCACTTTTGGTGATCTCTCTTTTACGGTATTTTTAATTTGTTGAGAAATGCGATTTAAAAAATAAATTCATATTCCCTATTACCTACATCTCAATCTCATTTTATCATCATTATTCGTCAACATGAACTAGTCATGCTGCTCTCATTTAATCAAGGTAGGTAACAAAAATCGAGCTTGCTTAGAACTTACTGTATTTTTCACTCTATGTTTAGCTAAAAGGTAATTAATAAATGATATTTTTTTGTCGGTTACGTAGCTGTTTTTTTTGTACTGCCTCTAAATAAAAGGTCTCAAGTAAAAATATCTTCACCTGGCAATTGCCACAATTAGGACCACTCTTAACCACTCATTAAGACCAGAATTAAGTTCAACCTCACACTTAAATGTGCTCATCTCATGACCCCTTTTTAAGATAACAAATAACAACATCTCTTAACCCCCGAAGTAAAAACCTCTTCAAAATCCCGACAATAGTGTCCCAGCTAATGCACTAACGTCTGCCAGGAGCAGAAACACATAAAGGAGACAAACCCACAGCAGGCCAGCTATTACCACGTAAATTTATCACGTACAATAGCAGCGATCACAAAGAGCGGCTTTTACGACGGTCGTGCAATGAAGCCAGTTGGGGTTGGATGAACGCAGAAATTTTAGTAGTTTTTTCTGTGCTAGTTTAATTCTTAATGACTACTTCAATTTTACATTTGATCTCATTACTAGACAAAAGTCTTGTTGGTCCTGGGAAAACCAGTTCTCACGATGACAACCAGAATAAGCATGTTTTGGTATTGCGTAAGATTCGTTTTTGATTTTGTCGAAATTGATTGTTATTATGATTTTACTCGGTATTTTTTATTTTTTTAGAAGTAGTCTCTGCCTACCCCACTAATAGATAGCTAGCTATCATTTAAATTATTTGTCATTTAAAAACTTTAATTTTGTTGTTAATTGTTAGATTTATTGTATATATATTAAAGTAGGCATACTATAAAAGTCCTTAAGATTATAAACAATAATAAAAAAAATACTAATATGTTTATTTTATTACATGTATGGACATACAATAGCATAAATATTTACTTTTAAAGAACTATTTAAAAAAGATACGTACCTAAGTTCTCTACACTGTTTTTCATCTCACCCTCACTCGGTGTATGAATTGTTTTTAAATCACAATACAATTGTAAAATCAACTGGCCAGATATAATGCCTATTTCAATTACTTTTAGCATTTATGTCTTGAATAACTTTGGAATTATGAGTTTTGTAATCTGAAATGTTTTAGAGTTACGTTATTCCAAAAAGGCCGTTTCTCTGAACGGATCGTGGTGGAAAGCGTGCGACTAATTGTCTCCATCTAATGCACCGCCACAGTTTCCGTCTTAGTTCCGTTTCCATTGTACCGTTTGTTCTGCTCTTTCTTTCATTTCCGCTTCTTTGTTTTGCTTCTCTGTCCTTATTTATAGTGAACTTTTCGAGTTCCATTATGAAAACGAACCGTCTTTTAAATCAGTATTAACGATCTTTTTTTGTATCATTATGAAATTAATAATTAGGTAAAGTGATTAAATACAATAAAATAATAAATATGTATATAGGTAGTTTATTTTACTAAGTTTGTCACTCTTCATCCTAAGGGGTGCGCTTCAATGAGTATAAAAACATTTTGTATAATTTCATTTAACTAACCACGAAAAGCATAATGAACGTTTAGCATAAAAATCAATTGTATAATTTTATCTGGCATACGATCGAATAACATAACACTCATTTAGCATAACTGGTATTTTCTTGTTATTATGCTTTTAAGTCAATTTCTTCTAACTAGGTTAGGTTAGGTTAGAACTGTCACCACATTAATAGTAATGAAAGCAGTTAGAAATTTTTATTTTTTAATTTATAAGCATTATAGTTTTTGAAATTATGCATTTCGTTTTATGCATCATGACTATTATATCGATGGTTTATTATGCAGATTGAAATTATGCAATTATTGTTATGTAAAATGATCATTAGACCATTTGTTTTTATGCTAAACATTACACACCCCATCCTAAGTATTGTAAAATACATTTAAAAACTGCTAAACTTAGAGTTGGACGCTAGCACTCAGAGGGTTTCACCCCTAAGTCCTACGTGTATGCATTATTAAAAACATAATAAAGTGGTATTGCTGCTCGGTGTATTACCTTAACTTAACCACACGGGGCTTAACTTAAGCTCTTTTAAGTAAACAGAAAACATAACTGCCAGTCACACTTTTTGCTTATTTGCCGACCGACTAATTTACCAACTGCAATACAAAGTTTATCTTGTAACTATTTTTTTCTTTAACAAAATCAGTATTTATATGTTACAGCATTTTTTTATTGTATATACACAGTTTCATTATCTAGTAAATGCATTTTTTCGTGATTGTTATCTTTAGTACATTTTGAAATAAACGGTATTATCCCCCTAGCGTTGGGCGAGGTATTACCAATTAGGCCAGTCGCGTCGTCATTTTAACTTTAAGAAGTTTAAATTATAATAATTTACGTTACATTATTGCTTCAGTTTCGTAAATATTCGTATTTCCTTACCAGAGCTCAAAGGGATCAAAAATAACATAGTAATCAAAGCGGGAACTCAACCGAAGCGTTATAAGTCGAAACAAGCGATTTAATGGGCGGCAACGAAACCAAATTAATGAGCACTCAAACGGCTTTTAAATAACAAAATTGCTTCATTTTACGTTGATGACTTATGTGCTTTTGATGTTGACATGTGTTGGAAATATGTCGAGTTTTTATTGATGTTAAAAGGTGGTTAAATTATAATTTAATTTTCCTTCATTTTGAATAAGCGTATGCTTAATGATGTACGACAATTCATAATTTCTGAACGACGACTGGCGTATAGGAAAAGGCGGCGGCGGGTGTTTACACAATATACCTATAAGGCGAGGCGGGGCTATTGCATCTGCGGGGCTATTGTAACTTTTCATACTAGTTTTAAAAGTAGAACACGTTTACTTTTAAATAGTATGAAAAGTTACAATGGCCCCGCAGATGCAGTAGCCCCGCTTCACCTTACTCATTTATCAAACGGGTTGATAGACAAACACTCCATTTTTAGGAGAATACCTGGGTATACCCTCAGTATAGCTATGGCTATTCTTTAACATTTGCCTCTACATAATAGACGTCTGAATGAACGACTTTCTATACCATTGCAATTATAATAAAAATAAATAATCTCCCGTCGGAAGCCATTTTGAAAATATCTTCCGTACAAAATTTAGGGCACGTCATAATGGTTTTGCATTTATTGTGCAAATCTAATGTAGTGTTAACGTATCCGGACGTACAGATGGGACAGAGGACAGGGCGTGATTCACTGGAGCAAGTCAGTGAGAAATACCTTCTACTTTTTGGAAAGTCTTATTTTGGATTTGGATATTGTTATAATGGTCTCCATTTTGCTTATACTGCTTACTTTTTATAGCAACGCCACCACCGTTGATTTATTTTAACATTGTTACGAGTAGTAGCATAGTCATGAAGACGAATATGTACGGTACCTAATAAATTCTTATGTAGTGAATGTTTAACACAACTCATTGCATTGTTCCTCTACCCCCTTAAATTACTGATAAAACGATACTTACTGAACGAATGTTGTATGATTGCATGTTAAAGCGTAATTATTAAGTGATACTTATAAGGATTTTTAATCCTAACCCACCGTGATACAGTGCAAACTAGTACGGGGGTCAGTTGACACTTACTTTTGGTTTTCACCAAAGAAATAATAATCAACTGAAAATGATTGTATGTAAGTAGCAATGTGTACTTCTTCTTGCGATTTTTTTTAATATTCTTTTCTTGACCCTTTTTTACTTAAAAGTGATAGGCACAATCTACGAAAACGAATCAATTTATCAGATTTTATTAGGTTATATTTTCACAAACTCGACCGCTAAAATTTGTAACAAATAACTTAATTTGTGTATCAACATAAACTGATTTACCACTTAACACATATCCCTAAAGAACAGAAAAAAAGTGACGCTCTGCGCAGTGAACCAGAAACTACAGCAACCACAGCTAAGCGGTGACACAAACCAATATAATTTGAAATTGCTTGCATATCTAAGGCGTCGGCTTACTGCAAGAAGTCACTAATGGCATAAAGTCACTAAGTACAGGTACAAACACGGGCGGATTCGCTACGACTTACTCTTTCTAACGCACGGACCCATTTCTTTTTATCTTTAGTAATTTCGATGTTACAGCCATGACATTAAGTCATTAACTGCACTTTTTGCTTTATTGATTTGACGTAATTGGTTTTTGACCATTAGTAACTTTAAATAAAACAAATTTATTATTTTTACTCTTTTTATTTTGTTTAAATATTCACTTATGTTACTTATTAAGTTTTAAAAATAAAACAATATGAATATCGCATTTAAAGTATTTGAGCTAGAATTCATTATAATGCATTTAATTACTTTTAGCAAACCGTAAAACGAAATAAAAGTTATTATCATTCTTTAATGATTTTTAACAAAATGGGTTTTGGATGCACATTACCCCTTTTACTTTAGTATAAAATAACTTAAGTACTTTACAAAGTTTAAAAAAACTAGGAGACAGCATTTATGGCAATCAGCATGATTTTTTAAAGTAATCAATGATAGTTATCGATTTTTGATATGTCCAAAGACATGTAATTCACGTGATTAAATTATGGTTAGTGACTTTTGACAAATAAGTTGTATGAATTTGAACACCTTTAGTGAAATACTTACTAGCTTCTGCCCGCGACTTCGTCCGCGTAGAATTTGTAATTTTGCCATCCTACGGGAACAGTGATTTATTTCGGGATTTAAGGGAGCCCTGTGTGTTAATCCAGTGTATAAGCAAACTTTATTCCTAATCGTCCATCCTTTTTAACAAAGAAGTAACAAGCTCGCGCACGCATAACCTTTCGCATTATAATGTAGAATAGGATGTAAATAGGTAAGTACATCCAACGCACAGAATCGCTCTGGTCGAAATCGTAGTCGATAAAAATACCCTTGGTATGTGAGTCCGACTCGCACTTGACCGGTTTTCAGTATTTGTTGTTTTTTTAGGATTTGTACGATGTATATACCAAATTTTGAAGCTTGTGTGGTTTATCTTTTTTACAATACAACAAAAAGGAAAATGGTTTGCGGTTTTTTTATCACAATTTTCCCAAACAAAGCAATAAGGGTGAAGTTCTTCAATGAATGAGCGCATTGAGCGCGTGCGGGCTTTGCCGCTCCTATTTAAACTCCCGGCGTCGGCGACACTGCGAAGAACTTTGCCGCTGTACTTTCATGTATAAACTAAAGTCTCACAATTTCACACTGAACGAATTATATGATTTAGATGTTAATGCGTAAAGTATTATAGTAGGTGTAGTAAGTGCCCAATTAGTTTTTCAAGAACAAAGATTAGTTTTTATTTGTAAATAGTAGCCTATATACCAATTTTCACGTTTTTAACTTCGAAAATGACGAAACTTTCATACTTAGAAAAATCTACACCCTCCTTTACCCCTTAGGTTTAGTTTTTCCAAAATACTAAAAAGTTATAAATTTTTATTTGTTTGTTTTTTTTATTTCTACCCGCGACTTCTTCTGCGTTGATTCCGATGATTGTGTATCCGGGCTCAATCCGGGGTATACCATTCTTGTTTTTCTTTTTTTTCTCAGGGGAAATCCGTTATGGATACCAATCGACCAGGAGGGGCCGAGTAGTTATGTCGGACTCATACCGACTAAAACCCCTGAGGTGTTCCTTCTTTCACCATGGACGAGGTCGCGGGAGTTGTATTCCATCCGGTAACTCGTCTATCAGCGTTTGCCCTTATGGGCTCGTCTTCAACAGGGTTTTTTTTCCGTCCTCCGATAAAGGCGCTCCGGAGCACTCGGCCTCAGCCTTCCAGCTCGGGACCCTTAAGTGTCAGCGATGGATTCCTCGGCCCATCGCCCACGGGTACCCATTACGGCGGCAACCGGTTGGTATGTTCCAACCGCCGTCTGCCTGGTCTTCTGCGGCGTATTGGGAGCGAGTTAAAATCATTTTCTCGCTCCCGCTCTGCCGCTTAGCGATATTACGCGAGGGTCGGTAGTGAGACGTCTGCTCCTATATCCATGGACAGAGCAGCGCGAGGCACCACCCAGGCTGGGCACTCTTCACGCGTGTGCTGAGCTGTGTCCATTTCAAACTTCATACAAATCCATCCATTCGTTGCAGCGTGAAGAAGTAACAAACTAACATACAAACTTTTGCATTTATAATATTTAATGATCGGCGACCCGTAGCATTTTATGTCACTTTAATGTGTCAAACGTAATGACTAATATAGATAAGTCTCATTAGTAGGATTAGTAGGATACTCGCATTAATAGGATTAGTGGATAATAGCTTTTGCCCGCGACTCCGTCCGCGTAGAAGTCGTTTATACTGCTCCTTCGGGAATGGTTCAATTTACCGGGATAAAATCCATCCTAAATATGTCCTATTCCAGGGCTTAACCAATATTTGTGCCAAGTTTCATCCCGATCCGTTCAGTGGTTGCAGCGTGAAAGAGTAACAAACATCCATACATACAAACTTTCACGTTTATAATATTGGTAAGGATCAAGTTCGTCTATCAATAATGAATATTTTTTAAGTTATTTTCGTTTGGAGTTACAAATAACGTCATTTTGAGAAATGTGTGTTATTTTTGTGATTTTTGCCGACTTTATCTGTGAAGTTGAATTTTTAAAACTGTTTATTCGTTGTTAAATAATGTTCATAAAGTTTCTAAGGTAATAATTAAGACTAATGAATCCAATTTTTTGGTTCAAAACCATGTTTCTTTACCGATTTAATTGTGATTAAAGTAAAAAATAACTAATTGTAAGTTCCCTTAAAGCGAGAAAGACAAAAAGTCACTAACTACATATTTAGGCTTTTAAAAACGTAATTTGAAATTATTGTACAAAGTTTTTAATTGGATTCTATAGTAAATATATTTAGCTAAACATTTGTATTTAATTTTTACATCTAGAACCGAACCTATAACAATAATATTCATTTGACTAAGTCAAAACTTTAGGCCCGTTTTTCTCGGACTTCAGTTTTTGTGGGTTAATGACTTCTTGCAATAAGCCGACGAAGGCTAGTCTATACCGACAGCTGACCGTGGAAGCCGCAGAGCCAAACGTTTACGGAGCGTTCATTAGCAACCGCAGCGCCTGATTGCTTGTTCTGGTTATTCTGACAGGTAAACGGAATTATCGACGACAGCCACTTTCAAGATAACTGTAATAGTAGGTACATAATTAAAAAAAATAACCGCGTCCTAAGCGATCCATCTATTTGGGAACTACTAATACCTCAGAGAGAAACATAGATACAAAGACACAGAAATACACATAGGCACGGCACACCTACACATTAATGCAACTTTTTTATTTTCGTTACATATTACATTAAATCACGCCTGTTTCCCAGAGGGGTGGGCAGAGACCACTTCTTACCACCTGCTACGATCCTGACAAATTTATTTCGCTTCTTCCACATTCACACATCGAGTCATGCATGCATGTCGGTTTCGGGGTCTTAAGATTCGGCCTTTTTTTCAGTATTTCTCCGATTTTATTCGAAATAGTACGTCTAGGGCGGCCCCTTCCGACCCTTCCACTCACTTTCGCTCTGTTTATCTTTTTCGTCAACCTTCTTTCATCCATCCTTTCCAAATGACCGAACCATCGAAGCATGCCTTTTTCAATCATAGTCACTACATCTTCTTTTAGTCCACATTCTCTCTGACCTTTTCATTCCTTACTCTATCAATCAGTTTCACACCACACATACTACGCAAAGAGCGCATTTCAAATGCATTTATATTTTTCTATCTTTAGCACGTTATTTAAGATCCAGTCGCACAATTTTTAACTACAACTAATATCTAGATAATTAGAACACAGTTTGTCACTTTATAATTAGCTCTATTTGGCTCTATTAATGCGGATAAAAAAACCGATAATGACACGGTATCGCGTATTTGCTAGGCTCCATTTATCACACAGACAATTAATGCCTACGTGTTAATTACTATGCACATTGTGAATATTTGCGAATATTTCAAATACGCGAATACGCAACGCCAAAGTGAAGTCCTAAGTGATGGGAGTCCACGAGGAGCTCGAAAGAAAGCTCAAACTGGCTCGCACGACCTGATGCTGAATACTTCGAGAAGACCCTAGACGATAAATACACAGAATTCGTGTGCGAAGGAAACATTTGGCCGGACGACCCGCAGAAACGATAGGCTAACTCCTGAAACGTTACTGCTGCTTGAACAATGCGATCTTCGGGGAAGTACAACTCTCAAGAACACCAAAACCTGAATAAACAAATAACTAAGGCAGTGAGACGAGATGTCAGAAACCGAAACACCGAGAGAATTCAACACCTGATAGAAAAACACCGTGGGCCCAAGGTCTTCGCTAGAGCAACAAGTGAGGGCATCAGTCAGCTTAATAAACTGGAAAACGAAGAAGGAGAGATAGTTACGGATACAACGGATCTGCTAGATGTGATAGCCAAATTCTACGGAGCACTATACCAGTCTCAAACCAGTGAACATGCTACCGTAGGTAATGAAGACAAACAGGCACCTCTGACAAAACACTACACCGAGGATATACCAGAAATCAGCACCTACGAAGTGAAACAAGCTATAAAACAACTCAAGAAATATAAAGCTCCTGGAGAAGGCGGCATAACCACGGAACTGCTGAAAGCAGGTGGACGCCCAATATTGAGAGAGCTCCACTGGATCTTTAATGAAGCTTTGTTAACTGGCGAAATACCAACCAAATGGCAGAATAGTGTAGTCGTCCTATTCCATAAGAAAGGCGTCAAGACAAGTCTCAAAAACTACCGCTCAATCGCGCTCTTAAGTCAAATATATAAGGTATTCTCCCGTGTCATCACGTCGAGAACAACGAAACGAATGGACGAATACAAACCAAAAGAGCAAGCGGGGTTCAGGGGCGGTTTTAGCACTGCAGATTATATTTTTACGTTGAGGCAAGTGATACCAAAATCCCAAGAATACAACGTACCACTACACCTTGCCTTCGTGGATTATGAAAAGGCGTTCGATTCTGTGGAAAATTGGGCCGTTTTCGAATCCCTGAAATGTTGCTGAATAGACTACAGGTACATCCAGCTGTTGAAAAACCTATACCACTCAGCGACGATGACGACGGTGCAAATCCAAGGCTCCACGATGACCATACCGCTAAAACGAGGAGTGCGCCAAGGAGACGTCATATCTCCGAAGCTATTCACAAATGCAATCGAAGACGTCTTTAAAACCCTAACATGAGACGATATAGGTTTAAATATTGATGGTATGCGTCTGAACCATCTACGCTTTGCTGAAGGTATCATTCTGCTCGCGGAAACCCCCGAAGATCTTGGAAGAATGCTCAATGATCTGAGCCAGGCTTCGCTGCAGCCTGGTCTGAAAATGAATAGAGGGAAAACAAAGTGGATTAGTACCGAAAGTACCTGAAATATTTCATTAGATGGCGCAACGATAGAGAAAGTAAGCGAATATATATACTTAGGTCAAAAAATCACACTTGACACACTGTATATACCAATTTGATTTCGATTTCTAATCGAATCAGCGCGAGCCCTTTTTTTAAGATTGTTTTTTTCTTCAGGGTTTGTAATAACTATAACCATACCATACAATTTGACGCTTGTATGTTTTACTACGTTTAAGATACAACAAAAATAAAAATATGTTGAAAAAAAAAGTTTCATGTATTGGGGCCCCTTTTATTATATCACATTTTTATAAATACTCCGAAGTAAAAAAAAACACGCTATCTATTACGGTACGGTCGAGTTCATAAATATGTATACACTTTAGTACCTTGTTTATTTAATGTCATGTTCAAACTGCAATAATATAGGAATTATCACAGTGATAAAAGTGACAAGGTACTGAAGTGTAAACATATTTATGAACTCGACTGTACAAAAGATACAGCTCTTTAAAGTTAGGATTGACGGACGGACGGACGGACAGCGTAGGCATATAAATAGGGTCCCGTCGGCCTCCCTTCGGACACGGAACTCTAAAAACAAGCTTAATTAACGTATATTAGTTACCTCTTTTTGCGGTTTCCATGCAGCAAACAGAATCCAATTATAAAAGTCACAATTATGCTTTAACTCCCGAACTACTAGTAGTAACAAACACACGACATGTCCCAACTTCGCAGCGATATAAACAAAATTAATAACGTTTTAGTTTGAAACTCATAAAGTCAACTACTGAAAAGTTGCAGGCAGTTTCGAATCAGTAATAGCAATATGCTGCGTTGCAGGAACAACAAGTTAAGTCTAGTTCTTATTTACACTTAGTGTTACGGTTATATTGCTTTTCTATTTTTATGGGACTTGATGATGACTTTGAAGGGTCTTTATTGCCTGCCACAATTATTTTTAATCTTAGTGTGTCATGTGTGGTCATAATTGTCTCAAGTCATAACGTATTTTTTTAATAATCTGGTACTTTTTCAGATTTTTTTTATAATCAAACCTATCCTGCACGTCAAATATAAAAAAAAGATGAATCAATAATTATGTCAACGAAGACATTATGTCAATTTTTTTATGGGAAACAAGGGGCTCCTAACTTTGAACTATTACTACCTTCTGTATAAGTTTGTGATTATGTGGATTTATTTTTACTTAAAGGTGTTAATTAATCATCAGCTATTTCTTCTTATCCTATAAGGGTCAAATCACACCGAGACGCGACGCGACGCGACGCTGCGCGCACATTTTTAATAGAGCGACTCAAAATATACTTTATTTACTACACGAAAAGGTACACATTTCATTGTGAGAATTAAGAATACGGTATACCACGTAGCGCTGCGCCTCGAGACGCCTCGCGGCGCAGCGCGACGCATCGCGACGCAGCGGTGCATCGTCGGCACGCGCGGCGTGCGAGACCGGCGAGGCGCAGCCTGAGGTCGCCGACGCGACTTGTCTCTTCTCTTTCTTGCAAATGGTAAACTGCACGGGACGCGGCGAATAGACACGTTCCGCTGCGCCGCGAGGCGTCTCGCTGCGCAGCGAGGCGTCGTGCTGCCAACGATTTTACGATGCGCCTCGCGGCGTCGCGCTGCGCCGCGCGACGCCGCGCGGCGTCACTGGCCTCTTCGGGTATCGTCGCGTCGCGTCGCGTCGCGTCGCGTCTCGTCTCGGTGTCAACTGACCCTAAATCAATGATCGGGGATCCTAGTGGAAAAGGGTTTAAGTCTAGTATACTCAGTTTATGTACGAGTATTCACGCTTTTTCATTACGAGTTAAGTCGACTTATACCTTTTTTACTAGGACCCCAGTTATTTATTTGACAGCCTGATACGAGTACAGCATGATGCCCACCTCCTTCACTCTGTCTACACACAATACAATACAAAAGACTTTACTCAACACCACATAAGGTGTGGCGGGGCTATTGCATCTGCGGGGCTATTGTAACTTTTCATACTAATTTTAGAAGTAAATAGAACATAGAACACGTTTTAGAATGAAAAGTTACAATAGCCCAGCCTCACCTTACACCAAGAAACGAAGGAACGGTTTATTATTAAGTTATATATTTCCTTGAACACATGCTTCCGCTAATTTCTACCACTTGAACTATAAAAACCAATCTCCTGCAATAGTTACTCAAGCTTTACTTCATAAATTCCTCCACGTCTAGGAAAGACCCTTCGTGTTCATGTTTACTCCCATGGGAAACATTCACCATACATAAATCAACCATAACCCATACGTTACGGCAAATCGGCGAAGTGAAGTCATATTTCAACGTCGCCGGTGTGACTGAGAACTAATTACCAACATTAGTTATTACTTGAAGTTCGTGCAGTTTGCGCAGTGGTTTTTGATGACAGCCCGAGGCTAGTTTCATGGCTTAGTGAGGTTAAGTTTGGTGTTTAGTGCTTCGGAATGCGTTGTTTATGGAGTTTCTAGGTTTTGAGATATTGAAACAAGTAAATTAGTTTCGATGTTTGTCTTTATATGGATCCTGTGGGGTGTTTGAGTGATTGGTAGGAGCGTTTGGTGAGAGATCAGCTGTTGTATACGGAACTGAAAGATAAAGGAGAGTGTTTTGCCTTGATATTTATAAATAATAAACACTTAATATAACCTAGTACGTACGTTCGTCTGTACCTACTGGATTATCACATTGATAGACCTTATCATATTTTTTCACAAAGTAAGTGTTTTTTAGCTCGTTAAAAGGCCTTCGCTTTGTATTCCTCTCACTCGCTCTCATACCCCACTCGAGTTTAAACGAAGTTACCCCAACCCGAATGACCTTTTTAATTGCTTTTGACATGTTATCGCATTGTCAACGTTACGATAATTCTTATTTACTTGACCGTAATAGCGGCTGAGTAAAGTAATACGATAACAGTCAAAAGTATTACCGACAAAAATAGTTTTACCGACTAGAATAAAACCTCTAAATGATCTATGTAATTAAAAGTTAAAAAGTATTACACATGCTAAAAAAGACAACGCTACAACATGAGAATTTGTAGTACCTAACAAAGTAATGCGACCCCACTCGTGATACCTGTAAAAGTAATATCACAAAACTTAAACCTCAAGTAGAACGGGACGACAGCCCTCAAAGTCAAGGCCTCTTATGTTTCACATCATTCGGCATCGAAAAATACATAACAATAAATGTGAATAGTTCTGAAGCACTTATTTTGATCCCAAAAATGTGTAGATACATTGTAAGAAATCAAGATGTAAGTAAAAAAAGTATATTTAAACGTGTACAGTTTAAGCATAAACACAAAATAGCTAAAGTGTCATTTATATTTTGTTATAATAATTATGTTACTTTACCTTTTATAGTGACAGTTTAATTTGATAAAAAGTGACATAGCATAAGTATTTTAACAACAATATGTTTTTAGCACGTTTATTAATAAGGTTACTCTTTGAACTAGCTTGAATTTTTTTATAAATATTTCTTAATGTTGCTTAAAGTCAATTATTAAAGATTTTATTCATACGAAAGACACAAACAAAAAACAGAAAAATAATAAAACACAAGTAAAACTAAATGCTAAAATAATTAACTTATTCTAAGTAACTAAGTATAATATGTACAAAGGTCTCCTAGGGGAATGGTGCCCATAATGCTGGCTGCATTTCCTCGTTGGATAGCCATTGCTAGCTGTTGGCCGAGGAAAGAGCCAGCCCTATAGTCACCGGAAGCACGGATCATTTTAACAGTTAAATTTTAAAAAGTTTCCGTGCCTCCGGGCCCCACGGTCTAAGTGTTTCTACTGCAAAAGCCGCAAATATGCAATTATCAGCTATATTTGCATATTTGCGGCGTTTTGCTTCTATACTTGGCCCGAGATTCCGTTAGGCGGTAAAAACCATATCCTCGTTGACCTGTTACCGTAGTGTCAACGTTTTGACAGCTCTTATTTACTTGACTATAACGGCAACCGGGTTTGAAACAATACCATAACAGGACAAAAACAAAATGGTTTAAATCACCTAGAGCCCTAAGCGTTATTTAATTAGGAAAGTTTCGTAGCTTAGGGCGTCCAAAGTTTAGTTAAGATTACTGTTTTCATTAAATATTGATTTTGATTTGGATAATGTATAAGCACACCAATCAAACTTTGTAATTTCAATGTTTAATTCAAATTACGTATACGTGTTTCCGTACTAACAGCGGATATTATTGGTATTTTTTCAGCGTTATATTCTCAGCACAATTGGTACGAGTAAGTATAAATGTCAAATATAGTTTTTATCATAAATATCATTTTATCAGACGATATATGTAAGGCTACTAAAATTACTTCTAGTCACTCATTACTCGCGTTCTGGGAACTCACATAATACCTACCTTATTGTATTTGAAAAAGAATTCCTGTATATAAAGGAAAAAAGAGTTCAGTTTTAACTTCAATATTCAAAGCATCAAGCTACGAAGCATAAAAGAAAAAATAAAGCTGACGGAGCGTCTGGAAAGAAAGGTCTCTATTCGTTATACACTTCAAGTTGTGCTGTTATTTAATCTGGGGCTCAATTCTACTTGGGCTAAACCTAATTGCTTTTGACATATTATGGTATCGTCGACGTTATGATAGTTCTTATTTACTTGACAGTAATAGCAGCCGAGTTGAAAACAATACGATACCACGTCAAAAGCTGCTGTTGTCAGTAATGAAGTCTGAATTTATTTGAGAAATTAAAAACTATGCAAGCATCTTACATGAATTACATTTTCATAAGTGTTCACTTTGGAGCTCGCTTGAATATTACAACACATACATGAAACAGAAGCCAGGTATGTACTCGTATAGGTACTACACTTTTTCTTTTTACGTGCCAGCGCAAGTATGTAACATTTTTTTAATGTATTTATTATTTTAAAATATTTATTTTATTTCTTATGGTTGGTTTTTGGGGCCCCGTACATAAAGGGGTGCCAACTATTAGTAAGTCTCTGTTGTAGGTACAGTCAGTTGAGTGCTCTCACATAATTATCCAGGAAGGTTTTGAACGCGCAGTCGAACTCATAACTTTTCTAATAATAGTGTCATGGTTCGAGACTTCGGTTAGTGATTACTTTTAGTATTTTTTACTTTAAATACTTTTTATTTTTTGCTTATGATATTACTTACTTAAATTTCTCTATTTAATAGGTATAAAGGTATTGGGTATATCAGCCTAATGGTATCATGAGCCACCATAGAACGGTGTCACAGTGACATTATGCATCAATTTGTTTGACACTTCCTACGGCTTGAATCATAACGTCACTGTTACACAGTTCTATAGTGGATCAGCGTTCCATTGGGCTGATAGTAAGTCCGTCCGTCTCTGGGCTGTAACTTTTGAACCGTAATAACTAGTTACTTAAAATTTTCACTGTTTTGTATTACTGTGACTAAAATAACAATAAACAACCAAAATAAAATAAAGTAAAAAATAAAAGGGTGTAATCTCAATTTAAAAGCTTTTGAAATTCGAGAAATCGTGAGAATCGTTTTTACCTCTATTGCAGCAGAAGACGAATTTAAAAATATTCTAAACAGTGATCTTTCTTGTAATATTGCGAGAGAAAGAAAGATAAAAAATAACTTCTGAAATACCAGGGGGAGTAGCGGGAAACTAATTCCATGCGTACGAAGTCGCTGGCGTGCTCTTGTCTTAAATAATTTAACCTCTACTTTCTAAGAATGATATCGGTTGTTGTGTATATTTCCATTACAAATAAAATATTTACAAAAAATATAGTAAAACACTCCTAAAGTAGGTAATGATACTTCAATAGTAATAAAAGTCTAAATAATATCAAATTGTATTACAGCAAATCAAATTCTGCGAAACTTATTTGGCTTATTGGGTTATCACTTTGTTTTAAAAGGTAAGATTAAATAAGAAAAAATTGTATCTACTATATTTGTAATTCAAAGGTTATCATGACGACGTGATTATTACACAATAAATAATGCTATATAGTACAAGTCCCTATTCTACAGAGTAAAACCAACTATAACATTGTTTTTTAATCAGCTGCTATTACTGTCAAGTAAATAAGAGCTTTGTACACGTCAAAAGCAATATGGTTTTACCCTGTAAAGTAGAAACCCAGTTTTTACTGAAATATTACATTGACCCATAAATCTGATTATGATTTACTTATAACCTGGGAGCTCAGACAAGATACAAAACACTAACGTAAACGGTTTTCGAAAACTAACAAATCTGTATGGAATTGACATACGCAGGTAACACGACCGTCCGGCAGGTGTGAGGATCTTAACAGTCTCAGAAATAAGACAGAAACCTTTTAATTTATTAAAGGAGAGAACAATAACGGTGGTTTTTGATGGTAGGACCTTGTGCAGGGTCTGTCCGGATCACTACCACCATCTTATCCTTTAACCTACCACCAAGCAGCTTGTTCACAGTATTGTGTGCAAGGCATTCCATCTCAGTCCTCAGATTTCGCAACGCATTTGCGGTCTTAAGATTGCTGTCTTGAGAATGCAAATATCTATGGGTCACAGATCCCACTTACCATCAGGTGGCCTGTGTGCTCGTTTCTCTTTTCCAAGCCATAAGAAACCAAAATGATTTTAATAGGTTAAATTGAGATGTTAGTCACAAGACACGTCAATAATGACAGCTTCCTAGGTTCGCGTTTACTTTGACATTTGAGATGGGCATCTCAGTCAAGGCTAGTTTATTAATACGGCCATAAGAATAAGATTGTCACTTCACAGCAATCTTTCTTAAAACAACCCCGATCACATTCCCATACATATTTGATTCATTGTGCTGTAAACCCCGCTGTCCACATGATCCGAACCCCGCCGTGTATTGTAACAAAAATTCAATTTCCCCAAAAAATCCACGTGAACGATAACCCGATAACCGGGTTCGTTCTTTTTGTTTGAAAAGCCACTCAACGGTTCACGCAAAAAACATTTATCGTCAAATTGAATTCCGTTGTTCTGTAAATGCGTTGAATTTGCGCTAGTGGTTGCCGATGCGGCTTCTGGCATAACGGCACGGCTCGCTGCTCGTCTTTTAAATTTAAAAACTTTGGTTTTCTGTTATTGGATGCTGTTATCATCTTTACGGTTGTTCATGACAAAACACCTCACACCTAGACACCTAGGAAAGGTGTTATAATATAATATACAAAAAAAGATCTCTAGTTTTCTCTACTAGGGACGAGGAAGCGAAAAAAAAATGTATTTGAACACATTGTTCTCAGTTGACTGATTTGTGCAATATCGGATGGATGTCAAACTGTTTAAATATTTTTTCATTCACTTTTCTTCTTCATCTTTCTTTGTTTATTCTGTTTTCTTCTTTTTTGTGTGTTTTTTAAATAAATATTTTCAGTTTTCAGCTTTCTTTTTTGTCGGTTTTGACAAAAGTACCAATTGAAGATCACTTTTACAGGACTAACTCAAAAAGTACCAAATAACAATAATAGGTACTATAATACTATAACAATAATTTTATCAACAAAAAAATATCTACGCAAACAAAATGGTGCTACTAAAAAATGGTATCTTGTAGCATCACAATAACTTTACTTCAAATATTGTTACAATAAAGTTATGACAAGCCATTTAAAACAAATTCGACCGTCGATACGAATAAAATCGTAACTACAAAACAGAGGTTTTCAGGAGAGCGTAAAAACGTATTTTGCAACTTCAAACCGCGATATTTTACTTATTAGTTTATGTTTTCGTACAAATGTACATATCATGTTTCTCAGAATTTGGTGCTCTTTAATTCTAAATTTTCATTTTTTTTCTAAACTGTTTATTTTAAATTTTAGATCGAGTTACGATCACGTATTTTGCGTTATCGACTATCGAGTATTATTGTATATTACAATACCATCTTACAGCTCTAAGTTTTGTCATTATTTGTTAGGCCAATATCATCGTATCTAAAGAAACCATGTTACTTGCAACAGATTCGCGGCTATTTTATTGTATTTTATGACTTAAAATATAGTAACTCCGGTTAGAAAATATAAAAAATATATATTTATACAGTGAATTGTATTAGTTTCAAGTAGATAATTGCCAATTATCATTATTGTTCATTTAAAAATATTTTTACTGAATATTGAAAGAATAAAAAATATTTAGGTACAAAATAGTTTAAATATTTTTTAACTTTTTATTTAATAAATAATAGTTAAGAAACAATAAAAGTACTTTAACACCATAATTTGGTAATTACCACCCTCAATAAGTAGAGGGTGGTAAGTACTTAGATACTTCAGGACTAATCTGGTTGCCAGCTAAATAGTAATTAATAAATAAACATCAACACTTGCTTTGGCTTAATCAAGTTATTCAGTAACAAATGGGTAACAAAACATAAACTTTCACTTTGGCACTATTAAGTGCTAATATTTAGTATTTTGACTACTTTAATTAACTATTTTAATTACCTTTCTTCTTCAAAGAGATCACAATGATAAAATAATAGACCAGGTACGTATAACTTTATGACAGTTCAATTAATTATGTTATGTGTTCATAGATGATCAATATCATTAATACTTAATAAAGTAGTTATGTTTTTATTTCCAATTGACAGTAACTATATAATTAAATATAACTACATTACATATGGGAGGATGAGTTTACTAGCGAATCTTAATCTTCAAAAGTATTTTGTTCAGTTTCATTTGAGTGAGGCAAGTTTCTTTGAAAGTCTCTATAGTGTTCAAGTATCGCTCCACTGACACGGAGAAAACTTAATTCCTAATATTTTATTTAATTATTAAAAATGTTTAAAAACAATGAAGCGACTCCAAACAAAAACATTAATTCAAAGCGTCCTAAGTCAGACTAAAGTCGGCTTTTTGGTTAAAATATTCTAGGACGCCGACTTCAGTTTGTTTAACCCAAGATGTCCTGAAGAAATGACTCCGTTTAAAGTCGGTTCCTTCTTTTCTTAATTATTTTAATTTAAATTTTTCCCTTTTTAGTGATTATATTATTTAATACTTTCCTACCCTAGTTACCTAACTAATATTTTCTCAAAAAACAAGCTCAAGTTTAAAGTTTTCCGCAATTAACGCAGCGTGAAAGTTATAGTGCGTTGTATCTATTAACTTACTATCTTAGAAGTATGAGACTTATTTTTTCAAAAGAATTTCGCAAATCGGTGAAGTAGCTTTTTATCAATCCTTTGAAATATTTTAAATCACGCTCAAACAAACGTTAAATACGTATAGCTATACAATACTAAACACATCGGGGCCTTTTTACAAAAAAAAAGTCATTTTAAGTAATAGTAACGAAATACCGGTCGGAAATATTTTTTTAATTGTTTCTCTTAACGTACTCTAGCGACTTTTTACCTAACTAAAGAAAGTAGGTATTCACTAACAAAACCAGAATACTTAATATTCGAAAAAAAAACAGTTAGTATTCCTTAGTAGGCGATTTACACTGAGTAAAAGTTTTACTTGTTTGGTCCAATTAACCTTTTAATTAATTAAACAGGTTTATAATACAATCGCAATAGGTAAATAGTTTTGTTCTTACGGGTACTTCCACCACCACTCTTCATTCATAACTAGATTCAGTGGAACTTTTTCATATTAATTTAAGTAATTAACAATCACTCAAAAAAAAAAATTTTTTCCAATACACATAAACAGACGTGCTCCTACATCCACGTCACACGGTGCAAGTAAAAACCGTCTTCAAAATTATTTTTTCTAGGCAAAAAATGCACATGGAAGGAACGGGCCAGTAAAATCATAGTAAATCAATTTAGGCGCAAAACCGAAACACCCATAGCGCGAGCTCTTAAAGTAGAGTAACATTTTAACCACATTTACGTGCTCTGTACTTGCTAAAACGTTGGCACATTAAAATCCTAACTATTTATGCGATGATACTGGCCTGTGATCGTGACAATTGGAAGCGATTTCGGGTAAAAAAATATTCTTAAGTCTAGTTACAATGATTTTCTCTTAATGTAATAGTGGATTACTATTGATGAACCTCGACATACGATGTTATGAAATTGGGTATTTTTTTTATTTCTCAATGTATCAAAAATGTAAAAATACAGTTTTGTAGATCTTTTTTCACTTAACTCTCCCTGTAAAAGTCAAAAAAACACTTAAATTTAGTTACGATTTTACTCGTATCGACGGTCGAATTAAGGTAATTGTTAGCTTGACTTTCTGTGACATGGTTATATTTATTTATATTAACTTATTTGCACAAAATACAATAAAGTACAAATTTCGGACTTAATACCCAATGGCATTTTCTACCAGTCAACCACTAGACAGTAAAACCGAAGTGACAAGAAATAGCGTTGAAAAATAAACTGTTTTAATAAAACATATACAAAATGCGGGTAAATACACGTAAATACAGACGTCGAAAAGCATACACTCATACTTATTTAAATTTAATAATACATAAATAAACAGATGTGTGTGAAATTGACTTACAGCACACAATGCTACAATAAAAACTCGTGACAGTGTACGAAACTACATAATGCAATATAATATTAAGATATTAAGAGGACATACTAAAACGTAATTTATATCTTAACTACTCAAAAGTATCAGAGACTTAACGCTCGATACTGGGATGACATTCTCCGCTAACGCTTTCCAGATTAGAGAGATTAAAATTCTATTACACGGATTAGGCCGGTGGTTGTAGAATTAATGTAGTTGTAAAATTTCAACTGCCTATTAAATTAACGAAGGTAATATAAATTGTAACAGTTAATTAATAAATTAACTATGATTCGATGATTTAAGCCGTACCATCTTATAAATGTCAATTTAGTTTTGTTTTTGAATGACATGGCAATTTTTAGAGATAATGTTCTTAATTAAGAACACGGAAAAAAATCTACCATATACATACTGTCCCAAAATTCAACGATAACCTGGTAATGGGCGAGAGGCCAAGTTATACCAGTAAAAATAATAATAAGGAAAAAATTCTACAGGTTGTCCCAAAACTCAACGATAGCCTTATGACGGGCGAGAGGCCAAGTAGTACCAGTTCTGTAAAAAATAAGGAAAATTGTGATGTAGATTTTTTTTCTTATTTTTTCCAGGACTGGTATAACTTGACCTCTCGCCCGGTACCAGGTTATCGTTGAATTTTGTTATTCTTACGAACTGCAGCGTTAACCACATTAAAGTCAGAATGTACTGAGGTATACATGTATCACTGTAATGCTTGGCCAGGACCTTTGTTAACAATGATTAGCAATATTTACCACAACTTTTTGTTTTTCATTCCGATTTAATACGCATGAAACAATATTTATTATAATTATTCTAACTCTATCCCTATGTAAACAGTGATGCAGAGAGTCAATTTAGCAACATAGCTAATCATATAATTCATAACCAATCTACCATTACGTATATTACAAGCAAAAAACTAACTCGTGTAATAAATCGCTTTTTTATCACCGATCTCTAACAAAAAGCGTATCTATATTTGTTCAGAATAATAGGCATTCGCATAACCCAATCACTACGATTGTATGTCAAATATTGTCATAATTTATGTCTTTTACTTGAATATAGGAGGTCTATTCCTCAAATCCTGGAGCGATATGAGTTGTGTTACATATTCAGTGCTCTGGCTTATTCCCAATAGAGATCTTACAATAAGAAATTCGAATGCAAACGGAATGGGGAAACTGTCTTGATACGCTAAGAAAAGCGCTTATTGCTGGCCAGTGACTAAATTTATATTCAGAATGCTTAAAATTCGAGCTTCCTTTGTTTTCCCCGGTGATTTTCAATTTAGACAACGTGTCTTCTTTCTCGATGCTCTGCCTGCACAACTGATTTCTATTTACTTTAACGATAACGATTTTTACCATGTATGTTTAAGTAATATAGATAATTAGATTAGAATGGGTTTTTTTTTCGATTTTCCGTGCATTAAAGTATGTTTATTTGACAAAAATAACTTTGTTATTTACATTATTTGCACGTAGACTTGAATCACATTTGCAATTTAGAAGCCTTCTTTTTTGTAGTTTATAGATGTCGCACTAACAGTGTTCAGGTACAAAATAGTACGTACCTCCCAGCAGTATATTTCTACAAAATATGTTTAAATTTTTGTACTTTAAAATAGATTGCGACATGTCTAGACATTAAAATGAAACCAAACGATGCAACGAATGCACTTGCCACCCCCCCTCGTTCCGTCAGAGCTAAAAATAGCGTTTAGAACTTTTTCAAATGCAACACCGTTCCGTCCGTGACCTATATGTCTAGACGTCTAGCCCAATCTAAGCACTAGTAAAAGCCACTTTTTATTTGATCGTAAATAATTTATATTCCTATTGTATCACTGCTGAGTGACTGAGGTTATTGGTTTTAATAAAAAAAAACTGTTATGGTAATTACCTTTTTTTACCCGAATGCCGTAGGAGGAGGGTAGTGTGTTTATCAGCCTATACAAGGTGTTACAAAAATACCCGTAAAGCCGAAAGGGGGTGAAATGGTGCCTTATAACAAGTCCATTTACAATATTTGAGAACCGTACTATCACCGTATGACTAACCGGCAAAAAAAATAAAATCATTATTGTTTTCATTGATGTGCAAACCCTATTTCAGTAAAATTAAAGAGAAAACTACGCAGAATGTTTATGTACATTTTTACCTAATTCGTGAAACGATCAAGAGACATACTAACAAAATGTACAGAATTCGATTAGATAGATATTACAAGTCGAGTTTTGTAGTCGTAATATTCTGAGTTAGAAAGCATCGTCATTTTGGAAAAAACACGAAACAATTGTAGAGTATCGATAAGAAGATTTGAAATTGACAACATAACATTTTTTCCGTCTTGACGTTTTTTGAAGCCAGTACTTAAGCATAATGACAGTATTGAACCTTTGTGGATGAAAACCAGAAAAACCATTAAAGTTGACAATTATTAAATTGGTAGGTTGGCCTCTCTGTTAAATAATCTATGCTAACTCCGGTTCCCTGACATGACAGCTTACTAGGGTTGACAATATTTTTGGCTTTGATAATTTATTATATTTTTTACGGGGTATTTTGTAACACGTTGTATAATGTATGTTTGTACCTTTGTGGCGCTTTAGAAACTAAACGCGTGGCCGGATTTTTATGATTCGTATGTCAATCGATTTGTCTTAATCTTATGAGTGTCACTAAAGATATGACAGTAATAAAAATGCAATATGGCGGCAACCAGACGCCATATTGTAAGAAAAAAAAAAAGTCGACGAATTATGACAAGTGGGGTATCGTTGAGTAGGTATTTTATATCATCTATAGATTTCGTTCATCATTTTTCATTTTGAATGATAAATTTTACGATTTTTAACGATTTAAGGTTGGTTAGCAACAGTCGGGTTTTTAATAGCTTGCTTTTTGTTATGTTGTTCCATGAAATGTATTGACGAGTTTACTTTATTTTCCACCGGCACTTTGATCTGAGTATTATTAACATCAAAATTAACAATTCTGACAAGGACCATCAACTGTCATTGATATGGTTAAAAATAATCTTAGTTGTGGTGTGTAAACTTTTTACCAGAAAAGGCGGCAATTTATGTACCTACTTATGATAAATTTTATACTTAGGTACCTACTTTTATTTTTAGAAAACAAATTGAACTAATGAAAATTACAAAATTAAAATAAAATAACGTATTTAGATTAAGAAATGTTTTGTGCTTGTAAACTGTTTTTAATGTGCCAAATAAATTCTGCTTAAATTTTCTTTTTTAAGAGGTTTTAAAATCAAATGTTCAATTTAAATTATTACTAGGTACTGATTTTCTCCGCTGTAGCTACTAGATAACCTTTTAAGCTGCACACGAGCTCTGCTTTGCCCTCTTAAAAGTATTATAATGAAAATAGTATTAAGTATTACGAAAAAACACTCACTCTGTAGGAACAAACTTGTATACTAAAAAAACATTGAACCGACTCCAAATTATTAATACATTTCGTTGACTCTACATGGATACCAGCTCTTGACGCAATTTAAATGGGACCACCCGATAGACATCTATTCATAAAAAACCGGTTAAGTGCGAGTCAGATTCGTACCGGTAGGTATTATAATATTTTGATTTGTATTTTAACATTACCAAATAAAAAAATAGCGCGAGCCCACATCACACTCGACCGGTTTTTAGTATATTTTATTGTTTTTCTTTAGGCTTAGTTTTGTAATCAAATCAAATTAGGCTCTTGTATGTTTAACTGTTTTTATGATACAAAAAAATGCACTGAAAGTTGAAATAAAATGTTTCTTGTATGGGGACCCACTTTATAGATTCAAGTTTTTTTTCTTTGTTAGGAAATCCGTCGTAATAACAAAGTATGATTAAATTAAAATCCGCTTACGGTTTAAAAAATACAGAACTTAAAGACGGACTGACGGAAGGACGAACAACGGAGGCTTAGTAAAATAGGGTCCCTCGGGTACGGAACCCTATAAAAATAATCATCAAAATCGATTAATAGTTGGCAAAAAAATCGCGTAACTTATACAATAAAATCTACAGACGAATTGAGTATCTCCACCTATTTTAATTCGGTTAAAAATGAAGCAAGTACTCTAAAATAACATTAGTATCATCAACAAAAGCAATCCACTAACTTGTGCTTGGGCTCACCATGTGGTACAAATTTTTCACATGAACAGCGGGCCAAACTTTAAAACCCAAAGATAAAGTGAGGTTAGAATTTATAACGTCAGTCCAAGTGATAACTCCTAACGTACAAAAGTTGGATATCCAAGACAGACTGAGTTGTTTGCAACAAACACGGGGTGGATATAAAGTTTTTATTTAAGCCACCTATGTTTGCTTTGTGCATCTGAAACTTTATACTCGACGCTAAGTAAGTTTCTGTCAAAAAGGTTCATTTATGAGACAAGATTTTGTTACTGACTGGACATTTTTAGCTTATTCATTATCTCTTTGTCTAGACTAAAACCATAATCAAAACATCATCAAACTCTAATCGTTTTATTTTACAATTAGTTTTGATTTAATAGTTTAGTTTAGTTTAGTTGAATATTTTATTCATCAATGTAATTAATGTACTTATGAGTCTTGGTACTTGAAATAAAGAATTATTATTAAACTAACGATTCCGAAATTGGTGGATCTACGTTAAGTATAGCCTCGTGCCTACATGGTGTACTTTTTGTGGAGTATAACTATTTTTGTAACTTTAAGATGACATTACTTCGGGATTAGTTTGCTTTGTTCCTTGTGTTCCGAAGGAAGGATGTAGGCACGAGGATAGAGATCCTGTTTTTTTCAGCTTCATCATTTTTCAGGGTCGCTCTTTTGGTGCCGATGACGTCAATTTGCATTTATAGATTGATTAAAAATTAAAGACTAGTAATTAAAGTTTAAAATTAAGTCGGGCTTTTGCGGAACCGATTCTGCATAACCCTTATTAAACTTTCCAAGTTCATCGATACTAACAGATGGAGTGGAAAAATCATCAATATCCATTATCATTTCAAAAAACTATTGTGACGTTGTAATATCCAATTGTATGATTAAATACTCTTCTGGTATTGTATTTAATTATTTTAAACAATACTAGCATAATTTGACATTCATACAAGAATTTTGGTGACGAAATTATGCTGCTGCTGCAATCCGTATTTTGATTGCAATTATGCTCTATATAATTCATATAGATTTTTATTTTCATATTATATTATTAACAATAGTATCTAAACACCTGCTATATATGAGCACCTTTTAGGCACACTTTCGTCATTTTGACGTCATCGGCACCATCAGATCAGATATTCATCGGATATGCAATGTTTTTGATTAAAAACTGATTCAAATGGACTTGCTATGTTAAAACTGTAACTAAGAAAAAAAAAAGTGAAATAAAAGCTTATAAAAACATTACTACGTTATTCTATTTTATACTGTCATTTTAGACGGAAAACTGTTTGATGTCTGATGTTTAGTTGACCAAAACGGCGTTTTTCCACTTTTGAACCTAAACTTCATACAAATCAGAGTCGAAAAGTGGTCAAAAACTTTGTTGGTCGACTATAGACGGTTATAAACTGACCCGTAGGGCCAAGTCGATAAAACTTGTAACTAAGTTGTAGACTGTAGTCAATTTTTTTTCTCATGGTCTTACAGTATTTTATTATGGCTTTAGATACAGGTGGTTCACAAAAATACTATTTAATGCTTATTTAAGGTTTTACTTAAATCTTGGCATTGAATTAAAAGGCAAAAAATTACCAATTCTGTCCCCTCATTCCACATGTAAATGTAGGCGTTCTATTCCAACAGCTCGATTGGGACCGTAAATTATCACGACAACGGTTTTTCACTGTTTTTTTAACGGAAATCTTTTAAGAGGATTTCGGAGCTCTGTCGGATTTCTAATTATCGGCTTTCAGCTCCCGTTTATTATACAGCGTTCAGTAATTACGGAGAATTTAAGGCGTAGGTGTTCTGTTACAGACCTAACCGTCACTTAAAGTTTCTTTTGTTTATTTTTGTAATGTGTTAAGGTTTTTTGAGAACGACCTTAGTAATTTATAATGTGGTATGAACCTAAAGTATACTTTTTTTAGTTCTGTAACATCGCCATAAGGCGACGTAATGATAAACTTACTCTATAACGTGTTTTTTTATGCATTATAACTTGGTTCTTAAAATACAAATATTTTACAAAAAGTGTTTTAGAAATACCACATTATTCTGACTGTCAATTCAAAATATTAATTTATGTATTATTAGGTATGTATTCTACTGGGTACAACCATTATTGACCGTCATTACTATCAAGTACATACAAGCTATCGTAACAATACAATACCAAACCAAGTCAAAGGTAATAATGGTTTCACCCATTAAAATAAAGGCGCAGGTTGAGCTTATACCTTTAATTACGCTACATCCTGTATAAGTTTCGTAAGCTTTAAAACGCGCCATACTGCAATGCATAGTTTTTAAACAACAAGATGAACTCTGAAAACTCGCGGAGCATCAGGAATGACACGAGACTTATTAACGCATTCCCGTCCGCCGTGATTCACCGGCGTATTTCAAACGCGTCTCGTTTTGCTACGGGATAAGGGATGAGTCTGGAGCGATTAACAATATGGTGGCGTTTTTTTAATTTTTCATCACTAAATTCTACTTCGATTGGATGCAAAGTACAAGTTATATTTAATATTTTAGGGATAGTTAAGGTTCTGTTATACTGGCAAACCAAATAATCAAGTAAAGAAATGCAAAGTAAACTATTCTTCACTGACAATTGTAATCGTTGTAAACTAATATGTCCTATCCGTAAGTTAATGCCGTACAAAAAAAAAATTCTTTAGACCATTGCTGTAATAAATTCTAACGCCTAATTGGTTAACATAATTAGATTTGTAATAGCGGTGACTCAAATGTGATATTCTCACTGAACGAATCAAGTAAATTATACCTTTTTTTTATTTCTTGATTATGCGTATTGATAAATGGTAGTAAGGCAACAACTAGATAATTAATATTGCAGTTTTATAAATCAGTTGCTGTTAAACAAAATAATAAACACTTAATTTACTTCAGCTTATAATTATTTACGTTGAAATTATTTCAATCACATATATTTAAAAAAAAAATGATCTCGCTGCTACTTGTCCCTTTATACTTTCCCCAAATTTAGCGTCCACTTTTTTGTGGACGTACTTATAACGAAACGCTTTTATGGTTTTTAAAACGGACATTATGATTTGTGGTGGATTTGCTGTGGTATTATGAATATTTCAGAATTAAACTGTGCACGTACCTGGCTGGCAAGAATTATTTATAGGCCTTTGTATTGTTCAACAAGTTCATTGTTAGGCTTAACTTTTTAAGCGTATGCCTTACTAATGCGGAATGTTTTATGAAATATGAATAACTGTATTGAAATGAATAAATGAATACATACTAATGAAATATGTTAAAAACAAATTCTGAGTAACACTCACAGGGAGATTTCTGTAAAACCGAACCTTTTAAACGTAAACACATTAGTCAGCAAGTAGTTAATGGCGAAGGTGGCTTCCTTCATATCGAACAAACAAACAATTGGCCGTACAATCTTAAGTGTTATTTATGGATGAGTATGGGGCATATTAGCGTTTGTAGCGAGCGGCCACCCGCGAGCAAAAAGGATGGAAACAATGAAATTCTTATTTGATGTCTATCAACATACGTCAGAGCAGACAAATAGACTATACTCTATTTATAAGATGATTTTAGTCAGATATTTATAGAGTGTTCTTTTGTTTGTATATTAAAATAGATACGTGTAATAATCATAAAACAAGGGATGAACTTTGCTAAGGGTAAATAATAACATGTTATGAAACCTTTTTAACAACGTAAATACGGTAGGCGTTGTTAGAAGGTGTTTTGTATGATTGAAAATAATGTAACAATTAATGTTAAATTATTTTTCTAGTGATCTTATCGTCTTCGCCTCCCAGACAGTTTAATGATCCTTAAGCATAAGAAGAATGATTGGCGTAAAAATGAGGGAATGTAAAAAAATAATATTTCGCATTTGTGCCTTTTTTATTAGATATCCTAACATTGGGTTGGTCTCAAATAATCTATTAGCTCTTGGAAAAAATGGGATCGTTTGACATAAAAGAAATGTTATTTCAAAACTGTCGTGACTATAATATTGCATCATTTCGCGTGGTAGCAAGAGTTTTAGTAGCTGCCTTTGCTGACCCATCTCCAGTTTCCACCCTGTATTAAAAACATTTATTTGACCTACACTATTCGAAAAAAATGTTATCAATAGTTATCCCAGTATACAATATTATAATCACAAAAACAGGAAGAGATTATAAATAGTAGGTACCGTGATACCGCTGCTATTAGAATTGATTTTTTATTTTTACGATACCTAAAACAGTTCTTAACAGCAATAATTAGACCCATAATTATTTACGTTTATTCAAGTAAAAACAAGGGCATTTACTAAATAATACTTTTATCCTGAGATTTTTCCTTACGGACATAGCCAGTAATGTTTGCTGACCCGGCGTTGATTGGAGTTAATGCCTTGTTCATAATTCTTTTCAGAGTGTTTGCCTTCAATGACGGCATTAGCTTTTAAATTTGGAGGAAAATGTTATTCTGAGTTGATTCCTCCTCTTTTAAAAGTGCTTAGATACAACTGTGGTTGGTCATGTATCCATCTTGATACCTATTTTGTACTGTTACAGGTAACAACTTCAAATTGCACTTTTTAGTTATGATTAATTTATTTTCGGAACAAAGTCATCATTTGCCTATTACAATAACATCTCTAACATTTAATTGTTAATTGAATAGTTTGCACAATGGAGGTAAAAAAGACCATTTAGAATTTGAATTTGAATATACTTTTTATCTTAATTTTCTACTATTATTCACAATATTTATCATTCCTACTGTTTCTGAGACAAAAAATACACGCAATCAAATAAAATCAACCTATATAAGGTTTTTCACCTTTAGGTCAAGCATGTTCAAAAACAACCCGAAAAAATCCCGCAGCCTACAATTCTTTTTCACGCGACCTTGGCGAAAAATAGGCTTTATTTAACAGTTGAAAAGTAGCCTTAAACATTTTCATGTCCAGGGCAACCTCCGGGTCGTCCCTAAGGGAATCTCAATTTAGATTGATGATGGACCTAGATGGTTGTCGGTCCGGAAAGTTTTAAAGCTATTGCTGAACATGTTAGTCAATTTGCAAATGTGTCGTCGCTTTAGTTTAGGACCTTTTTAAGGTTCTGTACCAAAATGGTAAAAAAAACATAACCTTCCTTTTGGGCTCCGCCGCAGTCGGCTAAAAAGGAACTTTTATTGTCTGTTTGTCTGAATGTCACAGCAGTTTTTCTCTAAAACTATAAAAACTATCAACTTGAAATTTGGCATAGTTGTATAACTTGCTTGCCCGCATCCTGTTTTAGGTAAAAAAAATATGTAAATATTTGAAAAGAACTCTAGAATGGGAGGTTGAAAATTGAACGTGATTTGATTATAGCAAACGGGGATAGGACTCAATATGCACATTTCAAAATTATTTACTGTATAATTTCCGTTATGTACTTTTTGATTTATTCGCCAAAAAATTACAAAAATGACAGCACTTATATACAAAACCACTGATGCTTGAGTCCGACACGCACATGACTGGACTTTTTTTTAAATTTGTCAATCTTGCCAGTGTTTGGTGATTGACAAATAAAACTGGGTTTCTAAATCTAGTTTGTTTCTACGCACGTTGTTAGTCACTGCTTTTAAAACTTTTTCTTTTTCACTGCCAAGCACTTTATAGTTTCATAAAACGGCTTCAGTTTTGTGTTTTAGGTATCATAACCTATAAGACGTCATAAATATTTCTTTTCAGTTTGTGTTCTGAATGCTGAATAGGCCCTAGACTGAGCAGCATAAAGATGTCACTAATGTAAAAGTTAGTCCTAAAATATTCATGACTTTATTCACAATTTCTATAAAGCTATTTTATGTAAAAAACAGTTGAGATGAATTTTTTTTGAATAGCTTTGACAATAACCAAGATATTAACCAATAAAAATTTGTTCCTACCTCTAGCTTTCTAGCAAAACAGAATTTAACATGGAGATTATATTATGGCCGACCTGTTACATAGCGTCACAGTGCATCTCTATCTAATCGCTAAATAGCAGTTTAAAATGCTTGTATCATCCTTATTTCTTGGCCAATTTTAATTTCACTTTTGATCTCTTTTACGGTATTTTCATTATATTTTGTTGAGAAATTTGACTTGAAAAATCCATGCATATCCCCTACTGTGTACAGTTGAAATAAATGGAAGAACTGTTTTTTTTCTAGCATGAAAAAAGCACACGAGCACACGGGCCACTGTCTTGATGGTACGAGGAATCTGTGAGACATAGACGTTTGCTTTCTCAAAACTAAAATCTTAGAACTGCTATTTCTGTTGCCAACCCTGAGGACCAGAGGGCCCTGCCAAGATGCACTACGCTAACAAGCGTTTCTATTTGTTTCGTTTTTAACCAATCGTGTCACTGGTAGATCACGTGACTTTTCGTATCACGTCATCTACCAGTGACGCGGTTGGTATAAACTCGAAACGAATAGAAACGCTATACTGAGTGCCGGTTAGCATTGCAATAGAGGACATTGACACCCCTCTACCAAGAAAACGCCGTTAGTAATAACTACACCACCCAAGTTCCCGAAACATCCCGAAATTAGAATTTTTTACTTTCGCTATTGTATTTTGGTACCGGTAATACGTTCATCTAGTCAAACCACTTAGCGCTGCAGGGATCGTAAACCTTGACGCTTACAATATCCTTTTTTAAAATTAAAATTACTCCAGTAATGACAAAGGCTGGGTTTTATAGAGGTTAATTATTAAATTTGGCTTTCACACAAAAATAATTTATATTTGTACCTACGCTTTAGGTTTTTAGATTAGCGAATGTGGTCGTTTATTATTTAAGGGATGAGGCTATCCATATTAATTTTGTGTGAAAGTGAAAGCTCGGTTATAATTTCCGTAACATCATTGGCGACTAGGACAATAAAAGTCGGCCGGTCACCTTTTCTGCGTACTACTTACTACCTGCACTAGAGTTGTGACACACACTCCCTAAGGTCGTGCAGGTGCAAATGAGATAGCACGATAAAAAGGTTTTATTGCCCTAGTCGCCAGGTGATATTACGAAAGTTATAGTACATTACTTAACAAGGGCTGTAAAAGAAAGAAAGCCCGAAATCGCAGGTATTTGAAACCCGAGCCGTAGGCGAGGGTTGTAAATATGCGATAGAGGGCTTTCTTTTTTACTGCCCGTGATGAGTACACAATTTTACGTCTTCACCTGGCCACAATGCGAGTTTTACCGTGCGCGCAGCGTGCGATAATACTCAACAAATACTAAACGTAACGTAACACAACAAATAACGTAAACAAAACAAATAACGACCACACAACAAGCAACAAATTAACAAACAAAACAAACAACAAAAATCCGCAGTAGTATTCCGAAACTCGACTGAACGCAAGCGAACCCGAAAATGGAATGGCAGTTCTGGCAAAATGGTGGACCGAGGGTGCCGCTCCCCTGACTCAACGCGTCACAGTCGTTTCAAAAAAGATAAGGTCGTGGTATCGACGGCCGCGGGTAGCTGAGCGGCTAGCGGTGTCTGCCGGCGGCATAAGTGTTCAGGTGATCGGTCTTAATTATTTGAAATGACTTCGTCTACATGTAGAAATAAACAAAGTTATACGCATTTAAGATTTTATTTTTTTGGCTGTAAAAACTGCATTTTATTAGTAAATGAACTATTGTTATGCATATTTGTAACTAAAACAAGATACACAAAATAATTCATACTAAAACACATTAAATAAATACACTGTGAATGATATAAAGCATATTGGGCATCTTTAACTACTTAGCACTTTTTTTAATTACGACACTTGCACGCACCTAGTGAGCCCGTGGCTCCATCCTACCCTGTACTATGATACTCAAGCGATGACATTTTTGCGACAGTTTTGTATGGATAATTGATTTGTCGCTAGGAAATTACGATATCGGGATAAAAGTCAAGTCGATGTCCTCTATTGCAATGCTAACCGGCACTCAGTTATAGTTAGCGTAGTGCATCTATCTTGGCAGGGCCCTCTGGATAGAATGCCTCTATGCTAGTAATTTCACCGTTGGTCTTATCCCCCACGCTATAAAACATCAAAGCGAATGCTGTATAGCAGTAGATTCAAGGATAAGATGGAATTACGTAAGTAAATCTACATTTATTTATTCCTTTGTTATCTCTTTTGATACGATTCGTATTGAATTTTTTGTTGTGTAGTTGTGGTATATGAATAGGTTTGTCACTATAAACCTTAATCGCCTTAGTAGTCTTTTCATACCATGGTTGTGGATTACGTGTGATAAAATGTTATGGTACCCCACAGTAAAACAGGCTTTATCTTCTTTAAAATACAATACAAAATTCTTTATTGAACACCGCATGTACCAAGGAACGGATGAAACAAACACATACATCGTATAAGGGTGGGTTTAGACCAAACAAAACGTTTAAAAAGAAAACGTAAGAGATAATGCCATAGATTCTTTTTCGTCTAAACCCACCCTAAAACAAAGTCGCTTTCCACGTCTGTTTTTATGTCTTTCTGTGTATGGGGTTGCTTCTCCGAAACCAAGCAATGGATTTTGATGCGGCTTTCACCATTAAGCTAGATAATTTTTCACGAAAGTTTTTATGTATAATAAAAATTGATTACAGAAAACTGGCATAAACAGAAGCGAAGCGAAGCGTCGGTAGAAGTGTATACATATATTTTATACGTAGTAGATTTCAATGTTAATAGCTTACTCGGTTTAATGTTTATTGCAAAAATTGACGATCATTATTTAACTTTAATTATAGTACTACTTAAATCAAAACCAGCTCTTAAAACGAATTGAAAATTTAATATTTAATAAAATATACTATTATAAATTTGACGAGTTTTAAGCCACATAATTGTAATTAGTGAAACGGTCATTAAAACTTGTGGGTAATCTCTGTCAATGAATTTGAGCGCCAATATCTTTTAATATTTAAACTATAATGGTAATAGGGCTTCAATTTTAAAGTGGTCTAAAATGTAAATGATTTTTTTATTTTATTAATATAATTATTCTGTAAATGAATTAATATTGTATTATGATAAATGTAACCTAACCTTATATCTGATTGTGTGCTGTCCTTAAGAAATAATGTTTTGTGTAAAGTTGTATTCACCTGTAATTGGGGTGAATTTAAATTTTGGTTCTTGGTGCTAGCTGTTGTATATATATCGGGTCATGTTAGGTTAGGTATTTCAACGAAATATGCAGTAATTTTAGCTATTGGTATCAATATTCAGAATTACCTCGAAGTCGATCTAGCCTTACCCGAACTAATCGTATTCATCATCGTCAATTCGTCATGTCTAATGACCAGAGATCGGAATAGGCAGAGATAATTTGCCTAAACTTGACGCATATTCATTCATGCGTGAGTGAGATGGGACTACATTATTGAATGAACATGCATCAAGTTTAGGCAAATTAGCTCTACCTATTCCAATCTCTGCTAATGACACATTAATATAATTATATTAAAGTAATCACACATTTAAACAGGCCCTCTATTCTACGTCGTTAAACAATATTGCTAATGACGTGTTATGGTATTGTTTTTACATCGGTCGCCATTACTGTCAAATAAATCCCACCAAAAACATTTTCATGTAAAATGTTGCCAAGACGATCATATGGCTCGCACTGTCAAAAAGTTATCAGATGTCATGTAGAGCCAAGCTTCTAACTCTACACGCCCTGACTCTACAAGCCTAACTTCACAAACTCTACACCTTAAGTCAAAATATGTGACTTGGCCGTTTCGTTACTACCTACTGGAACTATTGTTTAACAGAAAAGCCCATGCGACGGTAGCGAAACGGCCAAGGCACATATTTTGACTCAAGGTGTAGAGTTTGTGAAGTTAGGCTTGTAGAGTCAGGGCGTGTAGAGTTAGAAGCTTGGCTCTACATGACATCTGATAACTTTTTGACAGTGCGAGCCATATGATCGTCTTGGCAACATTTTACATGAAAATGTTTTTGGTGGGATATTTATTGTCCGAAATACACTTCGAATAATAACAGTTATCGCTGAAACATTTTTAGCCGAATGATACTTTAGCATAATCACTACATACTAGTAGTAGTGATTCCTATTCTTATTCTTAGAAGCATTTCTACGAACTTCATATCATTCAACTAAATAAATAGCTGGCGCAGCCATGAGTTCGGAGGTACCGCCATAAGTATTGCTATTCAACATATCCCGTGAGTCGTACCAATCCGAATCATGATAAGTGTCCCCATTGTCGGCACAAGTATACAATTGTAGTTCATCCCAGTGGTCTACAATATATCGCACAACAGCAGTCCTGACTTGCGACGCCACCTCAAAATCTATGTCTCCATACATTAAATATATCAAGGAATGGAAGAGGCAGGAACCATCTCCCGGCATATGAACCACACGATGACGGTGGGGTCCCAGCCCTACTTCAAGTGAAACTATTTATTTCACAACCCATGTTCACTTTTAATTCAGTAGGAAAATCGACCCTTCTGATTAATTCTAAATGAATAGGATAGGATATGACTTTTCTAAATGAATAATAGGTACCTATTATGCTGCAACGGAAAATACGTCAAAAAGTGAACTTGTGTCAAAATAATATCTAATATATAGAGAACGTAGGATTAAAATGTTAAGGTTTAACATAAAAGTGTATTTTTCTGACTTAAGTCGTTTTATTACTAAGCAACGTAAACGTCATTTTATCCGGTGTTGGCAGAATACCTAATGAAATAAATCGTTCAAATCTGTCAAGCAACTTGTGAGATAGAAACCCATAGAATAAGAATAGCATAGAAGCCGGACTATAAAATGAACTTTGCACCAACTATATCTCTACAGTATTCCCAGCTTCTTAATAGCTTTCGGCTGACTATCGCTATCACACTTGCACTCACAACTGACAGTATGTTTGTCACTCGTGTGTCATAGAAAAACGAAGATTGTCGATCGCTATTAAGCAAATGGTTGTATTGTACTAAGTTTTTAGATGGTGCATTACGTAAGAGAAAATGAAATAGGGGTAATTTTACTCAATCACCCAAAGGTAAGCTGGAAGAGATCCCTTAAAGGGATAATTCGCGTTTGTACATTACTATTCTGTAAAAAGTGTTCACATACATACGTACACACGTTTGCGGACATATCGAGATCCATTCAAATTTGACGTAACCTTGTGAAAATGCCAGTTAAAAAAATACGTTGCACCAGCTATATTTCTCTATACTTTTTAGATTACTTATTAGGTACAGTCGAGGAAATTAATTCCTAGACCACTTTGGACTCTGTCAAAGTGACACTGTAAATAAAAAAATATAAGAAGTCTCTTACGTTTTGATTGATTACGTCACTTTGACATAGTCCAAAGAGGTCTAGGAATTAATTTCCTCGACTGTACTTAATAAGTAATCTAAAAAAGTATAGAGAAATATAGCTGGTGCAAAGTTCATTTTATAGTCGGGCTTCTATGCTATATATAATAAGTCAGACCCCTAGTGTCAAGAAGTCTCATACAAACTTCCATCCCGTAGTTTAAGGGGTTGGGGGGTAAAAGTTCCAAGTTTTAGAATTTTTATGTTGTTTGTGTACTAATACTAGCCTACATACCAAATTTCAGCTTTCTAGGACTTCAGGAAGTACCCTAATAATTTTGATGACCATCAGTGAGTCAGTGACGAAATCGGGGGTTTTTAGATATCAATAAAATCTAAAGTATAAGAGCTATGCAATTGAAATTTTATATGTTTAATAAGTTCACTACTGACATCATATCCCGAGAATTTTGTTTATCTGGTATAATCCAAACCCAAGTTATGAAGGTTCAAAAAAACGACGAACTACTTCGAGAAAAGGTAGGTAGTGCCCCTTGCGCTTCGTTCGCTTGGCTCGTCTTGGCGGGGGCACTGCCGTGCCCCCAGATAAGAGCTATCAAAACGTTAACAGCTCAAATGAGATATTGTTTATCGTCGCAGAACAGAGGCCCTGTACCTTCTTATCCACTGGGATAAAACTCAACTAACTGAAATGATTTCGAAGGCAAGGTAAATCCCAAATTTAACATTAATTTTTCTCTTCCATCCGCAGCAAATTAGTCAAATAAAACGTCCCAATTTTACATTTCCGCCGCCTGTCTTAATTATCCTGTAAAAAACCTAAAGAACTTTAAAAAGACGGGCCTTTAATCATAACTTAAAAAACGGCTGAACTTTTTCCTTGAGCGTTCTGGAAAACTGTATTTTACTTGCCTCGGAGTTATGTCAATAGCAGGAGTTGCTTATTATATTTATAAAAATTTACTAAGTCTGGTTTTAACCGTTTAAGCTACTTGCTGTTAAAAGTCAGCTACTTTAATAAGAGCAGTTTGAGTTTAATTTAGCTTCCAATTAAATAATTATTGGATAATCAAAAACATAGGTACAGGGCCGGTATTCTAGGCGGTCAAAACGATATCGTATTTGACCTATTATGGAATTGTTTGTCATTACTCTCAAGTAAATAAGAGCTATAAAAACGTTGACCATACGATAAGAGGTCAAAACCGATTTGGTTTTTACCGTATTGAATAGAGGGCACTTAAGCCAAAACCAGCCTTGTTAAATCACAGGTTTATGTTATCATAATCCTTAAATCGTTTTATCGCAATTTGGTAGCTAATAATTAAGTAACTGACTGAGAGACTGGTGGTTTACAAGTTTTCCCAGTCAAAATAAGTCAAATTATTTTCAAGAAAGCTTTTTACGATTTAAGTCAATTACTGTGCCGCAATTTTCTTACTATTTAGGATTCCGTACCCAAAGGGTAAAAACGGGACCCTATTACTAAGACTCCGCTGTCCGTCTGTCCGTCTGTCAGTCTGTCAGTCTGTCAGTCTGTCAGTCTGTCAGTCTGTCTGTCTCTCTGTCTGTCTATCACCAGGCTGTATCTCATGAACCGTGATAGCTAGACAGTTAAAATGTATTTCTGTTGCCACTATAACAACAAATACTAAAATCAGAACAAAATAAATATGTAAATAAGGGCTGCTCCCATGTAAAAAACGTGTTTTTTTTGCCGTTTTTTCCTAATGTTGTATAGATAATGGTACGGAACCCTTCGTGCGGAATCCGACTCGCACTTGACCGGATTTAATTTTAACTCTACGATGTTACATTTTGCATGAAATAGATGTCGTTGAAGAGTTAGTACTAATAACATTGTTCTAACAGAACACTAATTAATTTCAGCCTGACTTAACTAAAATTTCCAAACATGACCAAAATAATGTAACTGCAGCACTGACAACTACGTAAATTGAAACCTGACGTCAAAACATAAGGTTAATAATTGCAAGCGTCGCTATATATTGAGTTAAAGGCCTTTACATTGTCATCTCATACGGTGCATCACGCGCCTGCAGTCAAAGCGTTTGACCAGAGAGGCATAACATTGCGCTTGACAACTATCTCTCGCTAGTTTCTAGCTCTCACTTCAAAGGGATCAATGGTCTTGACTTGGTTATAATATTCATTAAGGGTCTCCCAGATCTATCGACGCGGAATCGGCTTGAGCCGGTTAGAAAAAGTTTTATCTCCATGCAATAAGAGCGAAAACGACGTCGCTCGGCTCGGTTCGGCTCGCTTTGGCATTGCGTAGGGAACGACGTCGTTTTCGCTCTTATAGAATGGACATAAAAGTTTTTCTTACCGGCTCAAGCCAATTCCGCGTCGATAGGTTTGGGGAGACCCTAAGGATAGATGTATCATCGGTATAATGAAAGAAAAGTGCTTACTTTTTCAAGAATACCAAGTGTTATTGCGATTCTGATCGATGATTATTTTATTCCATACAGCACAGAATGATACGATCATGCGGGTTAAATGTCATTATAAATTAACCTTTTTGTCCGTGACTCAAAAATAAACTAAAAATCAATTAATTTAAACCTTGAAACCAAAACAATACAAGTAACTATTATTTTGTTAAATAGGAAGATTCAATATTCCATTTTCACGTCAGTTCCAGTTTTAATCTGTTCAAAAAATTACGTCGCTTCATTCTGGTTCAAAACATGACATGACATTTTATTTCTTAAAATTTTATTGTAATAAAAATAAGTGCCATGGTGTTATTAGCTTTGGTGTTAAAATCTTTTAACATTTTTGCAAAAATCAGTAAACAGAGATAATATTGCTTTAAAGTATAGTACATTATGTAATAAAATTTTGCAAATTGAATACATAGAGCTTATTTAAGTAAAAAATGTCGTCAGTGTAAAAAAAATATAGAGTTTCATCCTTACTTTATTATATTTCATTTACATCAGAACTAGGTACGGTGCATTTCTCAAAAACAAAATATTATCAATAAATAATCAGCATTGATAACTACCAACATCAGTTGACAAAGCATCAAATTTAGCAGTCATAAATAGTTTATTAACGCCCCAAGTTTCCGTTGCATCCCAAATTTTGGCTCCATCAGTCCAATTGATATACCATTAATGGAAATATCACGTTTTGATCTTTATTTGAGCCAAATCGCTTAAGCTATTTATTCGACAGTTTACGGAGCGATATAGAATATCGGCTGAATAGACTTGACCATTGTGGATATATCGATAGTTAATCTGTTGGACAAACAGCTTCAAACGTGCGTGCAATAGATTGAAGTGCAGACACCTTGATTCAATAAGGCAATATTGGGATACGTGAAATGGTAAGGTTAACGTGTGCGATCAATTACCAAAAGAAACCTATATTTGCTACGAAAGTTACGATTAATAATTAAGATTAAAAGATATTTTTTTAGTACCGGAAATTCCGGAAAACCATATTCAATTTGTAACACATCATCAATTCAATCCAATTATCTCCCAATCACCCATCACAAACGATACTCTCACAACGTCACATCTCATTAGGTATACCATATGCACAATTAGACCATCGGAGCGTTGTTAACTCTGCTCGATATAATCTCAAAGCCCCTTTGATTCAGTTGCGAAATCATAGTGCCCAATTACAGCATTCTTGTTACAACAATTATGGATCATCCAGGAAACGTTTAGGTTTAATCAGCGTTAATGTTCAAAAGTTATGCACGTGTACGTACACATATTTATTTATTTTATATTAATACTTTATTGCACGACATTAAAATAGTGTACAACAGGCAAACTTAATGCTACAAGCCTTCTATACCAGTCAACCTTAAGGTGAAACAGAAATAAAAAAATAGGTGCAATAAAATGACAATCATTTTTCCTTTTAAATAAATTTGAAAAAAAATTGAACAATTATTTGATTTTATTACTCTGCAATATAGTATAAATAAACGTACATACATATTTATTAACATACATACTAAATTAAACTAATTAATGTTCAGTGTTTTTCCACTAATTATTAACACTTAACAACTACATTAAATAAATTCTAGAAAGACTTAATGAAGGTTCGAAAAAGTGATTCCGTTGAAGTTTTTTTTTCCCCTTAATTAATCGCATTCACTCCTTGTTTTTTATGTATTTCGCCAATTTCAAGTTTTAGACAATCACCGCGAACACGTTAAAAAAAAATTCTATCTAATATCACACGCGAGTACAAAGTTCGGTTGAAGAGTATTTATTCTGTGGACTAAACAGAAGCACATGTGGTTAGCTCTACGAGTTTCCGTCGAGTCCCTAAATAATATTTTAGTTAAAGTATGTGTTGTCACCTTTTGTCAAATAGAAATATCACAATGACATTTATTAGGACAAACTGGCATTAAAAGATTTCATTGACAATAAGAGCAAAATATTTTTTCTTACTTCATTATTAACATTTATATGACAGTCGTCAATGGTGGTCGCTCAGCTATGAAGAGACCATCAATCTAATGCTCGCATTTCACCTTCACCTAATTATATTAATTATTGCGTTAATTGACTCGAATTAATTTCAATTACTGATTAAATTATTAACAAACCTAAGCGTATATAGCAGGTGCTACCTAGGAATGTTTAGTGAATGTTCCAAATTAAATGCTCTAAACAAGGCAAAAAACAAAGGTATAAGGAAATACAGACCGAAAAGAAGTAGATTTAAAAGACCTAGTATGTAGAAGAAGATTTTTTAAATGCAGATGCAGTAGAAAAGAGCGATAACCTTAAATTCATAAAAGTAGTAAATTGATTAATTCTAACAATAGGTATACGCGCCAGTAATATGAGATGATGATGAATAAATCGTTTCAATTGAGAGCGTAGGACGCGTGCCGCGTGGACATGCGGATGATTCAATTAAGAACATACTTGAACGATATCAAAGTGGCTGGCACATATATTGAGATTTTAGAGAAAAAAGTCAGGACTCGCAGCGGGTGAAAAGAAGTGGTCTCTGCCTACTCTTTTGGGAAACAGGCGTGATTTAATGTATGCAAGTTCATTGTTCAGTATTAGCAGAAGCCAAATAGGGTACAAAAAAAAAGTGAAAAATGACAAAAATACTTATTAATTGAAATTGATTTTAAAGAAAGGTAAGAAAGAACGCTCGGCAATACAACAATAGGACGTTTTGAAGAAGAAGAAGAAAGACATTTAGTCATTAACACTTAGAAAACTGAAGATAACAGGAATAGCACGTAATGTGTGTCCTCGCGGCAGTGACACGGACACAGGCTCATCAAAATGCTGAGGTATCAGACTCCTACAGCGCTAATTTTCTGCCAGTACCGGCGGCAGTGTCTCACCAGTGGTTGATAAAGAACTGGGTTTATTAGATTATTAAAATGGTTCACTTATGTTTTACCAAATCATCATTTGGCAAACAATTTCATTTTACAAACTTTCATTTCGCAAAGATATATTTCCCACAACATATTTTTTATTTTTGGTGGTCAAAAATCTAACCTTACCAAACATATTTAACAAGCCCATGTAGCCTATGTCATAATTATGTTATGGTTTAAGCACAATTACATTTTTGCGAAATGAAAGTTTGTAAAATGACATTGTTTGCCAAATGACGATTTGGTAAAAAGTCAGGATACCTATTAAAATTCTTTATCACCATTTTCTTAAGAACTATGCTTGTCGGTGGAGTGATTTCTATACCATCATATTGCCTTATCTTTGACACACTGATACGGCACGACGCTAACTTTTTCTTTAACCTGATTCAGGTGATCTCCATGCTTACCCTATCTTTCTTTTTCCTTATATTTATCATTAACATTACTATACTCAAATATAGGATGACCAAGACTAATAAAGAAGAAAGAGATGATTAATTTCTCTCAAAATCATTAAAAAAATTAAGCAAAGAATTAAAAAATTGAATTTGAATTTTAGAACACCGATATGAGTTCAGATTTACTTCAACCTGTATTAATTAGTATAGGAGCGTTCTTAAATCCGACTATAACCTTTTTTTACCTGATACTTATTCATCCAGCGATACCATTTCAATTCGCATTGAATTCGCTGTGTACTTTTATTTCCACCCGTAATAGAGTTTCTCGCTATAAATAATCGAAGCACATCGTAACTCAAGCACAGGCATGCACAAACAAAGGCCATTTTGTTTTAACAAGGCAACGATACGAATAGGGAACGGTTAAATTGTGGTTGGACAAATGGAGATGAGTTTATTTAAAATAATAAATATATGGAAAAAAATATATAGGTAGGTATAGATGAATTACCGAGAGCGTGGAATTGCATATTTAGTGGTTGTACCGTTCGCATGAAAAGGTTAAGCATTTAAGTTTGGAAATTGCTTATGGGACGGATGAAAATTATACATAGTTCTCCTGATGAGATGAATTCTTGATCAAAATCATCTAGGTACTGTCGACGGACCGTACGTAACTTTATCTTACTCGGAGAGAGGAATTTTTTCGATGCTTTGAATTTGTCACTCTTACTCTCAGTCATAATTTTATAAATAGTCGAGAGAGAAACACCTGTAGCTTTTTCAACGAACTGGGCAGCGGTGTAAGGTGAATTTACATTTTTCAATAGTTCGAGTTCAAAATATTTATGACAGTTAAAATTATTTGTTTACTTTGACTCTCATATTGACTCTTCTGCCATAATTTATGCAAACTGTGTAACTTACAGTCGCACGTGCCCAGTCAAAATAAATCTGAAAATTGCGAGTATCCACTAAAATAGTTTTTAAAGTTCTGGGTAATTTAATGGCTCTGCCTACCCCACTCTGGGATTACAGGCGTGAAGGTATGTATGTAGAATAAAATAAGACGTATATTTTAGTGCATTGTAAAAAGTATTTAGAATTTGACACTGATTATTTTTGTACTTAGGTACTTATTTAATTATATAAAAATACTCTTTTTATGCTGATGGTATAAGAAGTAGAGGAAATTTAAATATAGAATGCCTGTAAAGACATGTTACCACTACACATGCAATTCCACGCTCTCGGTAATTCATCTATACAATGGTCATGCTCATGATCATTTATTTTACTTACCCATAAAAACTAAGCAATCAATAGGGATTTAATTTTGACAGCTCTATATATTTTGACTAAACGATGTGATGTGGTTTAAATTAGTTACAACTTTTAGGTGCAAAGTAACCCTGAAATACTAAATTGTACATCTAGATACATGGCAGTGTGTCCGGAAAAGTTCCAAGAAAAATCTAAACGATACTGTTGGGTGTATATTCACGTAAACCCATTTAAGCCATATTTTATAACTTATTTACTAGATTTATCTTTAAGATGCCCGTGCCTATCGTTTTTGCGTCAAGTATATATTGTGCACTTTATTCTGTCGAATCGTTATGCCGTCGTACAGCCGTCGCCTTGTATTAAAGCGATCATTATACAGATACAAGCCGCGGCGGCGTGAAGCGAAATGTAATAAAACAATGAATTCGTTTTGATTCGCAGAAGATATAAAGATGTAGCTTGAGTCGGGCTTGTTTACTGTGGTGAGCGGAAGCGGTTTATCCCCATAAATAAACTGAAATTGATTTAGAATTTGACTGCAGTTAACTTTTTGATTATGAAGAGATAATGGTATGAGATAATTGCTCCAGGTTATTTCATTATTATCATTGCACCGAATGACGCCCACTGCTAGACATGACGTTCAATTTTGTGCTCTTTTTGTCGGCTTCCTGCGATCATCACCAGATCACAATGATACGGCTTTTAAAATAAGTTATTAAATCAAACATAAAACAATTAATACCTCACTAGATGAGAAGCAACCGCCGCGCCGCAAAAACGCCTATTTACTATGGGCATCCACAAATAAGGTCGGACCGAGATCTCGGACTCGGCCCAAAACGGCCGAGATTCTCGGCCGCGGCCGAGACTCCGCGGAAATTGATTTAAATTTTGGCGCGCGGTTTACCGCGCTGGAGCGGCCTTTTCTTTCGATTTTGACTTTTATTTCGATTGATGGTACAACGACGAAAAATTTCTTTTTTTGTCGTACAATATTGTTCTTTTCATTTTTGAGTATTAAGTTTGTTTAAACGTTTTTTTTTCATTATTAACGGGGTTTTTTTTTAGTTAAAAAAACGCAAATATAGAAGAAATACCCATTTTTCCTTGTCTCGGCCGAGAATTTATTTTTTTCTCTGTCTCGGTCTCGGCCGAGATTAAAAAAGCGGTCTCGGTCGGACCTTATCCACAACTCTCCTTTCAACCACCGGCCAATCCTTCAAGAAGGTGTCAAAAAATGTTATATGATAATTGAATGCTTGACTTTATTTATTAAAGGAATAAAGTAATGTTTTTTTTTAAATAGTGGACTTCATTTCTCTACCTCACATCAGACAAAATGTGGAACATCTTTTTGCTTATAAGTTTTGCACGAGTCAAAAATTTCCACGAGTATAAAATCGTACCTCCGCGCTACCGTCACTAAGTCCGGCCCAGATAAACAAGAAAACAAACTGGAGACAGTGAGAAATATTGCCATTCGGACGGCGGCAGGTGCGCTCTACAATAACAAGTAACGAGTCCGTATCGGAATAAAGTTATGAGTATCGCTTTATTGATTTGGCGATTCAGAAACGTTTAGTACTGGATTTGTTGGGTTTGTTCTTGGAATTTGATCAATTTGTATTGGTTTTATCTTTGCATTGTAAAGCTAGTCAGAGTGTTGCTTTGTTGTTCAGAAAACCCCATATTTTACAAGAAATCGAACTTCTGATTGCACTGTGAACTGTGAAATAAATAAAGTTACATTTAATTTTGCATTTATTTATTAAGAATTTAGCTTCTATGGAATGATAATGAACATTGAGTAGCACATTACCTACACTATATCTAATGAGGCATATTATATCCGTGATTCTACTGACTTCGACAGTCGTGATTAGTCTTTATTTTTAGCTTTTACTTTTTTGTTCGTGGACTTCTATTTTCTATTCCTCAGATATAAAATACTGCAAGCGATCAAAAAACCTTTTTGGAGGTTTTCATTCAAGATAAATTCAATGAAAAAAATCAATTTACGTATTTCTGAAAATAACCACTTTTCCTCAAAAACGTTTTTTACCGAACATTTCCCAAATTCAAAAACCTTTTTTCATACCTTTATCTCCACCAATACATTTATAATATACCACTCTTGTATTCATTGTTTTTTTCTAGTTTCCTCAAGACTCTGGGGAGAAGTGAAGATTCCGCCTCATTGTAATGCATTACGCGTACGAATAAGTAATAAGAGGACCAAATTGTTATTTTATTTGTTTTGTGACAGAAATAAGGCAGCTGTGATGATTGTCAAGCAATTCCATTTCGTTATACCACCAAAATTAAACAAGTGGAAACAATTTTGCTTTGTAGGCTTCTCCAGATTACGTTTTTATCCTGCGCTGATAGATATTTTAAAGAAACGACTTACTCGTGTCTACATGAGACTCATTGCGGCCATTAAAATAATTTTGTGTATTTTAAAAGCAAACAAAAATGCGTTATATTTTCTTCAATTTATAAAAAACACTAACAACCGTATTAACGTCGATATAATAAATCATGTTTGTTTAACGTTACAACTTTTTGCTTATTCCTTTACTGTAAAGTATAGGTACTATGGTTAGACTTTGAGGTCTTTGAGGCATACGATGCTACTAAAACGGGGTTCTGTAGTGTCTCATTAATTCAAGTCCACCATGGACTCTGTATTTTAAATTATAATATGGCAGTCATTTACTAAAAGACTCGCGATATTTTTAACATATTATCATATTTATCATTCAGCAAACGGCATCCTCATATCAGGGCAGTAATGTCGTCATTATTCTTCTTCCCGATTATGCCTGGCCGTCCAATGCACTGGTAATAAACCCGGCTAATGTGTTGTGAACAAAGTGGGGATTTTGGGGGTGTAAGAGGTAAAGGGTGGCAATAATAGTAATGACGACTTTTGGCGTAAGTGGTTTTGTTTGTTGGTTTTATTCACCTAGCTAGCCTGTAAGTAAAGTAATAATGTGGTATTTTAGTACTAGGGTGCGGGGTGGGGGGGGGGGGGGGTGTGGTATTATTTTTTATTCTGTTTGTTATAAATTTGGAATATTTTCTTTTCATTATTTTCACATTGTGATACGTTTATAAATAGTCTTAAGAGTGTTTGTCTTAAGTAAAACAAAATCACGGTATTAGTAGTACTCGACTGGCTGTCGTTGTCATACTCTGGCATCTATCGGTATATTTGCTATGCCAGAGACAGTGTAAAAAGCGATAGTCTGCCAAGTACTATTAATAATTTGGTTTAACTGTACTACAGTGACCTTTAAACTTATAGTCGCCTCTAGAACCATGTGGTGTTAAGCCTTTTAATTTTAGCAGTTCAAAAATAATACGCGGTACTGTGAGGCTAGACAAGTTGCTTAACGCTAACGTAAACAATTTTCGAAAACTGACAAAATGGTTGGAATTGACGTAGGCCCTCGACGCGACCGTCAGACACGGCAATCCTATACATTTTTGATAACGATAACGAACGCCAAATGCATCTAGTCTGGGGCTTCTGGTCCCATATCTAAGTCGAAAATAATTCCACTAGAGGTTTAGGGGGTTTGACAACAAAGGCAAAGGCACATTTCATGCAAGCGTCAAGCGTAAAATTTTACGCAAATTTCCCGAAAAAACGTACGGTGTTGTCAATCGGGCGATCGAGCGAGCTCACTCGACGGTTAAGCTACCTAATTAAGAATACACGCCCTAAAATGTTGCTTATAGATGAAGCTTATCTGACGAGACATCTTAAGTTCGCCATTTGATTCATTCAATTGAAAAGCGAGTTCTTTAATAACATGGCTGAACTTCTGTTCTTTTGTCCACAGGTGTCGGAGGCCTACATACCACGAGACTCCAGATAACGCCACGCGTCGTCCAAAGAGGCAGGAACGTGACCATGGCTTGCCTTTACCGATTGCGTGACATCTACTCCGTAAAGTGGTATAAGGGGAGCCATGAGTTTTACAGATACTCGCCGCTTGAAACGCCTCACACGAAGGCTCCGCCTGTCAACGGGATTAAAGTCGATGTGAGTGGATTTGTCACGTGAACTTTCACTGCTTTCGGTTTAAGTGACGATATGATTAATGGTTAACTTTAACCTTTGCCTTTCGTGCTGCGGGTTAGGTTAAGTTGGAGAAATAGTTTTAGGCTTTTACATAGTCAAAAACAACGTCACTTCCCGCCGTCTGTCTCTTTATCTGTACGCTTAGATCTTTTAAAATACGCAACGGATTTTAATGCGGTTTCCATCAATAGATAGAATATTTAAAAGGAAGGTTTGTATGTGTAATAGTGCCCGGAATAAGCGAGAGCAAGTCGCTAGTTTTAAATAAATGAATAGATAAATATCGATATCGGGGCACATTCTCATACAAATTTAATCCATAAGCTCTGTGTTTGTACTATTGGTACTAGGAAACTATAAACGTACTTATGTAGAGAAATAAATATTATCCAAGACTCGAAACAAATACTCACGTACTCATGACACAAATATTTGCCCTGACCGGAAGTCAAACCCGGGTTCGCTAGCTTCGTAGACATGGTCAACTACCAACTGCGTAGTCGAAAGGATAAGGTTTGGTAGTACAATCAAATATAATTAAAATAGCGTGCTGTTCTATTTGTTCCGTATTCACGGTTTAACGCCTCGACAAATCTATATAAAAATGGATAAAGTGATCGTTTATAATCCGGAGATAAAAAAGGTTTTTTTTATAACATGGATATCGAGCACACAGACCAACTGATGCCAATCTGTGCCTCATAGACCTCCTAAGACCGCAAATGCGTTGCCAACTCTGAGACGGAATGCCTCTATGCTAGTAATTTCACCTTTGGTTGGTTGCCTTATCAGATCAAACCGTTCCCGAAGGAGTAGCGATAGAAGTGGACCTTTATTAGAAATTTATCGGCTTCAGTCTATTTACTCATATTTGTGAAATTTGATAAAGAGAGACGAACAAAAAGTATTTAATTTTTATCCCGGAAAATCGAAGAGTTCCCGAGGTATGGTGGATAAAAAAGGCAATATACATATAATTAACTAGTTTGTTTCCGCACATCGAAGCGCGACCGCCATTTTGCATTACATTTACTTATTACTTACACAAAGAGGTGGACGGTCGTGAAACCTTTGATTTTTTACTTTCTCCTTATTTCTTGGTAACAAGAGTAAGAATCATACAAACAATTTATTATTTCAGACTAAACTTGTCTTGTCGAATAAAGTCCCAAATTTATGTGTTAAGCAAAACTTTTTCTTTTCAAGTAAATAGGATTCTATTTTAGAAGTTCATAATATTTAAAGCACACAAAAGTGTTAAATACAATAATACTCGTCACTGTTTTGTATGAAACCTTTACTTTTGTAAAACCGTTACAAAAGTGTGTCTGTTATTGAAGAGAATATTTCCGAACAAGTTACAAGATAGAGTTTTTACGACCCTGAATAAAAATCACCGTTCTTGAATTTGTTGTCTGTCTGCCTGTCTGCCTTTTTGTTAATTCAAGAATAATGCAAAAACTACAGAGCCTAATTTAAATGAAACTTGTAAATTAAAATTCAAGTTAAGATAACGAGTAACTACAGTAGGAACCAAATATAAAAGAAGTCCTAAATCGACGTGAGCAAAAAACAAGACAAAGAACACGACAAGAATAAGAAATATTAATTCAATAAGCTAACTATAACCTGATGTTTCAGAGGTTAAGTTCCAATGAGACCCACGTGGTACTCCTCCGAGTGGGGTCTACCCTCAGCGGCAACTACAGCTGCGAGGTGATACAGAACGCGCCTTCATACCCCCACTACACGGCAGTGGGGAGATTAGATGTTGTTGGTAAGTTGACAGGCTTGAACCCTGTGGGGAAAAGTAGGTTTTACCGGTTATTGACCAAAAACATCCGAGAATTTGAAAATAATTGGGTTTTCATTCCTCGAAGGCGCGCCCCGCAAGTCAAATTGATTGATTTATTTTATTGTCAATGCTTAAACTAACTATTACTACGCAGTTAGCAGCCTTTTTTGGTAATAAGGCTGATATACGTTCGCGTCAGTGTATCGACGTTAAAATAATAAACTAGTGTGGTGAAACTTGTGGATGAAAAACATTTGAATGTAAGTTTTATGATGTGGTATCTTGTTTCATTCTATCTAATCTTATCTTTGAACGGGCAGGCTATATCGTATACACTTTTACCCTTTAGGATCTTTTGTGCACACACTTAGCTGTTACTCACGATGTTTTTCCTTCACTGTAACAGCATCAGTTTATGTACTTTAGATAAAAACTTGGCGATAGCTACGATGAGAACTCAGTACTTCACGAATACAAGTTGATACTCTAATTACTTAAACCATTAAATTATGCCACCGATGCTCATATACCGAAAGTTATGTTATGCTGGAGCTATTTAAGATAAAATGCATAATTCAATTGCTATAAAAAGGTTATTTCAGGTTTGATTATTAAACGATATCAAAAAATAAAGTCTTCTATCAAAACATAGCATTCGGAATTATACAAATTCAGAATTTTGATCAATTTAGGGTACCGTGTCACCCATATATTTTAAAAGATTTCTACAGTCCCTAAATCAATAGCAGCATCTAGGGTTTAGCTAGGTTTTGCTCTG